>JAVRKA010000041.1:4200000-4617500 GCA_034508555.1 Venustoraphidia nigricollis
TTCCGGCAATGTTTGAATGTCCTTTTAGCCACACAATACGTATAATTTTCCCTATATCCTGAAGTTCCATCATGATATCTATTATTTCATTGACAACGATAGGCTTGCGGCATTTCTCATTCTTTATGATTTCAACACTGCTTTTTGAATCAGTAAAAATAATAATGTTATTGTTGTGTAAATTTTTGCAGTACAGTAAACATTCCTTTATTGCAATCAATTCGGCAGAAAAAATTGATACTATATTATGTAGTTTAATAAGACCGCAATATTTGTTTCTATCATCATAAAAGGCACCCCCAGTACCAGTAATCATCTTGGATCCGTCAGTATACAAATGATGCGTATTGGGCCATATATTTTCAATTTCGTTTAAGAATAAGCGCGTTTTAGTAGCCATCGACAACGGATGGTCCATGAATGGGAAACTAACATTTGTGAACGCCAGTGGAGAAAAATGTGCACTGTATCTATACACAAACTGACTAGGTTTATTACTATGCCACATAATTTCATGATAAGGGATGGAATTGTTGTAACTTATCATAAACAATGGTATTTTTTTATGATCCCAATAAGCCGCCGACTCGATCTTGGTTTTCAAAATATTTAATTTGGCTGTTGTGTTGTCATAGAAATTAGATAGCCTTTTGATTACGAATTTATCACTAATCGATTGCCTTCTAATATACAACGGCATTTCACTAGCTTCAGTTAATAACGCATTTGTAGGTGTACTTGTCATTGCGCCAATACAGATTCTAATTGCGCGATAATGAAATCTGTCTAATTTAATAAGTACCGAATTACTCGCTGCACCATAAAAGATACAGCCATAGTCAAATATCGACCTTATGAGGCTTTTGTAAATTAATAATAATGTATTTGGGTCGGCGCCCCACCACACGCGGGTTAAACATCTCAATAGATTGATGGATTTTTCACATTTATTAATTATGTATTTCACATGTGGTACCCAGGTGAGTTTACAGTCAAGAAATAATCCTAGATATTTAACTACAGCTTTAATCGGATAGCGTACGTTCATTAGCTTCACATGAGAAGGTAATAAAGATAGTCTGTGTCGTGTAAAAACTGCTACTTCAGTTTTCTTAAGAGATAACTTTAAGCCATGGGTATCGAGCCATGCACTGATAGTATGTAATACGTCATTTAAACTGCTAACACAATCAATGAATTTATAGCTTGAAATATAAAGACAAACATCATCTGCATATTGAGTTATTTGTATACGTGGACTAAAAATTGATTCCAAATCGTGAGTATATAGGGTATATAACAATGGACTGAGAATACTTCCTTGAGCCAACCCTTTCCATGAAGTCTTAGGGCCGTAAACTTTGTTACAAGAACGTATATACAGAACTCGCTCTTTAATCAAATTGATGACTGTGCTACAAAACATGACGGGCAACCCTAATTGTATAAGTTTATTACTAAGAATTTTTATATTGACATGATCATAGGCACCTTTAATATCCAAAAATATGCATAACATATAATGATTGTCACTGAATGTCTTATGAATGTCGGTAATTAACGTCAGCATGTTGTCCATTGTGCTTTGATTTCTGCGAAAACCTGTCTGTGTAACAGGCATTAACGAGTGAAACTCAAGCCACCAAATAAGTCGTTCATTTAAAATTCTTTCAAATGTCTTTTTCACACACGAAGATAAGGAAATAGGTCGATATGACTCTGGGCACTCTGGATCTTTACCTGTTTTGGGAAATAAGAGAACTAGGTGATCTTTCCATACTTCTGGAAATTTCTGTAGGGCAATAAACCTATTAAACAAATTTAAAAGAAGATCTTTGTACTTCTGTGGTAGATTATTGATCATGCAGTATTCAATATTATCACATCCAGGGGATGTGTTGGAGTTTTTCTTTAGCGCTTTATTGAATTCGGCAGTCGATATTGCTTGATTTAGAAAATGATTATTTTCGCTGTTTGTATGTTCCGTTTGAAAAGATATCTGTTCTGGGGTAGAAATTGGGCAAAGAATATTTGAGATATCTTCAATTATATTTGTAGGTATATGTACTTGTTTATTACTTAGATTAATGGAGTGTTTTATGGACTTTACTTTATTCCATATTTCCTTAATTGATATATCCGGTGTGATAGATTCGCAGAAATTACGAAAACTCTCTTTTTTCTTTTTCCGAAAAAAAAGTTTACATTGTGAGCTAACCTTATTATATTTCATGAAGTTATCTGTAGACGATATTCTTTTATAATTTTCATACGCCTGATCCCTCTTTGCCTTCATTAGTTTACACTCATCATCCCACCATGGACATTGTTTTTTCCGGTTACTGCTAGAATTTCTATTTACAGGAATACATTTATCAGCCGTTTCAGATATTACTTTAATGAGGTTAGAATATGCTACAATTGGATCAATTATGGGTATTTCTTGTATGTTGAGTTTTGATAACGTTGATATAAAATTAGCCCAATCAGCCTTATTTGTTTTCCACCTTCTATGTGATTTTATATGTACGGGGTCAGGTGGTTTTAATAATAAGGTAACTACTATCGGTAAATGATCTGATCCTAAAGAACAATCGTCTACTGCCCATTCTGCAATCAAAGCTACACTGGGGGTTGCAATTGAAAGATCTACTGGAGACGGGTTTCTATCTGGAGCTGTTATACGGGTATTGGATCCATCGTTCAACACAACTAAGTTAAACATTTCTATAGTTTCCATAAGAGCAGACCCTTCAAAATTCTTAAAACGACTACCCCATAACTCATGATGTGAATTAAAATCCCCGTTAAGGAGGTATGGACCGTCAAATTGTTCAAATATATTTGCCCACTGCGCGGCTGTGTAGTGGTGATTTGGTGCACAATATGCACACACGATAGTAAATTCATAATCAAAATTCAATATTTTGGCAACACATATTTGAATGTCCCTAGAGTTGGTATCAATTTTTACTTCCCTATATCTAATACTATTTTTTAATAAAATGGCCGATCCTCCTTTACTGTCATGTCTATCTGATCGTATTAAATTATAACCGTTGAAACTGTAATTCAATTCTGACTTAAACCAAGTTTCTGTTATGCATGCAATGTGAATCTGTTTATCGAACAAATAATTCAGCAATGTCCCTTTATTTGATGATAGAGACCTAGAATTCCAGTTAAGGATATTGATGTTATCCATTATTTGATTTATTTAACAAAGAGTCTCTTATATAATTTTTAATACCCTCATCATTTTTTATGTTTTGCTCCATAATATTTTTAATTATACAATAAATAGCTTCAATCATTGATCCGTTATCACTAACTGTTTCACTACTTATTTGTTTGTGTTGAAATCTATACGGATTCGGTGGCAACGGCGCTGCCGGTAATAAATTTTGTCGGGGGTAAGACACCGTAGTCGATCTTAAATGACTTTGATTATCTGAAATGACCTTTGATGTGTTATTATTATTAATACCAAAACTGCTTTTATATGCAGTACTACTGCGATTTTGGACCACCGCGTTCTCATTGTATTTGCTTTGACTAGATCTCACATATTGATTTCGATTATTACTTATATCTGGAAAAACGTTACTGTCATTAATATTGGGCGTTGGCATACGCGTTACTGTAGTTGCATAGGAATTACCGGTTTCAAAGTTATTTTTAGCTTCAGAATAAGTCACATTATTTTCCGCCATAAACAGTTTTATTTTCTTTTGTTTGGTTAATTCGGGACAACTATTAAAGTTAGATGCATTATTCCCCTTACAATTGACACAGTTGTAATCTAGAGCATCGCCAACTGTGCAATCTCTGAAGGAATGCTCCCCTGCACACTTTGAGCATCTAGCTTTACCCTTACAATTAGCACTGACATGTCCAAATCTCAAACATTTGTAACACTGCAAGACTCTTTGAACATATGGCGCTACCTCACATCTGATTCTATATAAATAAATATGATTCGGTAATGTTTGACCCAAAAACTTCAATACGATCGTTTGTGTTGGAACTAGTTTGGATTCTACTTTCCTAAAAATTCTTTTAGCTTCCCTAACTTCGATATCTGATTCGATAAGCTCTAACAATTCATTATCATCTATATCAACATCTACAGATCTTACAACTCCTTGTCTGTACAATATATGATTTGGTATATAGCATTTTAAATTGAATTTTTCTGCAAAATCGGATTTTAATAAATTGTTGGCAAATTCCCCATTAGAGAATTCAATACTAATTCTATTTTTCCCAATTGACTTTATATCTAGGACTGCTCTACTGAAATTTGTGAAATAATTATGCACTTTTCTGCCAACGGACATTGGATGTAATCTTCCTATATTACCATCGAGGCTTTCGGAATATATAATATAGGGGCCCTTATCGTTTTTAGAAAACATAATGCTATCCCGTTTTTGTTTATTTTTATCTGTGGAAACATTTTTATTAACAACATCACTTTGTATATTATTGTCATCGCACTCTTTAGTTTGGGTATGCATATTATGGCTACTCTCTCTAGAAATGTCATTCGACTCGCAAAGCGGGGTATACGATTGGGAGCAAGTTTCATCACAATCCATTACAGCCGATACTTTATTTACATTTTGTTGAATTTCTGTAGATAATTGTTTTTTAATTAAATTAATTTTACCTTTATCCTTATTAATTCTACACGATTTTCTGATTGGAGTTGTCGTACAAAACGCGGACTTACGTTTAACCTGTTTATAAGTACTATTTTTACTTTTACCACTCGATTTAATCCCAGATTCATCAGGATCTAACCAATCCTCATCTTCACCATCAGATTTGGAGGCCATAATGGCCTAAAAAATTATGAACCACTTATCACTACCTTTTAAACCACCCCCTATAAAACACTTTAGACGCTAGACAACTTAAACTAAACAAAGTATTATCACACAAAATATTTAATTTTGAGAAACACACAATGCGTACACACTCTATGCTTGTCAAAGCGAGAATGTAAATTTTATTTCTTTTAATAATTTTAATGAGGAAAGTTTAAATATAATTAAAGGAAAAATAGGTTTAATTTTTATATCTATTATAAGAGGAAGTATATTAAATTGATTTATATTTATTGATTTTTATACAATTATTTTACCAAAAAATATAAAATTATTAATTATTTTTGTTATTATTTTGGGGATGATTCTAGGGTATGAATGTTCAAAATTTAAGTTTAATTTAAATAATTTTTCGAAAAATTATTTATTCAATTATTTTTAAGGAAATATATGGTTTATACCTTTTATTTTTTCTTACAGATTAAATAAAATAATTTTAATTAATAGAGAGGTTGTATTAAAAATTTTAGATCAAGAGTGAAGAGAAAAATTAGAAGGTCAAGGTTTATATGAATATATGGTTAATAAAAATTCATTATTTAATTTAATATTTAAAAATATTTTTACTTTTAAGATAATTTTTTATTATTTTTATTTATTTAAGTTAAATTTACATCGCTTAAAAAAGAGTTTAATATTGAAGATACTACGGTAAATGACATTTTTGTGAATATTTATCAAAAATACAATATTTTTACATTGAAAATGTAATGAATTTTTAAACTATATAAATAGAACTATTATCGAATTTCATCGCTAAAGTTAAAGTTAGCAGCTTTATCTTAATTTTTATATTTTTTTAATTGGAAAAAAAATTCATTTGTATTATTAACAATAATATACCTCTTTTTGGTTTCAATTAAAGTAAGAATATAAATCTAATTTTAGGTCGAAACTAAATGTAAAATTTTTACTTCATTACTAAAGGAAGATTGATTATTTATCAATACTTTTTAGGTGCAATCTAAATGTTATTAACTACATCCCTATGATGATCAGTTTAAAGCCCCTTGGTTTCATTCATGATATAGTCATAATAAAAGTAAGATTATTAAAATTAATGTTACTATAATTCAATTTTTTAATAAAGAAGAATAAAAAGTGATAATAATAGGGAAAATTAATGTTAATTCTACATCAAAAATTAAAAAAATTACAGCAATTAGGAAAAACTTTAAAGAAAAAGGTATTCGAGGAGAATTTATTGGGTCAAACCTACATTTAAATGGAGAATTTTTTTCTCGGGGTATAATTGATTTTTTCGATAAAATAGAAGAAATTAATATTATGATTAAAGAAATTAAAAAATAAAAAATTCTAGCATTCCTAGGCATTTCAGTTATAGTTGCCGATAGGCATTCCTAAAATAGGTGCTGATAGGCATTTCAGATATAAATGCCCAGTGAACACATGACCTATAATTGACGTCACAGGCAGATCATATGTGTGTAATACAATTTTACGTCAATTCGACATAAAAATGACTCTTTTCATGATCTACACATGACGTCAGTGAATTGATATCATCGTGACCTCATATTGACATAAAATTTGTCTGCTATATGACATGATTACATGACTTACACGTTACATACGTCGTATGTAATATTTATATCAAATTGTGATATCACACATTAGTCATTATTTTACGAACAGCTGACATACCAAGTCTATCATACTATAACATCCCGTGTAAATCCTTTTTTTATGTAAAACTGCCATAATAAATTTGTCATAATATTACATAATTTATAAGTCACATTTTACGTAGAACTGACATAAAAAATTGATCATATGATTATATACGTTGAAAGTCTTTTTTTTATGAAAAACTGCCGTAACAAATTTGTCATAATATTATATAAATTATAAGTCATATTTTTACATAAATTTAATATACGTATAATCATCATGTAAGTATAAATATCAGTTTTGCGTATAGCTGACATAACAATTAAATCGTATATAAGACTCATGCTTATTTTTTAAGTATTAATTATCTAACAGATAGGTCATGGTTCTATGGTAAATCTACCTTAATATACATATTTCTAGTGCAAATAGTACCAAAATTAGTTCATAAAAAATATAATGACGCATTGATTTTATATATAAATTTAGAAAAAACTCATAAACAGTTCATATATTTTAATTATTATATTATAATAAAGGTATGACGAAAGACGTATTACATGTATAGTCGAAAAATATAAGCACTTTGATCTAATAAAGTCCGCCGTGATTGATATGAATTTCGAAACACAATTATTGTTGATACAATAAATATTCAATTCTGTTTTTATTTAACCGCGTGATTTGAATGTAAGTATAATTATTTTTTTATTTTTTAGAATTATACTCATTAAATTATTTATATTGACTTATTATTATGATCATTATTATGATATCAATAGAAAATTTTATTTTTTTAAATTATTTTCATATTAATATTAATCTTATGGTACAGGGGTTCCCAAACTGTTTCGGTTTCCAGTGCCCTTAAAATATGAATTTTTTTCATTTCTAATTCAGAAACTCATTGATATATCTATATACCTCCAATATGTTATCTGCAATTTTATTTAATAAATAATCAAAATTTTCACGGCGCTCCAAAAAACAGCCGCAGCGCCCTGAGGCGCTGATATTTGGGACGCACACGTTGGGAATCACCGTTATAGTAGCCAATAGCATAAAAACGCGAGTTGCGCGTGCGCCGTGCGCTGTAGTGATTTCACTACGTGCAACCCACGCTAAGTCGAGTTACTCTGATTACGAAAGTACGCAGGTTCTGTGTTTCGGATTAAAAAAAAATATATATATAATTTGTTGCAAAAGTTTAATTTATTCAGAAATATTTTCTTTTTTTAGAACTGTTGTGCATTTTTAGTAAGTATTTTTATTTTAGAAATATTATTGCAGATTTATCGATTTAAGGGGGGGGGGTAAGGTATTAGATTTTTTTTTTTTGCATTTTTTTTTTATTTTCGAAATTGAATCCGTAATATCTGAAAAATATTGTGTCAAAATTTCAAGTCAATTGAAGCAAAATTGACGAAGTTATGAGTATTTTTATACCTGCCGGATTTTTGTACCTATACCCGAACCGACCCGAGCGCCCCGACCCGAGCGCGCTATTCGTTCAAACACACATATTGTGCTCTTCCCAAGGATGTTTTGGATGCAATCAAGCCTATCTACGAAGATCTGAGCAAAGATGCCCTCCTGGAGCGATGTGTCGGAGGCTTCACGCAGAACAACAATGAGAGTTTGAACCAACTTATTTGGAAAATCTCACCGAAGCACTTGAGTGGAACCTCTGTTGTCGTTGAAATTGCAGCTTATGTGGCAGCCAGTGTCTTCAATGAAGGTTCGTTTGCTTTACTCACCTTTATGCAAGACATGGGAATCAGTAGTGGATCAAGCGCTCATGACTGGGCGCGATCCACTGACTCCATACGCATAAGCCGAGCAGAGCAGGAAGCTGAACGACAAACCAAAGAAGGCAGGATTCGTCGTAGGCAGGAGCAAAAAGATACATTAGACATCATCGATGATAGCAACATCCTCTATGGACCTGGCATTGATGACTCAGTGTGAGGTATGTCGATAAAATTCGCTTATAAACGTTTTAACTGGATTTTTTTGTGTTTAAAACTTTAAAGCGTTTTTCCCACAACTCACGTTTTCAAAGTCGGTGCCCCTGATAACTCCAAAACTACTGCACCGATCCTTTTGAAATTTTAAACACTATTTCTGTACATTATTTACGAGGTAACGCTGTCGAGTTTTTTTTTTTTTGTTCATAATTTTGATTTCGCAATAACAAATTAGCCGATTTTTTCCCACAAAATTGTGTTTTTCATTTCAAAGTGTTCGAAAAAATGAAAAAAATTGGAAAAAAAAACTCGACAGCGTTACCTGGGGAAAACTATTATCTAACGAATAAACTTTGATTTTTTGATTTCAGATGATCCAGCACCAAGTTATGAGGGGCACCGCAATTCAACTTTTTTTCGAGACACGTCCGAACAATTGCTGCCATTGCCGTATTTTTTAATATTTCTTTGTAAAAATTTGATAAAACATTCTTCGAATGTCATACTTCAATGTACCATTGGTTGAGTAAAGAAATTTTAACTGCGTCGTCAGAAAAAAAATCACGAAAACATGGCTTTTTTCGTATGATTTGACCTTACCCCCCCTTAATTCATTGAATAAACCTTAACCTTTTATTTTTTGTGCGTAACATTGTAATTAAATTAAACTTATTAAATATAATTACCCCTAATTATAATTAATCAAATATTTCTACTTGCACCAATGGTAGCTATCTGTAATTTATTATTTATTTTAAATTTTAGTGGCAATGGAAAAAGATTCATTTATAGGTAGTGGATGTCGACAAAATTGTCAGAGCGCTGGTGTGCTTTTTACACGTGGAAAAAGGAGATATAGAAATGATTCAGAAAGTTCTGACGAAGAACCCGATTCAAGAAAGGAAAAGCCAGCTGGTTAATTGGAAATGTTGAAGGTATGTAATGTTTATCATTTATGAGATTAATTTATATTTATAATAGTAAAATGACCGCAATAATATAATTCCAGATATTATATTAAAAAAATTTCCCAGTTGGACCAGCGCTGAATTTGGAAAAACCGGGATCAATTGGTTTCGTCTAGGAAATCAACGTGAAACCAACCGGGCTAGTTACAAAAAAAAAAAAATAATGCTGAAGCAATGACCGTAAATAATAACATACAATAGTTTTTCATTTTGTTACATTTAATGTTTTAATTTGAATCCTGCCAAATTAGCGGTAAGAAAAATTTTTTTTTAATTTTATTTTCATAAATATTAATATTACAGGCTATTGAATGAGTACAAATTAAAATATATCCTATTGTTTAAGTACCTGTTAATAAAGATTTATTTGCAACATAACAATTTTAAATGGTAATAATTGTTCTGTCCAAATATTATAAAAATATTTATGAGTTTGGTGCATAATGTACAGTACTGTTTTTCAAAATATCGAAATGTTTTGAATTATAAATGTAACATTAAGAAAGACATAAGTGTTATTTTGCTAAGGCTACAGACGAACTATGAATTGAAATGTGATATTCTTATTAAGCATATAAAAGAAATATCTGGTTTCTTAAAATCTAAAAAGGCTAAATAATTGTGATGTTTAATGTGTAGCTTAGTTAAATTTGTAACATAATTATAATATATGTTTTTACAACTTTTGAATTTTTTGGATAATGAGTACAACAGTGAGAAAAGTAAATGTTTTTTTTATTTGTATGCTTTTTAAATTTAAAGGATATAATAAAATCCATTTTTTCGGTGATTTTTAACAGGCTGTAACTAGAAAATGGTCGTAAAGGGATAAAAAAAAGAAAATCGAATCTTAAAGTGTTTCGTTTTCGAATTTGGACTTCAATTTTTTTTTAACTTAAGGGGGATAGCCACTGTGATAGGTCAAAAAAAAAATTTTTTTTTTGTCTTAAATCAAAGTTTATACATTCAAAAATATGTGTGCAAAATTGCAGGTCAAAATGTAAAAAATTGATTAAGTTACAGCGATTTTAGTGGGAGCAGGTAGACCGATTGTTTTCCGCGTGACCTCCCGATCGGAATGTTACGCCCCCTAGTCCCTCGCTCTAAGGCCTTTTATATTATGTGACGCAGTGGGCTCTTTTCTTCGATTTTATTTTGTAATGTAAATCTATTTTGTACAGTTTTTATAATATAACAGTCCCTTTTATCGATTTCCGTACTTAGAAGTTCGGCAGATGTTCAGATCGCACCAAAATCAAATTCAAGTTGTGCGGTTATTGTTGAAATAGCTCTGTATTAGAGATGGGAAAACCTGTTATTTTCAAGTAACAGGTACGACCTGTTCCTGTTACTTTTAAATATCAGTTTATAATAACAGGTACAAAAGTAACTGTTACTTTGCTGCTTTAGCACAATACGCACTACGCAGTTTGGTATATAGGTACTTTAGTTTTAATAAGAAAAAGGAACAATGCTGATTATTGAATACCTTAATACAATAAAAATATCGCCCTTCCCTCCACATCCCTAATAATTCTAATCACACAATTTCGACAATCGAGATGTACTTCCGCGTCGACAATCGTGAATCGAGACTCATATATTTGATGGTACGGAACCCTCGCCGCGCGAGCCTAACTCGCACTTGCCCGGTTTTTTTTATGAGAATGTCAGCAGATTGCAGACACTCCCTTTTTTATTGTTACAATAATTATATTTAAGTTAGGTACGTATTCATTTTAAAGTATTGGATTTTTTTATTAAAATAATGTTTTGAACATTAGATATATATGTGTAACTGTACTTAATGAAAATACATAGCTTACTATACCTATTGTTTAATTATATTTTATTACCATACCACTCTATTACTAGTTTTTTGTAACACTAGAAACTACGTATTCGGATTAAACCTGTTACTTTGTAGTTGGTTCGTAGAGTACCTGTTACTTAAAGTACCTGTTACTTTTTAAATCAAATAACAGATTGTATCTGTTACAAATGAATAACAGGTACAAAGTAACAGGTTCAAAAATAACAACCCATCACTACTCTGTATATCTCAACCGTAATATTTAATGAAGGAGCATTGGCAACTTTAAAATTGATGGACTTGCTTGGCATCAAAGTTGGCCCAACACTTTTTAATTACTGCACTGATCGGATTAAAGCTGCTGAGGATCGCATTGAAGCAGTTCACCACAAAATTAAAAAAGTCACCAAGACCCCTGGAGATGAAGAGGAAGAACCGTCATATGGTCCAGGACTTGATAGTTTAATATAGGTATGTAAATTTTACAAGATATATGATTTCATTGCGAGAGAAATGGACTAAAAACTTTAAACGCGTTTTTCTCGAAACGACTTTTTTCGAACTGGTCGCATTGATAAATCGGACAATTCTTAATCGATTATTAATTTTTTTTTTGTTTTGTTCGTCTTAGTAGTGGCTAAGGTTGTGCGTAGCCGATTCATGAAATTTTGTTTTTTACTATTTTTTAAACTGTTTGAAAAAAAAAAACGGTCGAAAAAGTAAAAATATTTTCAATCGGTCGCCATTTTGTGAAAAATCAAAAAAAAAAAAAACGGCTACGTACAACGATAACGACATCCATACAGATTATAATGAAATTTTTTTTTTTTTTCAGATCACCAGTTTTTGAAAAATCGATGCGACCATGGAGGGGTAATTTTTTTTCAAGCTCTACGGAATCATTTATATTGTTAAAAATATGTAATATTTTTTAATAAAAATTTGTGGAAACATTATTCGATGTGTACTTAATAAATTAAAAAAAACCCGATCCAAAAATTCCTTTATTTACCCGGTCAAAAAAATTCTCAAAAATCACTCCTTTTTTCGGCCGTCACAGTGGCTTTCCCCCATAAGCGATTTTTGAGTTATCGTACAAAAATCAAAGACAAAATTTTTTTCCAAATTTTTGATCGTCTTTAACACGGTCTATGTACTTTGGTAAATTTTTATTGGTCATGCCACTATGAAACTCTTTTATAAAATTCAATTAACTTTGACCTACTTCAAAGCTCCGTACGATGATTTGGCGCAGAGTTATCGTTGATCAAAGCAAAAAAGTCTTTTTTGTCTTTGATAATTACACGGGACATAATGACCTTACAGAAAATTAAAGTAAGATTTGGAAACTGCAAAACATTCCCTTCAAAAAGTGATTAGTGGTTTCCGAAAAAAAAAATGTTTCAAAGTGAAAATGTTGGGTGAAAAAAAGGTAAAAATAGCGTATTTAAGGATATTTGGATAACTTGGTATAACTTTCCATATAATGGATAAATGAAGGATATCCTCTATACGTTTTCAATCTCAAAGTGTCCCAGAAGTGCCCTGAAACTATCAAAGCGTTGAGATTTTTTTTCTTTGTGCTCGGAAGGTTTAAATTTTTCGTTTTTGCCAAAAATCAACGTAACGTGCAATTTTTTATTTTTTATTCATTTTCTCAAGTTCAGAATGTTTTTAGCAATAGTCCGTATTTCCTCAATTTTTTTCCAACTTGTTACAACAATCAAAGTTTTTGATTAGGGAAATATAAGGACTATAGCTAAAGAAAACATTTTGAATTTGAGAAAATGAATCAAAAATAAAAAAAGTGCACATTACGTTGATTTTTGACAAAAACGATAAATTTAAACTTTCCGAGCACTAAGAAAAAAAATCGCAGCGCTTTGAAACTTTCAGGGCACCTTTGGGCCACTAAGGTTGAAAACGTATATACGATAAATATGACGGCTGTTTAACATCATCGTTGATGTTAAACATACGTCATATTTATACAACTTGACGTTATTACTACATCATTGTTATGTAAAACAGATATCATTAAAGTCAGGATGATGTTAAATAAACATCATATTTGTGTCACATTTATGTCATATTATTACATCAGAGGCTGACATAAAAAAGTGGGAAATAATTACTATTTTATGACACACCTGTGATCTTAATCTTATGTAAGCTATGACCTAGCGTGATGTCATTCTGACGGCGGTTTGACGTCATTGTGTTCACTGGATGATGTTAAATAGACGTCTCATTTTTGTCATATTATTACATCAGAGGCTGACATAAAAAAGTGGGAAATAATTACTATTTTATGACACACTTGTGATCTTAATCTTATGTAAGCTATGATCTAGCGTGAAGTCATTCTGACGGCAGTTTGACGTCATTGTGTTCACTGGGTGCCGATAGGCAAATCAAATATAGATGCCGATAGGCATTTCAGATAGAGGTGACGATAGGCATTTCAGATATAGTTGCCGATAGGCATTCCAAATAGAGGTGCCGATAGGCATTTCAGATATAGTTGTCGATAGGCATTAAAATATAGGTGCCGATAGGCATTCCAAATATAGGTGCTGATAGGCGTTTCAGATATAAATGCCGATAGGCATTTCAAATATATGTGCCGATAGACATTCCAAATATAGGTGCCGAAAGGCATTTCAAATATAGGTGCCGATATGCATTTCAGATATAGGTGCCTATTGGCATTTCAGATATAGTTGCCGATAGGCATTTCAAATATAGGTGCCGATAGGCATTTCAGATATAACTGCCGATAGGCATTTCAAATATAGGTGCTGATAGACATTCCAAATATAGGTGCCGAAAGGCATTTCAAATATAGGTGCCGATATGCATTACAGATATAGGTGCCTATAGGCATTTCAGATATAGTTGCCGATAGGCATTTCAAATATAGGTGCCGATAGGCATTTCAGATATAACTGCCGATAGGCATTTCAAATATAGGTGCTGATAGGCATTTCAGATATAGGTGCCGATAGGCATTTCAGCTATAGGTGCCGATAGGCTTTTCAGATAAAGGTGCTGATAGGCATTTCAGATATAGTTGTTGATAGGGATTTCAAATATAGGTGCCGATTGGCATTTCAAATATATATGCCGATAGGCATTTCAGATATATTTGCCGATAGGCATTTCAAATATTGGTGCCGATAGGCATTTCAAATATAATTGCTGATAGGCATTTCAGATATAAATGCCGATAGGCATTTCAAATATAAGTGCCGATAGGCATTCCAAATATAGGTGCCGATCGGCATTTCAAATATAGGTGCCGATAGGCTTTTCAGATATAGTTGCCGATAGGCATTCCAAATATAGGTGCCGATAGTCATTTCAGATATATTTGCCGATAGGCATTTCAAATAGAGGTGCCGATAGGCATTTCAAATATAGATGCCGATAGGCATTTCAGATATAGTTACCGATAGGCATTCTAAATATAGGTGCTGATAGGCATTTCAGATATAAATGCCGATAGGCATTTTAAATATAGGTGCCGATAGGCATTTTAAATATAGGTGCCGATAACCATTTCAAATATTGGTGCCGATAGGCATTTCAGATATAGTTGCCGATAGGCATTCTAAATATAGGTGCTGATAGGCATTTCAGTTATAGGTGCCGATAGGCATTTCAGATATAGGTGCCGCTAGGCATTTCAGATATAGTTGCCAATAGGGATTTCAAATATAGGTGCCGATAGGCATTCCAAATATAGGTGCTGATTGGCATTTCAGATATAAATGCCGATAGGCATTTCAGATATAAATGCCGATAGGCATTTCAAATATAGGTGCCGATAGGCATTTCAGATATAACTGCCGATAGGCATTTCAAATATAGGTGCTGATAGGCATTTCAGATATAGGTGCCGATAGGCATTTCAGCTATAGGTGCCGATAGGCTTTTCAGATAAAGGTGCTGATAGGCATTTCAGATATAGTTGTTGATAGGGATTTCAAATATAGGTGCCGATTGGCATTTCAAATATATATGCCGATAGGCATTTCAGATATATTTGCCGATAGGCATTTTAAATATTGGTGCCGATAGGCATTTCAAATATAATTGCTGATAGGCATTTCAGATATAAATGCCGATAGGCATTTCAAATATAAGTGCCGATAGGCATTCCAAATATAGGTGCCGATCGGCATTTCAAATATAGGTGCCGATAGGCTTTTCAGATATAGTTGCCGATAGGCATTCCAAATATAGGTGCCGATAGTCATTTCAGATATATTTGCCGATAGGCATTTCAAATAGAGGTGCCGATAGGCATTTCAAATATAGATGCCGATAGGCATTTCAGATATAGTTACCGATAGGCATTCTAAATATAGGTGCTGATAGGCATTTCAGATATAAATGCCGATAGGCATTTTAAATATAGGTGCCGATAGGCATTTTAAATATAGGTGCCGATAACCATTTCAAATATTGGTGCCGATAGGCATTTCAGATATAGTTGCCGATAGGCATTCTAAATATAGGTGCTGATAGGCATTTCAGTTATAGGTGCCGATAGGCATTTCAGATATAGGTGCCGCTAGGCATTTCAGATATAGTTGCCAATAGGGATTTCAAATATAGGTGCCGATAGGCATTCCAAATATAGGTGCTGATTGGCATTTCAGATATAAATGCCGATAGGCATTTCAGATATAAATGCCGATAGGCATTTCAAATATAGGTGCCGATAGGCATTTCAGATATAACTGCCGATAGGCATTTCAAATATAGGTGCTGATAGGCATTTCAAATATAGGTGCCGATAGGCATTTTAAATATAGGTGCCGATAGGCACTTCAAATATAAGTGCCGATAGGCATTTCAGATATAGTTGCTGATAGGCATTTCACATATAGATGTCGATGGGCATTTCAAATATAAGTGCCGAGAGGCATTTCAGATAAATTTGCCGATAGGGATTTAAATGTAGGTGCCGATAGGCATTCCAAATATAGGTGCTGATAGGCATTTCAGATATAAATGCCGATAGGCATTTCAAATATAGGTGTCGATAGGCACTTCAGATTTAACTGCCGATAGGCATTTCAGATATAGTGGCTAATAGGCATTTAAGATATAAGTGCCGATAGGCATTTTTAATCTAGATGCCGGTAGGCAATCCAAATATAGATGCTGATAGGACTTTTGAATATAAATGCCGATAGGCATTTCAAATATAAATGCCGATAGGCATTCCAAATATAGGTGCCGATAGGTTTTCCGTAATGTTTGCCAATAGGCATTCCAAATATAGGTGCTGATAGGCACTTTAGATATATTTACCAATAGGCAAATCAAATATAGGTGCCGATGGGCATTTCAAATATAGGTGACGATAGGCATTTCAGATATAGTTGCCGATAGGCATTTCAGATATAGGTGCCAATAGGCATTTCTGATATAGTTGCCGATAGGCATTTCAGATATAGGTGCCGATAGGCTTCGCAAATATACGTGCCGATAGGCATTTCAGATATAGTTGCCGATAGGGATTTCAAATATAGGTGCTTATAGGCATTTTAGATATATTTACCGATAAGCAATTCAAATATAGGTGCCGATAGGCATTTCAGATATAGTTGAAGATAGGCATTTCAGATATAGGTGCCGATAGGCAATTCAAATTTGTTGCTGATAACCATTCCAAATATATCTGCTGATTGGCATTTCAGATATAAATGCCATTTGGCATTTCAAATATAGGTGCCGATAGGCATTTCAAATATAGTTGCCGATAAGCATTTCAGATATAGGTGCCGATTGGCATTTCAGATATAGTTGCCGATAGGCATCCCAAACAAAAATGCCGATAGGCATTTCAAATATAAGTACCGATAGGCATTTCAGATATAGTTGCCGAAAGGCATTCCAAATATAGGTGCTGATAGGCATTTCAAATATAAGTACCGACAGGCATTTCAGATATAGTTGCCGAAAGACATTCCAAATATAGGTGCTGAAAGGCATTTCAGATATAGTTGCCGAAAGGCATTCCAAATATAGGTGCTGATAGGCATTTCAGATATAAATGCCGATAGGAATTTAGATATAGGGGCTGAGAGGTATTTCAGATATGGTTGCCGATAGGCATCCCAAATAAAGGTGCCTATAGACATTTCAAATATAAGTACCGATAGGCATTCCAGATATAGTTGCCGAAAGGCATTCCAAATATAGGTGCTGATAGGCATTTCAGATATAGTTGCCGAAAGGCATTCCAAATATAGGTGCTGATAGGCATTTCAGATATAAATGCCGATAGGCATTTCGAATATAGGTGCCGATAGGTATTTCAGATATAGGTGCCGAAAGGCATTTCAGATATAGGTGCTGATAGGCATTTCAAATATAGGTGCCGATAGGCATTTTAAATATAGGTGCCGATAGGCACTTCAAATATAAGTGCCGATAGGCATTTCAGACATAGTTGCTGATAGGCATTTCACATATAGATGTCGATAGGCATTTCAAATATAAGTGCCGAGAGGCATTTCAGATAAATTTGCCGATAGGGATTTAAATATAGGTGCCGATAGGCATTCCAAATATAGGTGCTGATAGGCATTTCAGATATAAATGCCGATAGGCATTTCAAATATAGGTGTCGATAGGCACTTCAGATTTAACTGCCGATAGGCATTTCAGATATAGTGGCTAATAGGCATTTAGGATATAAGTGCCGATAGGCATTTTTAATCTAGATGCCGGTAGGCAATCCAAATATAGGTGCTGATAGGACTTTTGAATATAAATGCCGATAGGCATTTCAAATAAAAATGCCAATAGGCATTCCAAATATAGGTGCCGATAGGCTTTTCCGTTATGTTTGCCAATAGGCATTCCAAATATAGGTGCTGATAGGCACTTTAGATATATTTACCAATAGGCAAATCAAATATAGGTGCCGATGGGCATTTCAAATATCGGTGACGATAGGCATTTCAGATATAGTTGCCGATAGGCATTTCAGATATAGGTGCCGATAGGCATTTCTGATATAGTTGCCGATAGGCATTTCAGATATAGGTGCCGATAGGCATTGCAAATATACGTGCCGATAGGCATTTCAGATATAGTTGCCGATAGGGCTTTCAAATATAGGTGCTGATAGGCATTTTAGATATATTTACCGATAAACAATTCAAATATAGGTGCCGATATTCATTTCAGATATAGTTGCCGATAAGCAATTCAAATATAGGTGCCGATAGGCATTTCAGATATAGTTGAAGATAGGCATTTCAGATATAGGTGCCGATAGGCAATTCAAATTTGTTGCTGATAACCATTCCAAATATAAGTGCTGATTGGCATTTCAGATATAAATGCCATTTGGCATTTCAAATATAGGTGCCGATAGGCATTTCAAATATAGTTGCTGATAAGCATTTCAGATATAGGTGCCGATTGGCATTTCAGATATAGTTGCCGATAGGCATCCCAAACAAAAATGCCGATAGGCATTTCAAATATAAGTACCGATAGGCATTTCAGATATAGTTGCCGAAAGGCATTCCAAATATAGGTGCTGATAGGCATTTCAAATATAAGTACCGACAGGCATTTCAGATAGAGTTGCCGAAAGGCATTCCAAATATAGGTGCTGATAGGCATTTCAGATATAGTTGCCGAAAGGCATTCCAAATATAGGTGCCGATAGGCATTTCAGATATAAATGCCGATAGGAATTTTGATATAGGGGCTGATAGGTATTTCTGATATAGTTACCGATAGGCATCCCAAATAAAGGTGCCGATAGACATTTCAAATATAAGTACCGATAGGTATTCCAGATATAGTTGCCGAAAGGCAGTCCAAATATAGGTGCTGATAGGCATTTCAGATATAGTTGCCGAAAGGCATTCCAAATATAGGTGCTGATAGGCATTTCAGATATAGGTGCCGATAAGTGTTTCAGATATAGTTGCCGATAGGCATTCCAAATATAGGCGCTGATAGGTATTTCAGATATAAATGCCTATAGGCATTTCGAATATAGGTGTCGATAGGCATTTCAGATATAGGTGCCGATAAGTGTTTCAGATATAGTTGCCGATAGGCATTCCAAATATAAGTGCTGATAGGCATTTCAGATATAGTTGCCGAAAGGCATTCCAAATATAGGTGCTGATAGGTATTTCAGATATAAATGCCTATAGGCATTTCGAATATAGGTGTCGATAGGCATTTCAGATATAGGTGCCGATAGGTATTTCTGATATAGTTGCCGATAGGCATTTCAGATATAGGTGCCGATAGGCATTGCAAATATACGTGCCCATAATCATTTCAGATATAGTTGCCGATAGGCATTTCAAATATAGGTGCCGATAGGCATTCCGAATATAGGCGCCGACAGGCATTTCAAATATAGGTGCCGATAGGCATTTCAGATATAGGTGCCGATGGGCATTCCAAATATAGGTACTGATAGGCATTTCAGATATGAATGCCGATAGGCATTTCAAATATAGGTGCCGATAGGCGTTCCAAATATAGGTGCCAATACGCATTTCAAATAGAGGTGCCGATAGGCATTTCAGATATAGGTGCTGATAGGTATTTCAGATATAGTTGCCGATAGGCATTTCAAATATAGGTGCCGATAGGCATTTCAGATATAGTTGCTGAAAGGCATTTCAGATATAGTTGCCGATAGGCATTTCAGATATAGTTGCCGTAAGGCATTTCAAATATAGGTGCCGATTGGTATTCCAGATATAGGTGCCGATGGGCATTTCCGATATAGGTACCGATAGGCATTTCGGATATAGGTGCCGATAGGCATTTCAGATATAGTTGCCGATAGGCATTTCAAATATAGGTGCCCATAGGCATTCCAAAAATAGGTGCTGATGAGCATTTCAGAATTAAATGCCGATAGGCATTTCAAATATAGGTGCCGATAAGCATTTCAGATATAACTGCCGATAGGCATTTCAAATATAGGTGCTGATATACATTCCAAATATAGGTGCCGATAGGCATTTCAATTATAGGTGCCGATAGACCTTTCAGATATAGGTGCCGATAGGTGTTTCAGATATAGGTGCCGATTGGCATTTCAGATATAGTTGTCGATAGGTTTTTCAAATATAAGTGCCGATAGGAATTTAGATATAGGGGCCGATAGGCACTTCAGATATAGTTGCTGGTAGGCATTTCGATATAGAAGCCGATAAGTTTTTCAGATATAGTTGCCGATAGGCTTTCCAAATATAGGTGCTGATAGGCATTTCAGATAGAAATGCCGATAGGCATTTCAAATATAGGTGCCGATAGGTATTTCAGATATAGGTGCCGATAGGCATTTCATATATAGGTGCCGATAAGTTTTTCAAATATAGTTGCCGATCGGCATTCCAAATATAGGTGCTGATAGGCATTTCAGATATAAATGTCGATAGGCATTACAAATATAAGTGCTGATAGGCATTTCAAATATAGGTGCCAATAAGAATTACAGTTATAGGTGCCCATAGACATTTGAGATATATTTGCCGATAGGCAATTTAAATTTAGGTGCCGATAGGCATTTCAGATATAGGTGCTGATAGGAATTTCAGATATAGTTGTCGATAGGCATTTCAGATATAGGTGCCGATAGGCATTTCAGATATAGGTGCCGATAGGCTTTTCTGATATAGTTGCCGATAGGCATTTAAATATAGGTGAGTATAGGCATACCAAATATAAGTGCCGATAGGCATTTCAGATATAGTTGCTGATAAGCATTTCAAATATAGATGCCGATGGGCATTTCAAATATAGGTGCTGATAGGCATTTCAGATATAAATACCGATAGGCATTTCAAATATAGGAGCCGATAGGCATTCCAAATATAGGTGCCGATTGGCACTTCAGATTTAACTGCGGATAGGCATTTCAGATATAGTTGCATATATGCATTTCAGATACAAGTGCCGATAGGCATTTTAAATCTATGTGCCGATAGGCAATCCAAATATAAGTGCTGATAGGCAATTCGAATATAAACGGCGATAGGCATTTCAAATATAAGTGCCGATAGTCATTCCAAATATAGGTGCCGATAGGCATTTCAAATATAAGTGCCGATAGGCTTTTCAGATATATTTGCCGATAGGCATTCCAAATATAGGTGCTGATAGGCATTTTAGATATATTTACCAATAGGCAATTCAAATATAGGTGCCGATAGGCATTTCAGATATAGGTGACGATGGGCATTTCAGATATAGTTGCCGATAGGCATTTCAGATATAGTTGCCGATAGGCATTTCAGATATAGTTGCCGATAGGCATTCCAATTATAGGTGCCAAAAGGCATTTCAAATATAGGTGCCGATAGGCAATTCAAATATAGGTGCCGATAGGCATTTCAAATATAGGTGACGTTGGGCATTTCAGATATAGTTGCCGATAGGCATTCCAAATATAGGTGCTGATAGGCATTGCAGATATAAATGCCGGTAAGCATTTCAAATAAGGTGCCGATAGACATTTCAAATATAAGTGCCGATAGGCATTTCAGATATAGGTACCGATAGGCATTTCAGATATAACTGTCGACAGGCATTAAAAATATAGGTGCCGATTGGCATTTCAGATATAGTTGTCGAAAGGCATTCCAAATATAGGTGCTGATAGGCACTTCAGATATAAATGCCGATAGGCATTTCAAATATAGGTGCCGATAGGTATTTCATATATAGGTGCCGATAGGCATTTCAGATATAGGTGCCGATATGTTTTTCAGATATAGTTGCCAATAGGCATTCCAAATATAGGTGCTGATAGGCATTTCAGATATAAATGCCGATTGGCATTTCAAATATAAGTGCTGTTAGTCATTTCAAATATAGGTGCCGATAGGCATTTCAGATATAGGAGCCGATAGGCATTTTAGATATAGTTGCTGATAAGCATTTTATATATAGGTGCCGAAAGGCATTTCAGATGAGTTGCCGATAGGCATATCAGATATAGGTGTCGGTAGGCATTTGAGATATATGTGCCAATAGGCGTTTCAGATACAGTTGCCGATAGGGATTTTAAATATAGGTGCCGATAGGCATTACAAATATATATGTAAGTAGGCATTTCAGATATATTTGCCGATAGGCATTTCAAATATAAGTGCCGATAGGCATTTCAATATAGGTGCCGATAGGCATTTCAGATATAACTGCCGACAGGCATAAAAAATATAGGTGCCGATAGGCATTTCAGATTTAGGTGCCGAAGGGTATTTCAGATATAGTTGTAGATAGGCATTCCAAATATAGGTGCTGATAGGCATTTCAGATATAAATGCCGATAGGCATTTTAAATAAGGTGCCGATAGACATTTCAAATATAAGTGTCGATAGGCATTTCAGATATATTTGCCGATAGGCATTTCAAATATAAGTGCCGATAGGCATTTCAATATAGGTGCCGATAGGCATTTCAGATATAACTGCCGACAGGCATAAAAAATATAGGTGCCGATAGGCATTTCAGATTTAGGTGCCAAAGGGTATTTCAGATATAGTTGCAGATAGGCATTCCAAATATAGGTGCTGATAGGCATTTCAGATATAAATGCCGATAGGCATTTCATATATAAGTGCCGATAGGCTTTTCAGATGTATTTGCCGATAGGTATTCCAAATGTAGGTGCTGATCGGCATTTTAGATATATTTACCAATAGGCAATTCAAATATAGGTGCCGATAAGCATATCTGATATAGTTGCCGATAGGCATTTCAGATATCGTTGCCGATAGGCATTCCAATTATAGGTGCCAAAAGGCATTTCAAATATAGGTGCCGATAGGCAATTCAAATATAGGTGCCGATAGGCATTTCAAATATAGGTGACGTTGGGCATTTCAGATATAGTTGCCGATAGGCATTCCAAATATAGGTGCTGATAGGCATTGCAGATATAAATGCCGGTAAGCATTTCAAATAAGGTGCCGATAGACATTGCAAATATACGTGCCGATAGGCATTTTAGATATAGTTGCCGATTGGCATTTCAAATATAGGTGCCGATGGGCATTCCAAATATAGGTGCCGATAGGCATTTCAAATATAAGTGCCGATAGGCATTTCAAATATAAGTGCCGATAGGCATTTCAAATATTGGTGCCGATTGGTATTTCAGATATATTTGCCGATAGGCATTTCAGATATAGGTACCGATAGGCATTTCAGATAGAGTTGCCGATAGGCATTCCAAATATAAATGCTGTTTGGCATTTCAGATATAAATGCCGATAGGCATTTCAAATATAGGTACCGATAGGCATTCCAAATATAGGTGCCGATAGGCATTTCAAAGATAGGTGCTGATAGGCAATTCGAATATAGGTGCTGATAGGCATTTCAGATATATGTGCCTATAGACATTTCAAATCTAGGTGCCGATAAACATTTGAAATATAGATGCTGATAAGCATTTCAGATATAAATGCCGATAGGCAATTGAAATATAGGTGCCAATAGGCATTCCAAATATAGGTGCCGATAGGCATTTCAAATAAAGGTGCCGATAGGCAATTCAGATATAGGTGTCGAGAGACATTTCAGATATAGTTGCCGATAGGCATTTTAAATATAGGTGCCGATAGGCAATTCAGATATAACTGCCGATAGGCATTTCAAATATAGGTGCCGATAAGCATTTCAGATATAGGTGCCGATGGGCATTTCAGATATATATGTGAATAGGCATTTCAGATATAATTGCCGATAGGTATTTCAAATATAAGTGCCGATAGGCATCAAAAATATAGGTGCCGCTAGGCATTTCAGATATAGGTGCCGATATGTTTTTCAGATATAGTTGCCAATAGGCATTCCAAATATAGGTGCTGATATGCATTTCAGATATAAATGCCGATTGGCATTTCAAATATAAGTGCTGATAGTCATTTCAAAAATAGGTGCCGATAGGCATTTCAGATATAGGTGCCGATAGGCATTATAGATATAGTTGCCGATAAACATTTTATATATAGGTGCCGAAAGGCATTTCAGATGAGTTGCCGATAGGCATTTTAGATATAGGTGCCGATAGGCACTTTAGATATAGTTGCCGATAGGCATTTTATATATATATATATATATATATATATATATATATATATATATATATATATATATATATATATATATATATATATATGCCAATAGGCGTTTAAGATATAGTTGCCGATAGGGATTTTAAATATAGGTGCCGATAGGCATTACAAATATATATGTAAGTAGGCATTTCAGATATATTTGCCGATAGGCATTTCAAATATAAGTGCTGATAGGCATTTCAATATAGGTGCCGATAGGCATTTCAGATATAACTGCCGACAAGCATAAAAAATATAGGTGCCGAAGGGTATTTCAGATATAGTTGCAGATAGGCATTCCAAATATAGGTGCTGATAGGCATTTCAGATATAAATGCCGATAGGCATTTCAAATAAGGTGCCGATAGACATTTCAAATATAAGTGTCGATAGGCATTTCAGATATAGGTGCCGATAGGCATTTCAGATATAGTTGCTGATAAGCTTTTAAATATAGGTGCCGATAGGCATTCTAAATATAAGTGCCGATAGGCATTTCAGATATAGTTGCTGATAAGCATTTCAAATATAAATGCCGATGGGCGTTTCAAATATAGGTGCTGATAGGCATTTCAGATATAAATGCCGATAGGCATTTCAAATATAAGTGCCAAAAGGCTTTTCAGATATATTTGCCGATAGGTATTCCAAATATAGGTGCTGATTGGCATTTTAGATATATTTATCAATAGGCAATTCAAATATAGGTGCCGATAAGCATATCTGATATAGTTGCGGATAGGCATTTCAGATATAGGTGCCGATAGCCATTGCAAATATACGTGCCGATAGGCATTTCAGATATAGTTGCCGATTGGCATTTCAAATATAGGTGCCGATGGGCATTCCAAATATAGGTGCCGATAGGCATTTCAAATAAAGGTGCCGATAGGCAATTCAGATATAGGTGTCGAGAGGCATTTCAGATATAGTTGCCGATAGGCATTTCAAATATAGGTGCCGATAGGCAATTCAGATATAACTGCCGATGGCATTTTAAATATAGGTGCCGATAAGCATTTCAGGTATAGGTGCCGATGGGCATTTCAGATATAGTTGCCGATAGGCATTTCAGATATAGTTGCCGATAGGCATATCAGATATAGTTGCCGATAGGCATTTAAATATAGGTGCCGATAGGCATTCCAAATATAAGTGTCTGTCGGAATTTCAGATATAGTTGCTGATAGGCATTTCAAATATAGGTGCCGATGAGCATTTCAAATACAAGTGCCGATAGGCATTTTAGATAAATTTGCCGATAGTAATTTAAATATAGGTGCCTATAGGCATTCCAAATATAGGTGCTGATAGGCATTTCAGATATAAATGTCGATAGGCATTTCAAACATAGTTGCAAATAGACATCTCAAATATAGGTGCTGATAGGCATTTTAGATATATTTACCGATACGCAAATCAAATATAGGTGCCGATAGGCATTTCTGATATAGTTGCCGATAGGCATTTCCGATATAGTTGCCGATTGGCATTTCAAATATAGGTGCCGACAAGCATTCCAAATTTAGGTGTTGATAGGCATTTCAAATATAAGTGCTGAAAGGCAATTTAAATATAGGTGCCGATGGGCATTTCAAATATAGGTGCCGATAGGCATTTCAGATATAGTTGCCGATAGGCTTTTTAAATATAGGTGCCGATAGGCATTTCAGATATAACTGCCGATAGGCATTTCAGATATAACTGCCGATAGGCATTTCAGATATAGGTGCCGAGAGGCATCTCAGATATAGTTGCCGATAGGCATCCCAAATATATGTGCCGATAGGCATTTCAGATATAGGTGCCGATAGGCATTTTAGATATAATTGCCGATAGGCATTTTAGATATAATTGCCGATAGGCAAAACAAATATAGGCGCCGATAGGCATTTCAAATATAGGTGCGGATAGGCAGTTAAAATATAAATGCCGATAGACATTTTAAATAAGGTGCCGAAAGGCATTTCAAATATAAGTGCCGATAGGCATTTTAGTAATAGGTGCCGATAAGCATTTCAGATATAGTTGCCGATAGGCATTTCTAATATGGATGTCGATAGGCATTTCAAATATAAGTGCCGACAGACATTTCAGATATAGTTGCTGATAGGAATTTCAAATATAAGTGCCGATAGGCATTTCAAATTAAAGTGCGAATAGGCATTTCAGATATAGTTGCCGATAAGCATTTCAAATATAGGTGCCGATAGGCATTCCAAATATAGGTGCCGGTAGGCATTTCAGAAAAAACTTTGATTAGAGTTTGCAAAACGTACCCAGAAAAGAAATTTGAAAATTCGACCCCAATATTACGTCTTATCGGAGCAAAAAAGATACTTTTGGCTGCATAATTGCTTTCTGAACAAAAAGTGCATCTTGGCTATTTTTCCTTTAAGAACGCTTTACCTCGTAAAAAGTAAAATCACAGTTTACAAATCGTGCCCAGAAAACAATTTTTACCGCAACATTGCGTCTTATCGGTGCGAAAAAAAATTTGCGGCTGCAGGATGGCCTTCTGAACAAAAAGTACATCTTGTGTATTTTTCGTATAACGACGCTTTAGCCCCGAAAAAAATTAGATTAGAGTTTGAAAAACGTGCCCAGAAAAGTAATTAGAAAATTCGACCCCAATATTACGTCTTATCGGAGCTAAAAAAAATACTTTTGGCTGCAGAATTGCCTTCTGAACAAATAGTGCATCTTGGCTATTTTTTCTTTAAGAATGCTTTACCTCGAAAAAAATAAAATCACAATTTAAAAATCGTGCCCAGAAAAGAAATTCTACCCCAACATTGCGTCTTATCGGTGCGAAAAAAATATTTGTGGCAGCAGGATTGCCTTCTGAACTAAAAGTACATCGTTGCTATTTTTCGTATAACAACGCTTTAGCCCCGAAAAAAATTAGATTAGAGTTTGCAAAGCGTGCCTAGAAAGAAATTCGAAAATTTGACTCCAACATTACGTCTTATCGGAACAAAAAAAATACTTTTGGCTGCAGAATTGCCTTCTGAACAAAAAGTGCATCTAGGCTATTTTTCGTATAACAACGCTTTACCTCGAAAAGAATAAAATTACAGTTTACAAATCTGCCCAGAAAAGAAACTCTACCCCAAATTTGCGTCCTATCGGTGCGAAAAAAATTATGGCGGATGCAGGATTGCCTTCAGAACAAAAAGTACATTTAGGCCATTTTTCGTATAACAACGCTTTAGCCCCGAAATAAATTAGATTAGAGTTTGCAAAACGTGCCCAGAAAAGAAATTCGAAAATTCTACCCCAACATTACGTCTTATCGGGGCAAAAAAATACTTTTGGTTGCAGAATTGCCTTCTGAACAAAAAGTATATCATGGCTATTTTTCGTATAAAAACGCTTTAGCCCCGAAAAAAATTAAATTAGAGTTTGAAAAACGTGCCCAGAAAAGAAATTCGAAAATTCTACTCCATCATTACGTCTTATCGGAGCAACTAAATACTTTTAGCTGCTGAATCGCCTTCTGAACCAAAAGTGCATCTTGGCTATTTTTCGTATAACAACGCTTTACCAAGAAAAAATTAAAATCATAGTTTACAAATCGTGCCCAGAAAAGAAATTCTACACCAACATTGCGCCTTATCGGTGCGAAAAAAATATTTGTGGCTGCAGGATTGCCTTCTGAACAAAAAGAACATCTTGGTTATTTGTCGTATAACAACGCTTTACCCCCAAAAAAATTAGATTAGAGTTTACAAAACGTGCTCAGAAAAGTAATTCGAAAATTCGACCCCAACATTACGTCTTATCGCAGCAAAAAAAAAACTTTTGGCTACAGAATTTCCTTCTGAAGAAAAAGTACATTTTGGCTATTTTTCGTATACCAACGCTTTACCTCAAAAAAAATAAAATCACAGTATACGAATCGTGCCCAGAAAAGAAATTCAACCCCAAAATTGCGTCTTATCGGTGCGAAAAAAACATTTGCGGCTGCAGGGTTGCCTTCTGAACAAAAAGTACATCTTGGCTATTTTTCGTATAACAACGCTTTAGCCCCGAAAAAAATAAATTAGAATTTGCAAAACGTGCCCAGAAAAAAATTCGAAAAATCGACCCCAACCTTACATCTTATCGCAGCAAAAAAAAAACTTTTGGCTACAGAATTTCCTTCTGAAGAAAATGTACATTTTGTCTATTTTTCGTATACCAACGCTTTAGCCCCGAAAAAAATTACAATAGAGTTTGCAAAACGTGCCCAGA
Source organism: Venustoraphidia nigricollis (assembly GCA_034508555.1). NCBI lineage: Eukaryota > Metazoa > Arthropoda > Insecta > Raphidioptera > Raphidiidae > Venustoraphidia > Venustoraphidia nigricollis. The sequence continues at coordinate 4,228,646 of JAVRKA010000041.1, forward strand.
AAAGAAACTCGAAAATTCTACTCCATCATTACGTCTTCTCGGAGCAAAAAAAATACTTTTGGCTGCAGAATTGCCTTCTGAACAAAAAGTTCATCTTGGCTATTTTTCCTTTAAGAACGCTTTACCTAGAAAAAAATAAAATCACAGCTTAAGAATCGTGCCCAGAAAAGTTATGCTACCCCAACATTGCATCTTATCGGTGCGACAAAAATATTTGCGGCTGCAGGATTGCCTTCTGAACAAAAAGTACATTTAGGCAATTTTTCTTATAACAACGCTTTAGCCTCGAAATAAATTAGATTAGAGTTTGCAAAACGTGCCCAGAAAAGAAATTCGAAAATTCTACCGCATCATTACATATTATCGGAGCAAAAAAATACTTTTAGCTGCAGAATCGCCTTCTGAAGAAAAAGTGCATTTTGGCTATTTTTCGTATTACAACGCTTTACCAAGAAAAAAATAAAATCTCAGTTAACAAATCGTGCCCAGAAAAGAAATTCTACACCAACATTGCGCCTTATCGGTGCGAAAAAAATATTTGCGGCTGCAGGATTGCCTTCTGAACAAAAAGTACATCTTGACTATTTTTCGTTTAACAACGCTGTAGCTCCGAAAAAACTTTGATTAGAGTTTGCGAAACGTACCCAGAAAAGAAATTTGAAAATTCGACCCCAACATTACGTCTTATCGGAGCAAAAAAAAAATACTTTTGGCTGCAGAATTGCCTTCAGAACAAAAAGTGCATCTTGGCTATTTTTCGTATATCAACGCTTTACCTCGAAAAAAATAAAATCACAGTTTACAAATCGTGTTCAGAAAAGAAATTCTACCCTAACATTGCGTCTTATCGGTGCGAAAAAAATATTTGCGGCTGCAGGATTGCCTTCGAAACAAAAAGGACATCTTGTCTATTTTTCGTATAACAACGCTTTAGCCACGAAAAAAATTAGAATAGAGTTTGCAAAACGTGCCCGGAAAAGAATTTCGAAAATTTGACCTCAACATTACTTCTTATTGAAGCAAAAAAAAAATACTTTTGGCCGCAGAATTGTCATCTGAATAAAAAGTTCATCTTGGCTATTTTTCGTACAACAACGCTTTACCTCTAAAAAAATAAAATCACTGTTTACAAATCGTGTTCAGAAAAGAAATTCTACCCTAACATAGCGTCTTATCGGTGCGAAAAAAAAATTTGCAGGTGCAGGATTGCCTTCTGAACAAAAAGTGCATCTTGGCTATTTTTCTTATAAAAACGCTTTAGCCCCGAAAAAAATTACAATAGAGTTTGCAAAACGTGCCCAGAAAAAAATTCGAAAATTCGACCCCAACATTACGTCTTATCGGAGAAAAAAAAATACTTTTAGCTGCAGAATTGCCTTCTGATCAAAAAGTGCATCTGGGCTATTTTTCGTATAACAATGCTTTACCTCGAAAAAAATAAAATCACAGTTTACAAATCGTGCCAAGAAATGAAATTCAACCCCAACATTGCGTCTCATCGGTGCGAAAAAAATATTTGCGGCTTCAGGAATGCCTTCTGTACAAAAAGTACATCTTGGCTATTTTTCGTATAACAACGCTTTAGCCCTGAAAAATTTAAATGAGAGTTTGCAAAACGTGCCCAGAATAGAAATTCGAAAATTCGACCCCAACCTTACGTCTTATCGGAGAAAAAAAAATACTTTTAGCTGCAGAATAGCCTTCTGATCAAAAAGTGCATCTAGGCTATTTTTGGTATAACAATGCTTTACCTCGAAAAAAATAAAATCACAGTTTACCAATCGTGCCCAGAACAGAAATTCTGCCCCAACATTGCGTCTCATCGGTGTAAAAAAAATAGTTGCGGCTGCAGGATTGCCTTTTGAAAAAAAAGTGCATTTTGGCTATTTTTCGTATAATAACGCTTTACATAGCAAAAAATAAAATCACAGTTTACAAATCGTGCCCAGAAAAGAAATTCAACACCAAAATTGCGTCTCATCGTTGCGAAAAAAATATTTGCGGCTGCAGGTTGCCTACTGAACAAAAAGTACATCTTGACTATTTTTCGTATAACAACGCTTTAGCGCCGAAAAAACTTTGATTAGAGTTTGCAAAACGTACCCAGAAAAGAAATTTGAAAATTCGACCCCAATATTACGTCTTATCGGAGCAAAAAAAATACTTTTGGCTGCATAATTGCTTTCTGAACAAAAAGTGCATCTTGGCTATTTTTCCTTTAAGAACGCTTTACCTCGTAAAAAGTAAAATCACAGTTTACAAATCGTGCCCAGAAAACAATTTTTACCGCAACATTGCGTCTTATCGGTGCGAAAAAAAATTTGCGGCTGCAGGATGGCCTTCTGAACAAAAAGTACATCTTGTGTATTTTTCGTATAACGACGCTTTAGCCCCGAAAAAAATTAGATTAGAGTTTGAAAAACGTGCCCAGAAAAGTAATTAGAAAATTCGACCCCAATATTACGTCTTATCGGAGCTAAAAAAAAATACTTTTGGCTGCAGAATTGCCTTCTGAACAAAAAGTGCATCTAGGCTATTTTTCGTATAACAACGCTTTACCTCGAAAAGAATAAAATTACAGTTTACAAATCTGCCCAGAAAAGAAATTCTACCCCAAATTTGCGTCCTATCGGTGCGAAAAAAATTATGGCGGATGCAGGATTGCCTTCAGAACAAAAAGTACATTTAGGCCATTTTTCGTATAACGACGCTTTAGCCCCGAAAAAAATTAGATTAGAGTTTGAAAAACGTGCCCAGAAAAGTAATTAGAAAATTCGACCCCAATATTACGTCTTATCGGAGCTAAAAAAAAATACTTTTGGTTGCAGAATTGCCTTCTGAACAAAAAGTATATCATGGCTATTTTTCGTATAAAAACGCTTTAGCCCCGAAAAAAATTAAATTAGAGTTTGAAAAACGTGCCCAGAAAAGAAATTCGAAAATTCTACTCCATCATTACGTCTTATCGGAGCAACTAAATACTTTTAGCTGCTGAATCGCCTTCTGAACCAAAAGTGCATCTTGGCTATTTTTCGTATAACAACGCTTTACCAAGAAAAAATTAAAATCATAGTTTACAAATCGTGCCCAGAAAAGAAATTCTACACCAACATTGCGCCTTATCGGTGCGAAAAAAATATTTGTGGCTGCAGGATTGCCTTCTGAACAAAAAGAACATCTTGGTTATTTGTCGTATAACAACGCTTTACCCCCAAAAAAATTAGATTAGAGTTTACAAAACGTGCTCAGAAAAGTAATTCGAAAATTCGACCCCAACATTACGTCTTATCGCAGCAAAAAAAAAAAAAACTTTTGACTACAGAATTTCCTTCTGAAGAAAAAGTACATTTTGGCTATTTTTCGTATACCAACGCTTGACCTCAAAAAAAAATAAAATCACAGTATACGAATCGTGTCCAGAAAAGAAATTCAACCCCAAAATTGCGTCTTATCGGTGCGAAAAAAACATTTGCGGCTGCAGGGTTGCCTTCTGAACAAAAAGTACATCTTGGCTATTTTTCGTATAACAACGCTTTAGCCCCGAAAAAAATTAATTAGAGTTTGCAAAACGTGCCCAGAAAAAAATTCGAAAATTCGACCCCAACCTTACATCTTATCGCAGCAAAAAAAAAACTTTTGGCTACAGAATTTCCTTCTGAAGAAAATGTACATTTTGTCTATTTTTCGTATACCAACGCTTTAGCCCCGAAAAAAATTACAATAGAGTTTGCAAAACGTGCCCAGAAAAGAAACTCGAAAATTCTACTTCATCATTACGTCTTCTCGGAGCAAAAAAAATACTTTTGGCTGCAGAATTGCCTTCTGAACAAAAAGTTCATCTTGGCTATTTTTCCTTTAAGAACGCTTTACCTCGAAAAAAATAAAATCACAGCTTAAGAATCGTGCCCAGAAAAGTAATTCTACCCCAACATTGCATCTTATCGGTGCGACAAAAATATTTGCGGCTGCAGGATTGCCTTCTGAACAAAAAGTACATTTAGGCAATTTTTCTTATAGCAACGCTTTAGCCCCGAAATAAATTAGATTAGAGTTTGCAAAACGTGCCCAGAAAAGAAATTCGAAAATTCTACCGCATCATTACATATTATCGGAGCAAAAGAATACTTTTAGTTGCAGAATCACCTTCTGAAGAAAAAGTGCATTTTGGCTATTTTTCGTATTACAACGCTTTACCAAGAAAAAAATAAAATCTCAGTTAACAAATCGTGCTCAGAAAAGAAATTCTACACCAACATTGCGCCTTATCGGTGCGAAAAAAATATTTGCGGCTGCAGGATTGCCTTCTGAGCAAAAAGAACATCTTGGTTATTTTTCGTATAACAGCGCTTTACAGCCAAAAAAATTAGATTAGAGTTTGCAAAACGTGCTCAGAAAAGAAATGCGAAAATTAGTCCCCAACATTACGTCTTATCGAAAAAAAAATACTTTTAAATGCAGTATTGCCTTCTGATCAAAGAGTGCATCTTGGCTATTACCTCGAAAAAAATAAAATCACAGTTTACAAGTCGTGCCCAGAAAAGAAATTATATGCCAACTTCTCGTCTTATCGGTGCGAAAAAAATATTTGCGGCTGCGGGATTGCGTTCTAAACAAAAAGTACACTTGGTTATTTTTCGTATAACAACGCTTTAGCCCCGAAAAAAATTAAATTAGAGTTTGCAAAACGTGCCCAGAAAAGATATTCGAAAATTCAACCCCAACATTACGTCTTATCGGAGCAAAAAAATACTTTTAGCTGCTGAATTGCATTCTGATCAAAAAGTGCATCTAGGCTATTTTTCGTATAACAATGCTTTACCTCGAAAAAAATAAAATCACAGTTTACAAATCGTGCCCAGAAAAGAAATTCTACCCCAACATTGCGCCTCATCGGTGCGAAAAAAATATTTGCGGCTGCAGGATTGCCTTCTGAACAAAAAGTACATTTTGGCTATTTTTCGTATAACAATGCTTTAGCCCCGACAAAATTAGATTAGAGTTTTTAAAACGTGCCCAGAAAAGAAATTCAAAAATTCGACCCCAACATTACGTTTTATTGGAGCAAAAAAAAACTTTTGGCTGCAGAATTGCCTTCTGAACAAAAAGTGCATTTTGGCTATTTTTCGTATAACAACGCTTTACCTCGAAAAAAATAATATCACAGTTTACAGTTTGTGCCCATAAAAGAAATTCTACCCCAACATTGCGTCTTTACCGTGCAAAAAAATTATTTGCGGTTGCAGGATTGCCTTCTGAACAAAAAGTTCATCTTAGCTATTTTTCGTATAACAACGCTTTAGCCCCGAAAAAAATTACAATAGAGTTTGCAAGACGTGCCCAGAAAAACAATTCGAAATTTCGACCCCAACATTACGTCTTATCGGAGCAAAAAAAATACTTTTGGCTGCAGAATTGCCTTCTGAACAAAAAGTGCATCTTGGCTATTTTTCCTCTAAGAACGCTTTACCTCGAAAAAAATAAAATCACAATTTAAAAAGCGTGCCCAGAAAAGAAATTGTACCCCAACGTTGCGTCTTATCCGTGCGAAAAAAATATTTGCGGCTGCAGGATTGCCTTCTGAACCAAAAGTACATCGAAGCTATTTTTCGTCTAACAACGCTTTAGCCCCGAAAAAAATTAGACTAAAGTTTGCAAAACGAGCCCAGAAAAGAAATTCGAAAATTCTACCCCAACATTACGTCTTATTGGAGCAAAAAAAAAATACTTTTGTCTGCAGAATTGCCTTCTGAACAAAAAGTGCATCCCTGCTATTTTTCGTATACCAACGCTTTACCTCGAAAAAAATAAAATCACAGTCTACAAATCGTGTTCAGAAAAGAAATTCTACCCTAACATTGCGTCTTATCGGTGCGAAAAAAATATTTGCGGCTGCAGGATTGCCTTCGAAACAAAAAGGACATCTTGTCTATTTTTCGTATAACAACGCTTTAGCCCCGAAAAAAATTAGATTAAAGTTTGCGAAACGTGCCCAGAAAAGAAACTCGAAAATTCGACCCCAAAATTACGTCTTATCGGAGCAAAAAAAAAATACTTTTGGCTGCAGTGTTGCCTTCTGAACAAAAAATGCATCTTGGCTATTTTTCTCTTAAGAATGCTTTACCTCGAAAAAAATAAAATCACAGTTTACAAATCGTGTCCAGAAAAGAAATTCTACCCCAACATTGCGTCTTATCGATGCGACAAAAATATTTGCGGCTACAGGATTGCCTTCTGAACAAAAAGAACATCTTGACTATTTTTCGTATAACAACGCTTTAGCCCCGAAAAAAATTTTGTTTAGAGTTTGCAGAACGCGCACAGAAAGAAATTCGAAAATTCGACTCCAACATTACGTCTTATCGGAGCAAAAAAAAATACTTTTGGCTGCAGAATTGCCTTCTGAACAAATAGTGCATCTTGGCTATTTTTTCTTTAAGAATGCTTTACCTCGAAAAAAATAAAATCACAATTTAAAAATCGTGCCCAGAAAAGAAATTCTACCCCAACATTGCGTCTTATCGGTGCGAAAAAAATATTTGTGGCAGCAGGATTGCCTTCTGAACTAAAAGTACATCGTTGCTATTTTTCGTATAACAACGCTTTAGCCCCGAAAAAAATTAGATTAGAGTTTGCAAAGCGTGCCTAGAAAGAAATTCGAAAATTTGACTCCAACATTACGTCTTATCGGAACAAAAAAAATACTTTTAGCTGCAGTATTGCCTTCTGATCAAAAAGTGCATCTTGGCTATTTTTCGTATAACAATGCTTTACCTCGAAAAAATTAAAATCACAGTTTACAAATCGTGCCCAGAAAAGAAATTCTACCCCAATATTGCGTCTTATCGGTGCGAAAAAAATATTTGCGGCTGCAGGATTGCCTTCTGAACAAAAAGTACATCGTGGCTATTTTTCGTATAACAACACTTTAGCCCCGAAAAAATTAGATTAGAGTTTTCAAAACGTGCCCAGAAAAGAAATTCGAAAATTCGACCCCAATATTACGTCTTATCGGAGCAAAAAAAATACTTTTGGCTGCAGAATTGCCTTCTGAACAAAAAGTCCATCTTGGCTATTTTTCCTTTAAGAACGCTTTACCTCGAAAAAAATAAAATCACAATTTAAAACGCGTGCCCAGAAAAGAAATTGTACCCCAAAGTTGCGTCTTATCGGTGCGAAAAAAATATTTGCGGTTGCAGGATTGCCTTCTGAACCAAAAGTACATCGTAGCTATTTTTCGAATAACAACGCTTTAGCACCGAAAAAAATTAGATTAGAGTTTACAAATTGTGTCCAGAAAAGAAACTCTACCACAACATTGCGTCTTATCGGTGTGACAAAAATATTTGCGGCTACAGGATTGCCTTCTGAAGAAAAAGAACATCTTGACTATTTTTCGTATAACAACACTTTAGCCCAAAAAAAAAAAAATAGATTAGAGTTTGCAAAACGTGCCCAGAAAAGAAATTCGAAAATTCGACTCCAACATTACGTCTTATCGGAGCAAAAAGAAAATACTTTTGGCTGCAGAATTGCCTTCTGAAAAAAAAGTGCATCTTGGCTCTTTTTCCTTTAAGAACGCTTTAACTCGAAAAAAATAATATCACAATTTAAAAATCGTGCCAAGAAAAGAAATTCTACCCCAACTTTGCGTCTTATCGGTGCGAAAAAAATATTTGCGTCTACAGGATTGCCTTCTGAACAAAAAGTACATCGTTGCTATTTTTCGTATAACAACGCTTTAGCCCCGAAAAAAATTAGATTAAAGTTTGCAAAACGATCCCAGAAAAAAAAATCGAAAATTCGACCCCAACATTACGTCTTATCGGGGCAAAAAAAATTCTCTTAGCTGCAGAATTGCCTTCTAATCAAAAAATGCATCTTGGCTATTTTTCGTATACCAACGCTTTACTTAAAAAAAAATAAAATCACAGTTTACAATTTGTGCCCATAAAAAAGAAATTCTACCCCAACATTGCGTCTTATCGGTGCGAAAAAAATATTTGCGGTTGCAGTATTGCCTTCTGAACAAAAAGTTCATCGTGGCTATTTTTCGTATAACAACGCTTTAGCCCCGAAAAAAATTAGATTAGAGTTTGCAAAACGTGCCCAGAAAAGAAATTCGAAAATCCGAACCCAACATTTCGTCTTATCGGAGCAAAAAAAATACTTTTAGCTGCAGTATTGCCTTCTGATCAAAGAGTGCATCTTGGCTATTTTTCGTATAACAATGCTTTACCTCGAAAAAAATTAAATCACAGATTACAAATCGTGCCCAGAAAAGAAATTCTACCCCAATATTGCGTCTTATCGGAGCGAAAAAAATATTTGCGGCTGCAGAATTGCCTTCTGAACAAAAAGTACATCGTGGCTATTTTTCGTATAACAACACTTTAGCCCCGAAAAAATTAGATTAGAGTTTTCAAAACGTGCCCAGAAAGGAAATTCGAAAATTCGACCCCAACTTTACGTCTTATCGCAGCAAAAAAAAATACTTTTGGCTGCAAAATTGCCTTCTGAACAAAAAGTGCATCTTGGCTGTTTTTCCTAAGAACGCTTTACCTCGAAAAAAATAAAATCACAGTTTAAAAATCTTGCCCAGAAAAGAGATTATACCCCAACATTGCGTCTTATCGGTGCGAAAAAAATATTTGCGGCTGCAGGATTGTCTTCTGAACAAAAAGTACATCGTGGCTATTTTTCGTATAACTACGCTTTAGCCCCGAAAAAATTAGATTAGTGTTTTCAAATCGTGCGCAGAAAAAAAAATCGAAAATTCGACCCCAACCTTACGTCTTATTGGAGCAAAAATATTACTTTTGGCTGCAGAATTGCCTTCTGAACAAAAAGTGCATCATGGCTATTTTTCATATAACAACGCTTTACCTAGAGAAGAATAAAATCACAGTTTACAAACCGTGCCCAGAAAAGAAATTCTACGCCAACATTGCGTCTTTTCGGTGCGACAAAAATATTTGCGGCTGCAGGATTGCCTTCTGAACAAAAAGTACATCTTGGCTATTTTTCGTATAACAATGCTTTAGCCCCGAAAAAAATTAGATTAAAGTTTGCAAAACGTGCCCAGAAAAGAAATTCGAAAATTCGACACCAACATAACGTCTTATAGGAGCAAAAATATTACTTTTAGCTGCAGAATTGCCTTTTGAACAAAAAGTGCATCATGACTATTTTTCGTATAACAACGCTTTACCTCAAAAAAAAATAAAATGACAATTTAAAAATCGTGCCCAGAAAAGAAATTCTACCCAAACATGGCGTCTTTTTTTTTTTTTTTTTTTTTTATTGAGGGGGAAATCCATTACGGACACCCGCAACCGCAGATAGTGTGGGACTCCACTCTAGGGCAATACCCACTAAAACCCCCTCCTCTTCTTTCCTGCTAACCCGGGACCGAATTACGTCTTATCGGGGCAAAAAAATACTTTTGGTTGCAGAATTGCCTTCAGAACAAAAAGTATATCATGGCTATTTTTCGTATAAAAACGCTTTAGCCCCGAAAAAAATTAAATTAGAGTTTGAAAAACGTGCCCAGAAAAGAAATTCGAAAATTCTACTCCATCATTACGTCTTATCGGAGCAACTAAATACTTTTAGCTGCTGAATCGCCTTCTGAACCAAAAGTGCATCTTGGCTATTTTTCGTATAACAACGCTTTACCAAGAAAAAATTAAAATCATAGTTTACAAATCGTGCCCAGAAAAGAAATTCTACACCAACATTGCGCCTTATCGGTGCGAAAAAAATATTTGTGGCTGCAGGATTGCCTTCTGAACAAAAAGAACATCTTGGTTATTTGTCGTATAACAACGCTTTACCCCCAAAAAAATTAGATTAGAGTTTACAAAACGTGCTCAGAAAAGTAATTCGAAAATTCGACCCCAACATTACGTCTTATCGCAGCAAAAAAAAAACTTTTGGCTACAGAATTTCCTTCTGAAGAAAAAGTACATTTTGGCTATTTTTCGTATACCAACGCTTTACCTCAAAAAAAATAAAATCACAGTATACGAATCGTGCCCAGAAAAGAAATTCAACCCCAAAATTGCGTCTTATCGGTGCGAAAAAAACATTTGCGGCTGCAGGGTTGCCTTCTGAACAAAAAGTACATCTTGGCTATTTTTCGTATAACAACGCTTTAGCCCCGAAAAAAATTAATTAGAATTTGCAAAACGTGCCCAGAAAAAAATTCGAAAAATCGACCCCAACCTTACATCTTATCGCAGCAAAAAAAAAACTTTTGGCTACAGAATTTCCTTCTGAAGAAAATGTACATTTTGTCTATTTTTCGTATACCAACGCTTTAGCCCCGAAAAAAATTACAATAGAGTTTGCAAAACGTGCCCAGAAAAGAAACTCGAAAATTCTACTCCATCATTACGTCTTATCGGAGCAACTAAATACTTTTAGCTGCTGAATCGCCTTCTGAACCAAAAGTGCATCTTGGCTATTTTTCGTATAACAACGCTTTACCAAGAAAAAATTAAAATCATAGTTTACAAATCGTGCCCAGAAAAGAAATTCTACACCAACATGGCGTCTTATCGGTGTAAAAAAAAAATTTGCGGCTTCAGGATTGCCTTTTGAACAAAAAGTACATCGTGGCTATTTTTCGTATAACAACGCTGCCCAGAAAAAAATTAGATTAAAGTTTGCAAAACGTGCCCAGAAAAGAAATTCGAAAAAACGACCCCAACATTACGTCTTATCGGAGCAAAAAAAAATACTCTTAGCTGCAGAATTGCCATCTGATCAAACAGTGCATTTTTAACATTCTGGGCACGTTTTGCAAACTCGAAGTTAATTTTTTTCGAGGTAAAGCGTTGTTATACGAAAAATAGCCAAGATGCGCTTTTTGTTCAGAAGGCAATTCTGCAGGCAAAAGTATTTTTTTGCTCCGATAAGACGTAATGTTGGGTTTGAATTTTCGAATTTCTTTTCTGGGCACGGTTTGCAAACTATATTCTAATTTTTTTGAGGCTAAAGCGTTGTTATACGAAAAATAGCCAAGAAGCACTTTTTGTTCAGAAGGCAATTCTGCAGCCAAAAGTATTTTTTTTTGTTTCGATAACACGTAATGTTAGGTAATAATTTTCGAATATTTTTTCTGGGCACGTTTTGCAAACTCTAATCTAATTTTATCGAGACTAAAGCGTTGTTATACGAAAAATAGAATAATGTACTTTTTGTTCAGAAGGCAATTCTGCAGCCGTAAATATTTTTTTCTCACAAATACGACGCAAAGTTGGGGTAGAATTTTTTTTCTGGGCACGATTTGTAAACTGTGATTTTATTTTTTTCGAGGTAAAGCGTTGTTATACGAAAAATAGCCACGAAGTACTTTTTGTTCAGAAGGTAATCCTGCAGCCGCAAGTATTTTTTTCGCACCGATAAGACGCAACTTTTGTGTAGAATTCTTTTCTGGGCACGATTTTTTAAATGTGATTTTATTTTTACGAGGTAAAGCGTTCTTAATGGAAAAATAGCCTAGATGCACTTTTTGTTCAGAACGCAATTCTGCAGCCAAAAACATTTTTTTTGTTTCAATAAGACGTAATGTTGAGGTCGAATTTTCGAATTTATTTTCTGGGTATGTTTTGCAAACTCTTATCTAATTTTTTTCGGGGCGAAAGCGTTGTTATACGAAAAATAGCAAAGATGTACTATCGGCACCTATATCTGAAATGCTTATCAGCACCTATATTTGAAATGCCTATCGGCACCTATATTTGAAATGCCTATCCGCACCTATATTTGGAATGCCTATTGGCATCTATATATGAAATGCCTATCGGCATTTGTATCTGAAATGCTTATCAGCATCTATATTTTAAATGTTTATCGGCACCTAGATTTGAAATGTCTATCGTCACCTATATCAGAAATGCCTATCGGCATCTATATCTGAAATACCTATCGGCACTTATATTTGAAATGCCTAAAGGCACCTATATTTAAAATGGCTATCGGCATTTATATCTGAAATGTCTATCAGCACTTATATTTAGAATGCATATCGGCAACCATATCTGAAATGATTATAGGTACTTATATTTGAAATGCCTAGCGGCACCTATATTTGGAATGCCTATCGGCAACTAATCTGAAATGCCTATCGCAACCTATATCTAAAATGCCTATCGACAACTATATTTGAAGTGCCTATCGGCAACTATATCTGAAATACCAATCGGCACCTATAATTGAAATGCCTATCGGCACCTATTTTTGAAATGCTAATCAGCAAATATATCTGAAATGCCTACCCACACCTATATTTGAAATGCCTATCGGCAGTTATATCTGAATTGCCTATCGGCACCTATATTTGAAATGCCTATCGGCAACTATATCTGAAATGCCTATCGGCACCTATATTAGTATTGCCTATCGGCACTTATATTTTAAATGGCTATCGGCACCTATATTTGAAATGCCTATTGGCACGAATATTTTAAATGCCTATCGGCAACTATATCTGAAACGCCTATCGGCATCTATTTCTGAAATGCCTATCGGCAAGTATATCTGAAATGCCTATCAACACCTATATTTGAACTGCCTATCGGCAACCATATCTGAAATGCCTATCGGCACCTATATTTGAAATGCCTATCGGCACCTATATTTAAAATGCCTATCGGCAAATATATCTGAAATGCCTATCGGCACCTATATCTGAAATGCCTATCGGCACCTATATCTGAAATGCCTATCGGCACCTATTTTTAAAATGCTAATTGACAACTATATCTTAAATGCCTATCAACACCTATATTTGAAATGCCTATCGGCAACCATATCTGAAATGCCTATCGGCACCTATATTTGAAATGCCTATCGGCACCTATATTTAAAATGCCTATCGGCAACTATATCTGAAATGCCTGCCGGCATCTATTTCTGAAATGCCTATCGGCAACTATATATAAATTGCCTATCGGCATCTATTTCTGAAATGCCTATCGGCACCTATATCTGAAATGCCTATCGGCACCTATTTTTAAAATGCCAGTCGGCAACTATATCTGAAATGCCTATCAGCACCTATATTTGAAATGCCTATGGGCAACCATATCTGAAATGCCTATCGGCACCAATATTTGACCTGCCTATCGGCACCTATATTTGAAATGTCTATCGGCACCTATATTTTAAATGCCTATCGGCAACTATATCTGAAATGCCTATCGGCATCTATTTCTGAAATGCCTATCGGCAACTGTATCTGAAATGCCTATCGGCACCTATATTTGAAATGACCAACGGCACCTTATTTTAAATGCCTATCGGCAACTATATCTAAAGTGCTTATCGGCACCTATATTTGAAATGCCTTTCGGCATTTATATCTGAAATGCCTATCGGCACCTATATTTGAAATGCCTATCGGCACCTATATTTTAAATGCCTATCGGCAACTATATCTGAAATGCCTATCTGCATCTATTTCTGAAATGCCAATCGACAACTATATTTGAAATGCCTATTAGCAACCATATCTGACATGCCTATTGGCACCTATATTTGAAATGCCTATCGGAACCTATTTTTAAAATGCCAATCGGCAACTATATCTGAAATGCCTATTAGCACCTATATTTGAAATGCCTATCGGCAACCATATCTGAAATGCCTATCGGCACCAATATTTGAACTGCCTATCGGCACTTATATTTAAAATGCCTATCGGCACCTATATTTTAAATGCCTATCGGCAACTATATCTGAATTGCCTATCGGCATCTATTTCTGAAGTGCCTATCGGCAACTATATCTGAAATGCCTATCGGCACCTATATTTGAAATGCCTATCGGCACCTATATCTGAAATGCCTATCGGCACCTATTTTTAAAGTACCAATCGGCAACTATATCTGAAATGCCTATCAGCACCTATATTTGAAATGCCTATCAGCAACCATATCTGAACTGCCTATCGGCACCTATATTTGAAATGCCTATCGACACCTATATCTGAAATGCCTATCGACACCTATATCTGAAATGCCTATCGACACCTATTTTTAAAATGCCAATCGGCAACTATATCTGAAATGCCTATCAGCACCTATATTTAAAATGTCTATCGGCAACCATATCTGAAATGCCTATCGGCATTTGTTTCTCAAATGCCTATCGGCAACTATATCTGAAATGCCTATCGGCACCTATTTTTGAAATGCCAATCGGCAACTATATCTGAAATGCCTATCATCACCTATATTTAAAATGCCTATCGGCAACCATATCTGAAATGCCTATCGGCATTTATATTTGAAATGCCTATCGGCACCTATATTTTAAATGCCTATAGGCATCTATATCTGAAATGCCTATCGGCATCTATTTCTGAAATGCCTATCGGTAACTATATCTGAAATCCCTATCGGCATCTATTTCTGAAATGCCTATCGGCAACTATATCTGAAATGCCTATCGGCACCAATATTTGAACTACCTATCGGCACCTATATTTAAAATGCCTATCGGCAACTATATCTGAAATGCCTATTGGCACCTATATCTGAAATGCCTATCGTCACCTATATCTGAAATGCCTATCGGCATCTATTTTTAAAATGCCAATTGACAACTATATCTGAAATGCCTATCGGCACCTATATTTGAAATGCCTATCGGCAACTATATCTGAAATGCCTATCAGCACCTATATTTGAAATGCCTATCGGCACCTATATCTGAAATGCCTATCGGCACCTATTTTTAAAATGCCAATCGGCAACTATATCTGAAATGCCTATCGGCTTCTATATCTGAAATGCCTATTGGCACCTATTTTTAAAATGCCAATCGGCCACTATATCTGAAATGCCTATCAGCACCTATATTTGAAATGCCTATCGGCAACTATATCTGAAATGCCTATGGGCACCAATATTTGAACTGCCTATCGGCACCTATATTTGAAATGCCTATCCGCACCTATATCTAAAATGCCTCTCGGCACCTATTTTTAAAATGCCAATCGACAACTATATCTAAATTGCCTATCAGCACTTATAATCAAAATGCCTATCGGCAACCATATCTGAAATGCCTATCGGCACCAATATTTGAACTGCCTATCGGCACCTATATTTGAAATGCCTATCGGCACCTATATTTTAAATGCCTATCGGCAACTATATCTGAAATGCCTGTCGGCATCTATTTCTGAAATGCCTATCGGCAACTATATCTGAAATGCCTATCGGCACCAATATTTGAACTGCCTATCGGCACCTATATTTGAAATGCCTATCCGCACCTATATCTAAAATGCCTATCGGCACCTATTTTTAAAATGCCAATCGGCAACTATATCTGAAATGCCTATCAGCACGTATATTTAAAATCCCTATCGGCAACCATATCTGAAATGCTTATCGGCACCTATATTTGAAATGCCTATCGGCACTGATATTTTAAATGCTTATCGGCAACTATATCTGAAATGCCTATAGGCATCTATTTCTGAAATGCCTATCGGCAACTATATCTGAAATGCCTATCGGCACCTATATCTGAAATGCCTATCGGCACCTATATCTGAACTGCCTATCGGCACCTATTTTTAAAATGCCAATCGGCAACAATATCTGAAATGCCTATCAGCATCTACATTTGAAATGCCTATCGGCAACTATATCTGAAATGCCTATCGGCACCAATATTTGAACTGCCTATCGGCACCTATATTTGAAATGCCTATCGGCACCTATATTTTAAATGCCTATCGGCAACTATATCTGAAATGCCTATCGGCATCTATTTCTGAAATGCCTATCGGCAACTATATCTGAAATGCCTATCGGCACCTATATTTGAAATGCCTATCGGCACCTATATTTGAAATGCCTATCGACACCTATATTTTAAATGCCTAACGGCAACTATATCTGAAACGCCTATCGGCATCTATTTCTGAAATGCCTATCGGCAACTATATCTGAAATGCCTATCGGCACCTATATTTGAAATGCCTATCGGCAACCATATCTGAATTGCCTATCGGCACTTATATTTGAAATCCCTATCGGCACCTATATTTTATATGCCTATCGGCAACTATATCTGAAATGCCTATCGGCATCTATTTCCAAAATGCCTATCGGCAACTATATCTGAGATGCCTTTTGGCACTTATATCTGAAATGCCTATCGGCACCTATATCTGAAATGCCTATCGGCACCTATATCTGAAATGCCTATCGGCACCTATTTTTAAAATGCCAATCGGCAACTATATCTGAAATGCCTATCAGCACCTATATTTGAAATGCCTATCGGCAACCATATCTGAAATGCCTATCGGTACCTATTTTTATAATGCCAATCGGCAACTATATCTGAAATGCCTATCAGCACCAATATTTGACCTGCCTATCGGCACCTATATTTTAAATGCCTATCGGCAACTATATCTGAAATGCCTATCGGCATCTATTTCTGAAATGCCAATCGGCAACTATATCTGAAATGCCTATCGGCACCTATATTTGAAATGACCATCGGCATCTATATTTTAAATGCCTATCGGCAACTTTATCTGCAGTGCTTATCGGCACCTATATTTGAAATGCCTATCGGCACCTATATTTTAAATGCCTATCGGCAACTATATCTGAAATGCCTATCGGCATCTATTTCTGAAATGCCAATCGGCAACTATATCTGAAATGCCTATCGGCACCTATATTTGAAATGACCATCGGCACCTATATTTTAAATGCCTATCGGCAACTTTATCTGCTGTGCTTATCGGCACCTATATTTGAAATGCTTTTCGGCATTTATATCTGAAATGCCTATCGGCACCTATATTTGAAATGCCTATCGGCACCTATATTTTAAATGCCTATCGGCAACTATATCTGAAATGCCTATCGGCATCTATTTCCGATATGCCTATCGGCAACTATATCTGAGATGCCTATCGGCACTTATATCTGAAATGCCTATCGGCACCTATATCTGAAATGCCTATCGGCACCTATTTTTAAAATGCCAATCGGCACCTATATCTGAAATGCCTATCGGCCCCTATTTTAAAAATGCCAATCGGCAACTATATCTGAAATGCCTATCGGCACCTATATTTGAAATGCCTATCGGCAACTATATCTGAAATTCCTACCGGCACCTATTTTTAAAATGTCAATCGGCAACTATATCTGAAATGCCTATCAGCACCTATATTTGAAATGCCTATTGGCAACCATATCTGAAATGCCTATCGGCACCTCTATTTGAAATGCCTGTCGGCACCTCTATTTGAAATGCCTGTCGGCACCTATTTAAAAATGCCAATCGGCAACTATATCTGAAATGCCTATTAGCACCTATATTTGAAATGCTTATCGGCAACCATATCTGAAGTGCCTATCGGCACCTATATTTGAAATGCCTGTCGGCACCTATTTTTAAAATGCCAATCGGCAACTATATCTGAAATGCCTATTGGCACCTATATTTGAAATGCTTATCGGCAACTATATCTGAAATGCCTATCGGCACCTATATTTGAAATGCCTATCGGCACCTATATTTTAAATGCCTATCGGCAACTATATCTGAAATGCCTATCGGCTTCTATTTCTGAAATGCTTATCGGCACCAATATTTGAACTGCCTATCGGCACCTATATTTGAAATGCCTATCGGCAACTATATCTGAAATGCCTTTCGACACCTATATCTGAAATGCCTATCGGCACCTATATATATATATATATATATATATATATATATATTGTGACATTATGCCCATATGTCACAAGAATATATAGTATAACCTTAATAGTTAATTAAATAAATAGTTAATAATTTAATTATATCTGAACAGTTATAGACAGCTGTGATTCGGTATTGCATTTTCTGATATCCGTGGCTACTACGATATCATGCCTCACTTAGCAACGAACAATAAAGCCTGACATTGTTGTGTAATGAATCTGTTTGCTAGGTGACGGTTTCGTAAAAATAATAAACAATAAAAAAAAATAACAACTCTCTCTGTTCCGGTACCTGGTGAAGTATAGACGTATCCGTTTC
Organism: Venustoraphidia nigricollis; assembly: GCA_034508555.1. NCBI lineage: Eukaryota > Metazoa > Arthropoda > Insecta > Raphidioptera > Raphidiidae > Venustoraphidia > Venustoraphidia nigricollis. The sequence goes on from JAVRKA010000041.1 coordinate 4,246,718, forward strand.
TGTTCCGTAGTTTTTAAGTCGGTATTTTGCGAATTGTGTTCTGTTCTGTCCGTAGTATTTAAGCATCGGCTCCGTTCGTTATTATTAAGTCTGTATTATGTTATTTATTTGTCCTGTTGTCTGTCTGTAATATCTAAGTTGTCTGTAATTAAAGAGTAAAATAGCTTATCTTATATTTAATTGAATTTACTGAAGTAATTGTGTGTTGCGTTTGGGTTGTCCGTTATTTATTAAATAGTACAATAGCTCACTTTATTATAATCTTAGTTATTCAAGCGATTGTATTTAAATCAGTACTTTGAGGTCAATTTACTTCTTCGCAAAAGTATTATTGATACGAACGCCTCACATCCAAGTACGGAACAATCGCTACTGGATTTTGTACCTCGCTGCACGTCTAATAAAACTGTTAATTATAATTACGGAATAAACACTGTATTGTTTTCTTTCTTGCTTTCCTAAGGGTCGGTGTTGATCGGACGCCCATAGGCGGATATCAAATTAACTATCAAAGAAACTAAACGGGCCCAGCAACTTAAGAACTGATATCCTCCTGCGACGCCGACAACACAGATTCAATTGTTGTCTTTCTTTTCTTTTCTCTTTTTTGTTAGACAGTGTTGCAACAAGTGGGAGTCCGTCTACGCAAGAGAACATCAAAATATATATATATATATATATATATATATATATATATATATATATATATATATATATATATATAACAGAATGTCAAAACACATTCACAATCCAACCCTGTTACTAAATAATGAACAGCTCAAATTTTTAAACGAAAAAAAAGTACTAGGTATGACATATGACAAAAAACTATTCTGGAAAAATCATATAAATCAACTAAAATCAAAATGTATGTCAAAAATGAATATGATAAAACTTATTAGCAAACAAAGCTGGGGAGCAGACAGAGGATCGATTCTAAAAATATATAAAAGCAAAATTCTTTCGATAATCGACTTTGGAAGCCAATTTTACCAGGATGCCTCAGCAACTACATTAAGAAAACTGGACTCTATTCACCACTTAGGGTTAAGACTCTCATCTGGGGCTTTCCGCTCTAGTCCTGCAATTAGTCTATGTGCTGAAGCAGGTGAACCTCCCTTGCGGGTCAGAAGAAAACAAACAAGTTTAAACTTCTATCTAAAAATGTTAGCAAATAAAGATCATCCCTCAAGAAATAAAATCAGATCCCCACAATACAAAACAATGTATAGTCGTCGTAAGCAGCAAAAAATTCCTGCATTCCATAAATTCACAAATGTTTTTGAAAAAGCTTCTCTTGTTATGGAAACTGAACACTTGGAAATCCCCTATTGGTTACACGGACAGCTTCAGTTTATCGAAACTCTTCATAATCTCCCGAAAGAAAATAACCATCCTATCTTATATCAACAACGTTTCAAACAATCAATCAGTGACTTTCCAGAACACACAATTTTATATACAGACGGCTCGAAACTAGAAGATAAAACAGGTTGTGCTTTCAGGTACAATAACATATCAAAGAAATTCCGCCTCCCTAGCGATTTTAGCGTTTATTCTGCGGAGCTATATGCGATCTTATCCGCCCTCGAAGAAATTAATAAGATGAGCGTCAGAAATTTCATAATTTGCACAGATTCCCGCAGCGCAATTTTTGCTCTTAAAAACAGAAATCTTGTCAACCCTCTGTTAGTTAAAATTTTAAACAGTCTGGAAAACCTGAAACGAAAAGACAAGAAGGTTTCACTCTTTTGGATCCCTGGACATTGCGGCATTTCTGGTAACGAAAGAGTGGATGAAGATGCTCGAGAGGCCGCACTGATGTCATCTCCTTTCGCCACAGACAAAATTCCCTTTAGAGATTTAAAAAACAGCCTTTTGAAAAACATTTCAAAAGAATGGGAAAACGAGTGGATAAACATCAGAGATAATAAACTTAAAAATATTAAAAATGACATTAAAAAATGGCCTACATCTTTCCAAAAGCAAAGAAAGAGAGAAACGGCACTCGCAAGACTCCGAATCGGACACACAGCCCTAACCCATTCATACCTGCTAGAAAAAAAAATCCTCCGATATGTGATTCATGCAATCTCCCTCTTACAGTAAAACATATCCTTGAGTCATGAAAAAATTACGAAAAAGAAAGAAGATTATTTAACTTACCATCTTCCATAGAAAACATCCTAAAAGACGACTTTCCCGCCATCGAAAACCTGTTCCTTTTGCTGGAAAACTCGGACCTAAAAAATAAAATTTAAAATAAATAATAAAACAAAAATCTATTGATTAACAAAATAAACAAAAAATCACTTACCTTTGGTGACTAAGTGCATTGTGATGTGAAGTGAAACATGTAGTGTAAACCTAAAAAGAACTTTTAACAAATAAACTCTCACCGTTGTATCTTATCATTCAGTATACTCATCACCATCAACGCATATAGCCTCGTTGCTGCGCGTTTAAGCAGAAAAAAAAAAAAAAACTATATCTGAAATGCCTATCGGCACCAATATTTGAACTGCCTATCGGCACCCATATTTGAAATGCCTATCGGCAACTATATCTGAAATGCCTATCGGCACCTATATCTGAAATGCCTATCGGCACCTATATCTGAAATGCCTATCGGCACCTATTTTTAAAATGCCAATCGGCAACTATATCTGAAACGCCTATCAGCACCGATATTTGAAATGCCTATCGGCAACTATATCTGAAATGCCTATCGGCATCTATTGCTGAAACGCCTATCGGCAAATATATCTCAAATGCCTATCGGCACCAATATTTGAACTGCCTATCGGCACCTATATTTAAAATGCCTATCGGCAACTATATCTGAAATGCCTATCGGCACCTATATCTGAAATGCATATCGGCACCTATATCTGAAATGCCTATCGGCACCTATTTTTAAAATGCCAATTGACAACTCTATCCGAAATGCTTATCGGCACCTATATTTGAAATGCCTATCGGCAACTATATCTGAAATGCCTATCGGCACCAATATTTGAACTGCCTATCGGCACCTATATTTGAAATGCCTATCTGCACCTATATCTGAAATGCCTATCGGCACCCATTTTAAAATGCCAATCGGCAACTATATCTAAAATGCCTATCAGCACCGATATTTGAACTGCCTATCGGCAACTATATCTGAAATGCCTATCGGCACCTATATCTGAAATGCCTATCGGCACCTATATCTGAAATGCCTATCGACACCTATTTTTAAAATGCCAATCGGCAACTATATCTGAAATGCCTATCAGCACCGATATTTAAAATGCCTATCGGCAACTATATCTGAAATGCCTATCGGCATCTATTGCTGAAACGCCTATCGGCAACTATATCTCAAATGCCTATCGGCACCAATATTTGAACTGCCTATCGGCACCTATATTTAAAATGCCTATCGGTCCTATATCTGAAATGCCTATCGGCACCTATATCTGAAATGCATATCGGCACCTATTTTTAAAATGCCAATTGACAACTCTATCCGAAATGCTTATCGGCACCTATATTTGAAATGCCTATCGGCAACCATATCTGAAATGCCTATCGGCACATATATTTGAAATGCCTATCGGCACCTATATTTTAATGCCTATCGGCAACTATATCTGAAATGCCTATCGGCATCTATTTCTGAAATGCCTATCGGCAACTATTTCTGATATGCCTTTCGGCACCTATATCTGAAATGCCTATCGGCACCTATATCTGAAATGCCTATCGGCACCTATTTTTAAAATGCCAATCGGCAACTATATCTGAAATGCCTATCAGCATCTATATTTGAAATGCCTATCGGCAACCATATCTGAAATGCCTATCGGCACCAATATTTGGACTGCCTATCAACACCTTTATTTGAAATGCTTATCGGCACCTATATTTTAAATGCCTATCGGCAACTATATCTGAAATGCCTGACGGCACCTATATTTGAAATGACCATCGGCACCTATATTCTCAATGCCTATCGGCAACTATATCTGAAGTGCCTATCGGCCCCTATTTTTAAAATGCCAATCGGCAACTATACCTGAAATGCCTATCGGCATCTATTTCTGAAATGCCAATCGGCAACTATATCTGAAATGCCTATCGGCCCCTATTTTTAAAATGCCAATCGGCAACTATATCTGAAATGCCTATCAGCACCTATATTTGAAATGCCTATCGGCCACTATATCTGAAATGCCTACTGGCACTTATTTTTAAAATGTCAATCGGCAACTATATCTGAAATGCCTATCAGCACCTATATTTGAAATGCCTAATGGCAACCATATCTGAAATGCCTATCGGCACCTATATTTGAAATGCCTGTCGGCACCTATTTTTAAAATGCCAATCGGCAACTATATCTAAAATGCCTATTAGCACCTATATTTGAAATGCTTATCGGCAACTACATCTGAAATGCCTATCGGCACCTATATTTTTAATGCCTATCGGCAACTATATCTGAAATGCCTATCGGCATCTATTTCTGAATTGCCTATCGGCAACTATTTCTGATATGCCTATCGGCACCTATATCTGAAATGCCTATCGGCACCTATATCTAAAATGCCTATCGGCACCTATTTTAAAATGCCAATCGGCAACTATATCTAAAATGCCTATCAGCATCTATATTTGAAATGCCTATCGGCAACCATATCTGAAATGCCTATCGGCACCAATATTTGAACTGCCTATTGACACCTTTATTTGAAATGCTTATCGGCACCTATATTTTAAATGCCTATCGGCAACTATATCTGAAATGCCTATCGGCATCTATTTCTGAAATGCCTATCGGCAACTATATCTGAAATGCCTATCGGCAACTATATCTGAAATGCCTATCGGCACCAATATTTGAACTGCCTATCGGCACCTATATTTGAAGTGCCTATCGGCAACTATATCTTAAATGCCTATCGGCACCTATATCTGAAATGCCTATCGGCACCTATATCTGAAATGCCTATCGGCACTTATTTTTTTTTTTTTTTTTTATTTTAACAAAAAAAAACAAAGTGAATCGGCTGCAGTGGCCATTATCACTATACAAAAGATCGTATCAATATTAATAATTATAATTTGTTATTTATAAGGTAAGTATAGTACGAGTTACATACACATACATACATATACATACATATACATACATATACATATATACATATACACACATACATATATATATACATATATATATATATATATATATATATACACATATATACATATATATACATGAATACATACACATATATGCATATACACATACATATATACATACAACACACATATCCATATATAAACGCATACTCACATATGCATATGTACACGCACGCACATACATATACAAATACACAGTACACACATTATATATGTATATTAGTATTAAGTATTGGTTAAGGTAAGATTTTATTATTTATATTTCTTTAATTTTGTTTATATTTTTCAGGTAATTCAATAACGATTTGATGTTTTTTTCTTCGTTGTTTAATATAATTTTTATATCTGGAGAAAGCTCGGAATCCATACGCTGGACATCATATAGTGGGCAAATCACTAAGAGGTGCTCCACTGTCATTGGCATATTACATATTGAACATTCCGGAGGAAGAGAGCGATCCATCAGGTAAGAATGAGTTAATCGGGTATGTCCGATTCTTAACCGAGTTATTATTATTTCTTCTCTTCTATTTAGCTTTATAGGGGGTTTCCATCGTTCTATGCAGTTTTTTATTTTTCTTAATTTATTCTCTTCTATTTGATCCCATGTTGTCTTCCACTTATTTTTTATTAATCTTGTGGAATAGCTCTTTAGATCACTGGATGTAATTTCGTTTTCATATGGTTCTGATTTGGACGTAGCGGCTTCTTTTGCTTCTTTGTCCACCATCTCATTGCCCGTTATTTGTATATGGGATGGAATCCAAATAAAAGTTAATATTTTCTTTTGTTCTAGTAGATTATATAGACACTGATGGATTTCTATAATGTGGGGATTAGTAGGGAGAGACTCCCTAATAGCCTTGAGTGCACTGATTGAGTCGGAGTATATGACTGCATTGTTTTTTTCTTCTGGCAACTCCATATAATATTTTAAGAAGAATTTTATAGCACACAGTTCGGCTGTAAAAATACTGTTTTCAGAGTGAAGTTTGTACTTTTTTGTGTAGTTGTCTGATAAAAATGCGCAACCGACTTGAGAATCTTTTTTTGAACCATCGGTGTAAGCTTTAATAGACTTTTGGTACTTATCATTAATTTCAGCTAGATGTTTTTTAAATGTAATAGGATTTGTATCTAGTTTTTTCATTGTATTGAGAGATAAATCCATGTTAATTTTTGGTGGTCTCCAGGGCGGGAAGGCTCTTTTGTCACTTCCCTTAGCTTTGTATATTTTTTCTTCCGTATTATTTATTAGTATATAAACTCGAATAGGGTATGGTTTAGCTATTTTTTCGTTATTGGCGTATTTTGTTTGGTACCTTGGATTCACTATTATATCATGGTTCATATGGCCGTGTTTGGATGCTATTGAGTAATAGTAATTTATGGCTAGCTTTTCTCTTCTAAGTTCTGGTGGAATTTGTCCCGACATGTTATAGAGGCTGACTAGTGGTGAGGTTCTCCATGCTCCAAAAATAATTCTAAGTCCGGTGTTATATACTGCATCAACCATCTTCAGAGCAGCATTACTTGCCGATGCATAAACAAAATTTGCATAATCCAGCTTTGATCTAATTAGTGCTTGAAATATTTTCAGTAGTGTTTCTTGGTCACAGCCCCAGTGCTGGTGACTGAGCACTTTTAGTAGGTCTAATCTTCTTTTGGATTTATCTTTCAGATTTTTTAAGTGAGGGATCCAAGTTAATTTTTTGTCTAATATGACTCCAAGGTAATCTATTTTGTCTACGTATGTTATAGTAGTATCATAAAATTTTATTTTCGGAATGCAGTCAATTTTCCTGTTTTTAGTAAAAATTATTGCCTTAGTTTTTTGAGATGAAAATGAGTATCCATTTTTGTTTGCCCAGTGTACTAATGTATTAGTGGCCAATTGAAGTCTAGTTCCGATTTGTTTAAGATTTTTTCCTGAATAGTAAATAACTAAATCATCTGCGTATAAATGTGCTTTGACTGGGTATTTTATATTACACAGGATATCATTTATTGCTATTAGAAATAAGGTTGTGCCCAAAACTGTACCTTGTGGAATTCCTCTTGATTGTGTAGCTTGTTCTGAATATATGTTACCCGTTCTGACTATGAATTGCCTTTCGCTTAGAATGTTGTCTATGAATTTGGTTATGTTACCTTTAATGTTCCATGCTGAAAGCATGTTTATTATTTTACCTTTCCAGGTTTTGTCAAATGCTTTTTGTAAATCAAAAAATATTGCTAGCATGTATTCCTTGTTTAAGTGCGCGTTGCGGATATCCGTTTCCATCCGTACGATGGGGTCTAGTGTCGAATGTCCTTTTCTAAATCCGCATTGTTTAGGTTCTATTACAGCTATCTCTTCTAAATGCCATACTAATCTTCTGTTGATTATCGACTCTAACAGTTTTGCCATGCAGTTAGTGAGTGATAGAGGTCTATAATTTGAGGGGTTTGTAGGGTCTTTATTTGGTTTTAGAATAGGTAGGACTATGGCTAGTCTCCAATTTTCAGGAAAAACTTGTTTTGACCATATGTAATTATAAATGTTTAGTAGGAGTTTTTTAGCAGCCCACGGGAGATGTTTGATCATGGAGTAGGTAATTGTGTCTAGGTCAGGGGCAGATTCTTTTGCATTTTCTATTGCTATTTCTAATTCTGAGATATTTATTAGTACGTTGTAGCTCTCTTCGTTTCCTGTTTCTAGATTTTGTTCTGTTCTTTCTGTAGTTTTTTTATATTCTTGAAAGTCCGGGTGCGTTTCATTCATACTGAATGTAGATGCGTAGTTATTTTTAATAATATTTGATATATCTTGTTTATTGGTATATAATTTGTTATTTTGTTTTATAGCTGAAATACCCATTGGTGTACTATATCCTTGTATTTTCTTAATTTTGTTCCATACATCTTTTATTGGAGTAGTGCTATTTATGCTCGAGACATAATTGGCCCAAGAATCTTGCTTGCTTTTTTTTATTACTCTCTTTGGGTATGCCCTCATTTTCTTTAGTTCAATATGATTTTCTACCGTATTGTGTCTTTTGTATCTTGATAATGCTAGTTTTCTTTTTTTAATAGCTTCTTCACAGTCCGGGTTCCACCATGGTACTTTGTGTAGGGTATTGATGTTATTTTTTTTCTTTGGAATTGATTTATTCGCCGCTGTTATTATTAGTTCAGTTATCTTCTTTACTTGTTCTTCAATGCTTGTGTCTTCATTGTATGCGTGCAAGTTTTCTTTTATGTATTGGGCATATGTTTTCCAGTCGGCTTTAGCTATATTCCATTTTGTAGGATTCATGGATTCATTGCTTGTATTTTTCTGAGTATTTTCTGATATGATAAGGGGGAAATGGTCACTACTATAAAGGTCAGGTAAAACTGTCCAGAGTAATTTTGGTTTAATTTGTGGATGGCAAATGGATAGGTCTATGGCTGAAAAGGATCCCGAAGATTGACTGTAGTGTGTGTAATCTCCGTTGTTTAATAAAGCGGCATTCTCTAAATCCATTATTTTTTCTATAACTTTCCCTCTTGTATTTGTGTAGTTGCTTCCCCATAGTGTGTTGTGGGCGTTGAAATCTCCTAGTAAAATGTAGGATTTAGGAAGCTGATTGATTAGGTTTGTTATATCTTCGGGTTCTATAGTTTGATTGGGAGGGATGTATACGTTGCATATTGTGATAGTGCTCGGGGAATGGATAGTTACAGCTATGGCTTCGAGATTAGAGTTAAGTGGTTGTGCTTCCGCGTATGTACTATTTTGGACTAATATTGCCACTCCGCCACTTGCATGCTGGATATTGATTCTGTCTTTCCTAAAAATCTTGTAATTTTTGTAATTGAAATTTTGACTTTCTTTTAGATGAGTTTCTTGTAATGCTATAACATTTAAGTTGCGTTCAGAGGTTAAAAGTTGTAGTTCAGCTAGGTGTGTAAATACACCATTTATGTTCCATTGTAGAATTTCCATTATTCAATGATACTATCTTCGTCGCCTGTTTGTGAGATTGAACTTGTTAACATAGCTTGTTCACCATCTAATTGTTTATTAATTCTCGTTATTAGTTTTGTAATTCTTGCTTTTAAACTTGGATTTTTTAGATTTGGTTTGACGTCATTTAATGTGGTTACAAGTGATTCAATATCAAGTGATTTGGAGTTTGCTAAGGTTAATATACTATCTGATGTAGTCGCAGATTCTTGTAAAAATGTTTTTAGCTGGTAGTAATTTATTGGGTAAATCGGCGGTTCTTTTTCCATAATTGCTTTGATAGGGAGTAATTCTTCGTCCAAATTATACTTTTTTGTTTTTCGTCTTTTTCTTGGTGATTTAATTGCATTCTCTGTTTTTGTTTTGGTTGTAGATTTATCATTCTTTGTTTTAGGTTCTACAGGAGTAACGAACACATCATCCTGATTGTCAAGATCTTCATTTTCCTTCGCCAGGTATGTATAAGGGGGTATTGACTGAGGGTCTTTTCGATTTTTTATGTTATTTTCATCCTTATTTTTCTCTGTTGTAGGTACAGTTTGATTTTTGAATGTAGTTCCAATCAGAGTATTCTTTGGAGATGAATGAACTAATGCAGTGGTAGTAATAGTAGTAAAATTGGAATTGTCTGGTTCATCTTCTTCTGAGTTTGATTCGGCGATTGCTGTTGAAGTCGAAGAAGGCAGCGGTCGTTTTCTGCTTGTTTGTGCTGACTGAATATCAGTTAGTGATAATTCTCCTTCTTCTTCTTCTTCTTCTTCTTCTTCTTCTTCAAGTCTTGATGTTTCAGGAACTAGAGAACGACAGTTTTGGGCTACGTGACCGAATTGGTTACAAATATAACATTTCGTATCTAGACTCAAATAAATTTTGTAGTTATCATTATCGTATTTGCAAATTAGTTGGTCTGGTAAAGGTAATTGTTCATTAGGAATGATATAGACAAATCTTCTGAAGCTCACTATGTGTGCAGCTCCTGGTTCAGTCGATCCCGCTTTAATGAAGTTTATAGGGGATACTAGTTTGAGACCTATGTTAATTAGTTCTTTTTCAATAATACTATTTGGTATGATGGGGAAAATGTTTGATAGTAATAGCTTTTTGGCCGGGGTAACATATCTACGTATACTAACTGAGAATCCTTCTACTGTGATGGTACTATTTTCTAGCACCAATTTATCAACAATGCTTGTGCTAGAAAGGAACATACATATTCTGTTGTTTGAGATTCGAGAAGCTGCTATTATATTTTTGGGAGTTACTATTTCTGCCACTGCTGCAATATAAGATTTAATTTTAACTCCGTTAAGTGAATTTAACAAAATTCCCTGTTCTTTTGTGGGATAAGGAAATGTATTATCTTTCACACTATCTGCGAAAGATTTATTTGAGTCTGTGGTGCGATTTATTTTAGTGTTATTATTGTGTACGTTATTTGTCATTGTGTATTGATTTAGTTTTTCTGATTGGTTTGATGAATTGGTATTGTTTTTATCCATGTTTATTCTTAAGAATCATTATGTTTAGGGTTTGCGCGACCGCTTACAAACGGCCGCACTCGCTAATTAATTTACTAATATATTTATTAGTAATTAGATGGCGCCAGTTATCTAGTTTGGAAAGATAATGTGTACTTATGGATTTTAATAATGATTATTTTTTAAACAGAGAGCGAAGATAACCTCACCAGGAGTTGCCGTTAATTAATATTAAACTTGTTCTACTATTTGATCTATTAATGAAAATTAATTACTTACAGTAAAATGTTTCAAAAATATTTTGAATTTGTAAATACTTTTACCAGATTTTTCCACTGAAATTTCAATTATAGGTACAATCAAGTTCTCTAATTTCACAGCTGCTCAATAGTTTAGCCAAATCGGTCGTTCGAGTTTTCGGCACTTATTTTTAAAATGCCAATCAGCAACTATATCTAAAATGCCTATCAGCACCGATATTTGAAATGCCTATCGGCAACCATATCTGAAATGCCTATCGGCACTTATATTTGAAATTCCTATCGGCACCTATATCTGAAATACCTATCGGCACTTATATTTTAAATGCCTATCGGCAACTATATCTTAGGTACCTAACGGCGCCTATATTTGAAATGCCTATCAGCGTCTATATTTGAAATTCCTATCGGCAAATATATTTTAAATGCCTATCGGCAACTATATCTGAAATGCCTATCGGCAACAATATTTGAACTGCCTATCGGCACCTATATTTAAAATGCCTATCGGCAACAATATCTGAAATGCCTATCGGCACCTATATCTGAAATGCCTATCCGCAACTATATCTGAAATGCCTATCGGCACCTATATTTAAAATGCCTCTCGGCACCTATATTTTAAATGCCTATCGGCAACTATATCTGAAATGTCTATCGGCATCTATCTCTGAAATGCCTATCGGCAACTATATCTGAAATGCCTATCGGCACCAATATTTGAACTGCCTATCGGCACCTATATTTAAAATGCCTATCGGCAACTATATCTGAAATGCCTATCGGCAACTATATTTAAAATGCCTATCGGACATTATATTTGAAATGCCTATCAGCACCTATATTTGAAATGCCTATCGGCAACCATTTCGAAAATGCCTATCAGCACCTATATTTAAAATGCCTATCGGCTTCTATATCAGAAATGCCTATCGGAACCTATTTTTAAAATGCCAATCGGCAACTATATCTGAAATGCCTATCAGCACCTATATTTGAAATGCCTATCGGCACCTATATTTTAAATGCCTGTCGGCAACTATATCTTAAATGCCTATCGGCATCTATTTCTGAAATGCCTATCGGCAACTATATCTGAAATGCCTATCGGCACCTATATTTGAAATGCCTATCGGCACCTATATTTTAAATGCCTATCGGCAACTATATCTGAAATGCCTATCGGCATCTATTTCTGAAATGCCTATCGGCAACTATATCTGAAATGCCTATCGGCACCTATATTTGAAATGCCTATCGGCACCTATATCTAAAATGCCTATCGGCACCTATTTTTAAAATGTCAATCGGCAACTATATTTGAAATGCCTATCAGCACCTATATTTGAAATGCCTATCGGCAAACATATCTGAAATGCCTATCGGCACCAATATTTGAACTGCCTATCGGCACTTATATTTCAAATGCCTATCGGCACCTATATTTTAAATGCCTATCGGCAACTATATCTGAATTGCCTATCGGCATCTATTTTTAAAATGCGAATCGGCAAATATATCTAAAATGCCTATCAGCACCTATATTTGAAATGCCTATCAGCAACCATATCTGAACTGCCCATCGGCACCTATATTTAAAATGCCTATCGGCAACCATATCCGAAATGCCTATCGGCACTAATATTTGAACTGCCTATCGGCACCTATATTTAAAATGCCTATCGGCAACCATATCCGAAATGCCTATCGGCACCTATATTTGAAATGCCTATCGGCACCTATATCTGAAATGCCTATCGGCACCTATTTTTAAAATGCCAATCGGCAACTATATCTGAAATGCCTATCAGCACCTATATTTAAAATGCCTATCGGCAACCATATCTAAAATGCCTATCGGCATCTATATTTGAAATGCCTATCAGCACCTATATTTTAAATGCCTATCGGCAAATATATCTGAAATGCCTATCGGCGCCTATTTTTAAAATGCCAATCGGCAACTATATCTGAAATGCCTATCAGCACCTATATTTGAAATGCCTATCGGCAACCATATCTGAAATGCTTATCGGCACCAATATTTGACCTGCCTATCGGCACCTATATTTGATATGCCTATCGGCACCTATATTTTAAATGCCTATCGGCAACTATATCTGAAATGCCTATCGGCATCTATTTCTGAAATGCCTATCGGCAACTATATCTGAAATGCCTATCGGCACCTATATTTGAAATGACAATCGGCACCTATATTTTAAATGCCTATCGGCAACCATATCTGAAATGCCTATCGGCACCTATTTTCAAAATGCCAATCGGCAACTATATCTAAAATGCCTATCAGCACCTATATTTGAAATGCCTATCGGCAACTATATCTGAAATACCTATCGGCACCTATTTTTAAAATGCCAATCGGCAACTATATCTGAAATGCCTATCAGCACCTATATTTGAAATGCCTATCGGCAACCATATCTGATAATGCCTATCGGCACCAATATTTGAACTGCCTATCGGCACCTATATTTGAAATGCCTATCGGCACCTATATTTTAAATGCCTATCGGCAACTATATCTGAAATGCCAATCGGCATCTATTTCTAAAGTGCCTATCGGCAACAATATCTGAAATGCCTATCGGCACCTATATTTGAAATGCCTATCGGCAACTATATCTGAAATACCTATCGGCACCTATTTTTAAAATGCCAATCGGCAACTATATCTGAAATGCCTATCAGCACCTATATTTGAAATGCCTATCAGCAACCATATCTGAACTGCCTACCGGCACCTATATTTGAAATGCCTATCGACACCTATATCTGAAATGCCTATCGACACCTATATCTGAAATGCCTATCGACACCCATTTTTTAAATGCTAATCGGCAACTATATCTGAAATGTCTATTAGCACCTATATTTGAAATGCCTATCGGCAACCATATCTGAAATGCCTATTGGCACCTATATTTGAAATGCCAATTGGCATATATATTTTAAATACCTATCGGCAACAATATCTGAAATGCCTATCGGCATCTATTTCTGAAATGCCTATCGGCAACTATATCTGAAATGCCTATCGGCACCTATATTTGAAATGCCTATCGGCAACTATATCTGAAATACCTATCGGCACCTATTTTTAAAATGCCAATCGGCAACTATATCTGAAATGCCTATCAGCACCTATATTTGAAATGCCTATCGGCAACTTTATCTGAAATACCTATCGGCACCTATATCTGAAATGCCTATCGGCACCTATATCTGAAATGCCTATCGGCACCTATTTTTAAAATGCCTACGGCAACCATATCCGAAGTGCCTATCGGCACCTATATTTGAAATGCCTATCGGCAACCATATCTGAAATGCCTATCGGCACCAATATTTGAACTGCCTATCGGCACCCTTATTTGAAATGCCTATCGGCACCTATATTTTAAATCCCTATCGGCAACTATATCTGAAATGCCAATCGGCATCTATTTCTAAAGTGCCTATCGGCAACAATATCTGAAATGCCTATCGGCACCTATATTTGAAATGCCTATCGGCAACTATATCTGAAATACCTATCGGCACCTATTTTTAAAATGCCAATCGGCAACTATATCTGAAATGCCTATCAGCACCTATATTTGAAATGCCTATCAGCAACCATATCTGAACTGCCTACCGGCACCTATATTTGAAATGCCTATCGACACCTATATCTGAAATGCCTATCGACACCTATATCTGAAATGCCTATCGACACCTATTTTTAAAATGCTAATCGGCAACTATATCTAAAATGTCTATTAGCACCTATATTTGAAATGCCTATCGGCAACCATATCTGAAATGCCTATTGGCACCTATATTTGAAATGCCAATTGGCATATATATTTTAAATACCTATCGGCAACAATATCTGAAATGCCTATCGGCATCTATTTCTGAAATGCTTATCGGCAACTATATCTGAGATGCCTATCGGCACCTATATTTGAAATGCCTATTGTGCACCTATATTTTAAATGCCTATCGGCAACTATATCTGACATGCCTATCGGCATCTATTTCTGAAATGCCTATCGGCACCAATATATGAACTGCCTATCGGCACCTATATTTGAAATGCCTATCGGCAACTTTATCTGAAATACCTATCGGCACCTATATCTGAAATGCCTATCGGCACCTATATCTGAAATGCCTATCGGCACCTATTTTTAAAATGCCTACGGCAAACATATCCGAAGTGCCTATCGGCACCTATATTTGAAATGCCTATCGGCACCTATATCTGAAATGCCTATCGGCACCTATTTTTAAAATGCCAATCGGCAACTATATCTGAAATGCCTATCAGCATCTATATTTAAAATGCCTATCGGCAACCATATCTGAAATGCCTATCGGCACCTATATTTTAAATGCCTATCGGCACCTATATTTTAAATGCCTATTGGCAACTATATCTGAAATGCTTATCGGCATCTATTTCTAAAATGCCTATCGGCAACTATATCTGAAATGCCTATCGGCACCTATATGTGAACTGCCTATCGGCACCTATATTTGAAATGCCTATCGGCAACTATATCTGAAATGCCTATCGGCACCAATATTTGAACTGCCTATCGGCACCTATATTTAAAATGCCTATCGGCAACCATATCTGAAATGCCTATCGGCACCTATATTTGAAATGCCTATCGGCAACCATATCTGAAATGCCTATCGGCACCTATATTTGAAATGTCTATCGGCACATATATTTTAAATGCCTATCGGCAACTATATCTGAAATGCCTATCGGCATCTATTTCTGAAATGCCTATCGGAAACTATATCTGAAATGCTTATCAGCACCTATATTTGAAATGCCTATCGGCAACCATATCTGAAATGCCTATTGGCACCTATATTTGAAATGCCTATCGGCACCTATATTTTAAATGCCTATCGGCAACCATATCTGAAATGCCTATCAGCATCTATTTCTGAAATGCCTATCGGCAACTATATCTGAAATGCCTATCGGTACCAATTTTTGAACGGCCTATGGGCACATATATTTGAAATGCCTATCGGCACCTATATCTTAAATGCCTATCGGCACCTATTTTTAAAATGCCAATCGGCAACTATATCTGAAATGCCTATCAGCACCTATATTTGAAATGCCTATCGGCACCTATATTTGAAATGCCTATCGGCACTTATATTTTAAATGCCTATCGGCAACTATATCTGAAATGCCTATCGGCATCTATTTCTGAAATGCCTATCGGCAACTATATCTGAAATGCCTATCGGCACTTATATCTAAAATGCCTATCGGCGCCTATATCTGTAATGCCTATCGGCACCTATTTTTAAATGCCAATCGGCAACTATATCTGAAATGCCTATCAGCACCTATATTTGAAATGCCTATCGGCACCCATATCTGAAATTCCTATCGGCACCAATATTTGAACTGCCTATCGGCACCTATATTTGAAATGCCTATCGGCAACCATATCCGAAATGCCTATCGGCACCTATATTTGAAATGCCTATCGGCACCTATATCTGAAATGTCTATCGGCACCTATTTTTAAAATGCCAATCGGCAACTATATCTGAAATGCCTATCAGCACCTTTATTTAAAATGCCTATCGGCAACCATATCTGAAATGCCTATCGGCACCTATATTTTTAATTGCCTATCGGCACCTATATTTTAAATGCCTATCTGCAACTATATCTGAAATGCTTATCGGCACCAATATTTGAACTGCCTATCGGCACCTATATTTAAAGTGCCTATCGGCAACTATATCTGAAATCCTATCGGCACCTATATCTGAATTTCCTATCGGCACCTATATTTGAAATGCCTATCGGCAACCATAGCTGAAATGCCTATCGGCACCTATATTTGAAATGCCTATCGGCAACCATATCTCAAATGCCTATCAGCACCTATATTTGAAATGCCTATCGGCACATATATTTTAAATGCCTATCGGCAACTATATCTAAAATACCTATCGGCATCTATTCCTGAAATGCCTATTGGCAACTATATCTGAAATGCCTATCGGAACCTATATTTGAAATGCCTATCGGCACCTATATTTTAAATGCCTATCGGCAACTATATCTGAAACGCCTATCGGCATCTATTTCTGAAATGCGCACCGGCAACTATATCTGAAATGCCTATCGGCACCAATGTTTGAACTGCTTATCGGCACCTATATTTGAAATGCCTATCGGCACCTATTTTTAAAATGCCAATCGGCAACTATATCTGAAATGCTTATCAACACCTATATTTGAAATGCCTATCGGCAACCATATCTGAAATGCCTATCGGCACCTATATTTGAAATGCCTATCGGCACCTATATTTTAAATGCCTATCGGCAACTATGTCTGAAATACCTATCGGAATTTATTTCTAAAATGCCTAACGACAACTATATCTGAAATGCCTATGAGCATCTATTTCTGAAATGCCTATCGGCAACTATATCTGAAATGCCTATCGGCACCTATATTTGAAATGCCTATCGGCACCTATATCTAAAATTCCTATCGGCACCTATTTTTAAAATGCCAATTGGCAACTATATCTGAAATGTTTATCAGCACCTATATTTGAAATGCCTATCGGCAACTATATCTGAAATGCCTACCGGCACCTATTTTTAAAATGCCAATCGGCAACTATATCTGAAATGCCTATCAGCACCTATATTTGAAATGCCTATCGGCAACCATATCTGAAATGCCTATCGGCACCTATATTTGAAATGCCTATCGCCACCTATTTTTAAAATGCCAGTCGGCATATATATCTGAAATGCCTATTAGCACCTATATTTGAAATGCCTATCGGCAACCATATCTACAATGCCTATCGGCACCTATATTTGAAATGCCTATCGGCACCTATATTTTAAATGCCTATCGGCAACTATATCTGAAACGTCTATCGGCATCTATTTCTGAAATGCCTATCGGCAACAATATCTGAAATGCCTATCGGCACCAATATTTGAACTGCCTATGGGCACATATATTTGAAGTGCCTATCGGCACCTATATCTGAAATGCCTATCGGCACCTATATCTGAAATGCCTATCGGCACCTATTTTAAAAATGCAAATCGGCAACTATATCTGAAATGCCTATCAGCACCTATATTTGAAATGCCTATCGGCAACCATATCTGAAATGCCTATCCGCACCTATATTTAAAATGCCTATCGGCACCTATATTTTAAATGCCTATCGGCAACTATATCTGAAATGCCTATCGACATCTATTTCTGAAATGCCTATCGGCAAATATATCTATAATGCCTATCGGCACCTATATCTGAAATGCCTATCGGCACCTATATCTGAAATGCCTATCGGCACCTGTTTTTAAAATGCCAATCGGCAACTCTATCTGAAATGCCTATCAGCACCTATATTTGAAATGCCTATCGGCAACCATTTCTGAAATGCCTATCGGCACCAATATTTGAACTGCCTATCGGCACCTATATTTGAAATGCCTATCGGCACCTATATTTTAAATGCCTTTCGGCAACTATATCTGAAATGCCTATCGGCATCTATTTCTGAAGTGCCTATCGGCAACTATATCTAAAATGCCTATCGGCACCTATATTTAAAATGCCTATCGGCACCTATATCTGAAATGCCTATCGGCACCTATTTTTAAAATGCTAATCGGCAACTATATCTGTAATGCCTATCAGCACCTATATTTGAAATGCCGATCGGCAACTATATCTGAAATGCCTATCGGCACTTATATTCGAAACGCCTATTGGCACCTATATTTTAAATGCCTATCGGCAAAAATATCTGAAATGCCTATCGGCTTCTATTTCTGAAATGCCTATCGGCAACTATATCTGAAACGCCTATCGGCACCTATGTTTGAAATGCGTATGGGCACCTATGTTTTAAATGCCTATCGGTAACTATATCTGATATGCCTATCGGCATCTATTTCTGAAATGCATATCGGCACCAATATTTGAACTGCCTATCGGCACCTATATTTGAAATGCCTATCGGCAACTATATCTAAAACGCCTATCGGCACCTATATCTGAAATGCCTATCGGCACCTATTTCTGAAATGCCTATCGGCACCTATTTTTAAAATGCCAATCGGCTACTTTATCTAAAATGCCTATTAGCACCTATATTTAAGATGCCTATCGGCAACCATATCTGAAATGCCTATAGGCAACTATATTTTAAATGCCTATCGGCACCTATATTTAAAACGCTTATCGGCAACCATATCTGAAATGCCTATCGGCACCTATATTTGAAATGCCTATCGGATTCTCTATCTGAAATGTCTTTTGGCACCTATTTTTAAAATGCCAATCGGCAACCATATCTGAAATGCCTATCGGCACCTATATTTGAAATACCTATCGGCACCGATGTCTGAAATGCCTATCGGCACCTATTTTTAAAATGCCAATCGGCAACTATATCTGAAATGCCTATCAGCACCAATATTTGAAATGCCTATCGGCAACCATATCTGAAATTTCTATCGGCACCTATATTTAAAATGCCTATCGGCACCTACATTTTAAATGCCTATCGGCAACTATATCTGAAATGCTTATCGGCATCTATTTCTAAGACGCCTATCCGCAACTATATCTGAAATGCCTATCGGCACTAATATTTGAACTGCCTATCGGCACCTATATTTAAAATGCCTATCGGCAACTATATCTGAAAAGCCTTTCGGCACCTATATCTGAAATGCATATCGGCACCTATATCTGAAATGCCTATCGGCACCTATTTTTAATATGCCAATTGACAACTATATCTGAAATGCCTATCGGCACCTATATTTAAAATACCTATCGGCACCTATATTTGAAATGCCTATCCGCACCTATATTTGAAATGCCTATTGGCAACCATATCTGAAATGCCTATCGGCACCTATATTTGAACTGCCTATCGGCACCCATATTTGAAATGCCTATCGGCACCTATATTTTAAATGCCTATCGGCAACTATACCTGAAATGCCTATCGTCATCTATTTCTGAAATGCCTATTGGCAACTATATCTGAAATGCCTATCGGCACCTATATTTTAAATGCCTATCGGCCCCTATATTTTAAATGCCTATCGGCAACTATATCTGAAATGCCTATCGGCATCTATTTCTGAAATGCCTATCGGCAAATATATCTGAAATGCCTATCGGCACCAATATTTGAACTGCCAATCGGCACCTATATTTGAAATGCCTATCGGCAGCTATATCTGAAATGCCTATCGGCACCTATATCTGAAATGGCTATCGGCACCCATATCTGAAATGACTATCGGCAACCTATTTTTAAAATGCCAATCGGCAACTATATCTGAAATGCCTATCAGCACCGATATTTGAAAAGCCTATCGGCAACCATATCTAAAATGCCTATCGGCACCTATATTTGAAATTCCTATCGGCACCTATATCTGAAATGCTTATCGGCACCTATATTTTAAATGCCTATCGGCAATTATATCTTAAGTGCCTATCGGCACCTATATTTTAAATGCCTATTAGCGCATATATTTGAAATGCCTATCGGCACCTATATTTTAAATGCCTATCGGCAACTATATCTGAAATGCCCATCGGCACCAATATTTGAACTGCCTATCGGCACCTATATTTGAAATGCCTATCGGCATCTATATCTGAAATGCCTATCGGCACCTATATCTGAAATGCCTATCGGCACCTATATCTGAAATGCCTATCGGCACCTATTTTTAGAATGCCTATCAGCAACCATATCTGAAATGCCTATCGGCACCTATATTTGAAATGCCTATCAGGACCTATATTTTAAATGCCTATCGGCAACTATATCTGAAATGCCTATCGGCATCTATTTCTAAAATGCCTATCGGCAACTATATCTGAAATGCCTATCGGCACCTATGTTTAAAATGCTCATCGGCACCTATGTTTTAAATGCCTATCGGCAACTATATCTGAAATGCCTATCGGCATCTATTTCTGAAATGCCTATCGGCAACTATATCTGTAATGCCTATCGGAACCTATATTTGAAATGCCTATCGGCACCTATATTTTAAATGCCTATCGGCAACTATATCTGAAACGCCTATCGGCATCTATTTCTGAAATGCGTACCGGCAACTATACATCTGAAATGCCTATCGGCACCTATATCTGAAATGCCTATCAGCACCTATTTTTAAAATGCCAATCGGCAACTATATCTGAAATGCCTATCAGCACCGATATTTGAAAAGCCTATCGGCAACCATATCTAAAATGCCTATCGGCACCTATATTTGAAATTCCTATCGGCACCTATATCTGAAATGCTTATCGGCACCTATATTTTAAATGCCTATCGGCAACTATATCTTAAGTGCCTATCGGCACCTATATTTTAAATGCCTATTAGCGCATATATTTGAAATGCCTATCGGCACCTATATTTTAAATGCCTATCGGCAACTATATCTGAAATGCCTATCAGCACCTATATTTGAAATGCCTATCGGCAACCATATTTGAAATGCCTATCGGCACCTATAATTGAAATGCCTATTGGCACCTATATTTTAAATGCCTATCGGCAAAAATATCTGAAATGCCTATCGGCTTCTATTTCTGAAATGCCTATCGGCAACTATATCTGAAATGCCTATCGGCACCTATATTAGAAATGCCTATGGGCACCTATATTTTAAATGCCTATCGGTAACTATATCTGATATGCCTACCGGCATCTATTTCTGAAATGCCTATCGGCATTAATATTTGAACTGCCTATCGGCACCTATATTTGAAATGCCTATCGACAACTATATCTAAAACGCCTATCGGCACCTATATCTGAAATGCCTATCGGCACCTATATCTGAAATGCCTATCAGCACCCATTTTTAAAATGCCAATCGGCTACTATATCTAAAATGCCTATCAGCACCTATATTTAAAATGCCTATCGGCAACCATATCTGAAATGCCTATCGGCACCTATATTTTAAATGCCTATCGGCACCTATATTTTAAATGCCTATCAGCAACTATATCTGAAATGCCTATCGGCACCAATATTTTAACTGCCTATCGGCACCTGTATTTAAAATGCCTTTCGGCAACTATATCTGAAATCCTATCGGCAACTATATCAGAAATGCCTTTCGGCACCTATATCTGAAATGCATATCGGCACCTATATCTGAAATGCCTATCGGCACCTATTTTTAAAATGCCAATTGACAACTATATCTGAAATGCCTATCGGCACCTATATTTAAAATGCCTATCGGCAACTATATGTGAAATGCCTATCGACACCAATATCTGAACTGCCTATCGGCACCTATAATTGAAATGCCTATCCGCACCTATATTTGAAATGCCTATTGGCAACCATATCTTAAATGCCTATCGGCACCTATATTTGAACTGCCTATCGGCACCCATATTTGAAATGCCTATCGGCACCTATATTTTAAATGCCTATTGGCAACTATACCTGAAATGCCTATCGTCATCTATTTCTGAAATACCTATCGGCAGCTATATCTGAAATGCCTATCGGCACCTATATTTTAAATGTCTATCGGCCCCTATATTTTAAATGCCTATCGGCAACAATATCTGAAATGCCTATCGGCACCTATATTTGGACTGCCTATCGGCACCCATATTTGAAATGCCTATCGGCATCTATATTTTAAATGCCTATCGGCAATTATACCTGAAATGCCTATCGTCATCTATTTCTGAAATGCCTATCGGCAACTATATCTGAAATGCCTATCGGCACCTATATTTTAAATGCCTATCGGCTTCTATATTTTAAATGCCTATCGGCAACAATATCTGAAATGCCTATCGGCACCTATATTTGAAATTCCTATCGGCACCTATATCTGAAATGCTTAACGGCACCTATATTTTAAATGCCTATCGGCAACTATATCTTAAGTGCCTATCGGCACCTATATTTTAAATGCCTATCAGCGCCTATATTTGAAATGCCTTTCGGCACCTATATTTTAAATGCCTATCGGCAACTATATCTGAAATGCCTATCGGCACCAATATTTGAACTGCCTATCGGCACCTATATTTGAAATGCCTATCGGCATCTATATCTGAAATGCCTATCGGCACCTATATCTGAAATGCCTATCGGCCCCTATATCTGAAATGCCTCTCGGCACCTATTTTTAGAATGCCTATCAGCAACCATATCTGAAATGCCTATCGGCACCTATAATTGAAATGCCTATCAAGACCTACATTTTAAATGCCTATCGGCAACTATATCTGAAATGCCTATCGGCATCTATTTCTGAAAAGCCTATCGGCAACTATATCTGAAATGCCTATCGGCACCTATATTTATAATGCTAATCGGCACCTATGTTTTAAATGCCTATCGGCAACTATATCTGAAATGCCTATCAGCACATATATATGAAATGCCTACTGGCACCTATTTTTAAAATGCCAATTGACAACTATATCTAAAATGCCTATCGGCACCTATATTTGAAATGCCTATCGGCAACTATATCTGAAATGCCTATCAGCATCTATAGTTGAAATGCCTATCGGCAACCATATCTGAAATGCCTATCGGCACCTATATTTGAAATGCCTATCGGCTTCTATATCTGAAATGCCTATCGGCACCTATTTTGAAAATGCTAATCGGCTAATATATCTGAAATGCCTATCAGAACCTATATTTGAAATGCCTATCGGCAACCATATCTGAAATGCCTATCAGCACCTATATCTGAAATGCCTATCGGCACCTATTTTTAAAATGCCAATCGGCAACTATATCTGAAATGCTTATCGGCACCTATATTTGAAATGCCTATCGGCAACCATATCTGAAATGTCTATCGGCACCTATATTTGAAATGCCTATCGGCACCTACATTTTAAATGCCTATCGGCAACTATGTCTAAATTGCCTATCGGCATCTATTTCTGAAATGCCTATCGGCAACTATATTTGAAATGCCTATCGGCACCTATATTTGAAATGCCTATCGGCACCTATATTTGAAATGCCTATCCGCACCTATATCTAAAATGCCTATCGGCACCTATTTTTAAAATGCCAATCGGCAACTATATCTGAAATGCCTATCGGCACCAATATTTGAACTGCCTATCGGCACTAATAGTTTAAATGCCTATCGGCAACTATATCTAAATTGCCTATCGGCATCTATTTCTGAAATGCCTATCGGCACCTATATTTGAAATGCCTATCCGCACCTATATCTAAAATGCCTATCGGCAATTATTTTTAAAATGCCAATCGGCAACTATATCTGAAATGCCTATCAGCACCTATATTTAAAATGCCTATTGGCAACCATATCTGAAATGCTTATCGGCACTTATATTTGAAATGTCTATCGGCACCTATATTCTAAATGCCTATCGGAAACTTTTTCTGAATTGCCTATCGGCATCTATTTCTGAAATGCCTATCGGCTACTATATCTGAAGTGTCTATCGGCGCCTATATCTGAAATGCCTATCGGCACCTATATCTGAAATGCCGATTGGCACCTATATCATAAATGCCTCTCAGCACCTATTTTAAAAATGCCAATTGACAACTATATCTGAAATGCCTATCGGCACCTATATTTGAAATGCCTATCGACAACTATATCTGAAATGCCTATCGGCACCAATATTTCAACTGCCTATCGGCACCTATATTTGAAATGCCTATCCGCACCTATATCTAAAATGCCTATTGGCACCCATTTTAAAATGCCAATCGGCAACTATATCTAAAATGCCTATCAGCACCTATATTTGAAATGCCTAGCGGCAAACCTATCTGAAACGCCTATCGGCACCTATATTTGAAATGCCTATCGGCACCTATATTTTTAATGCCTATCGGCAACTATATCTGAAATGCCTATCGGCATCTTTTTCCGAAATGCTTATCGGCAACTATATCTGATATGCTTATAGGCACCAATATCTGAAATGCCTATCGGCACTTATATTTGAAATGCCTATCGGCACCTATTTTTAAAATGCTAATCGGCAACTATATCTGAAATGCCTATCAGCATCTATATTTGAAATGCCTATCGGCAACCATATCTGCGATGCCTATCGGCACCAATATTTGAACTGCCCATCGGCACCTATATTTTAAATGCCTTTCGGCACCTATATTCTAAATGCCTATCAGCAACTATATCTGAAAAGCCTATCGGCATCTATTTCTGAAATGCCTATCGGCAACTATATCTGAAATGTCTATCGGACCTATATTTGAAATGCCTATCAGCAGCTATATTTTAAATGCCTATCGGCAACTATATCTGATATGCCTATCGGCATCTATTTCTGAATTGCCCATCGGCAACTATATCTGAAATGCCTATCGGCACCAATATTTGAACTGCCTATCGGCACCTATAATTGAAATGCCTATCGGCAACTATATCTGAAACGCCTATCGGCATCTATTTCGGTAATGCGTACCGGCAACTACATCTGAAATGCCTATCGGCACCAATATTTGAACTGCTTATCGGCACCTATATTTGAAATGCCTATCGGCACCTATATCTGAAATGCCTATCAGCACCTATTTTTAAAATGCCAATCGGCAACTATATCTGAAATGCCTATCAGCACCGATATTTGAAAAGCCTATCGGCAACCATATCTAAAATGCCTATCGGCACCTATATTTGAAATTCCCATCGGCACCTATATCTGAAATGCTTATCGGCACCTATATTTTAAATGCCTATCGGCAACTATATCTTAAGTGCTTATCGGCACCTATATTTTAAATGCCTATTAGCGCATATATTTAAAATGCCTATCGGCACCTATATTTTAAATGCCTATCGGCAACTATATCTGAAATACCTATCGGTACCAATATTTGAACTGCCTATCGGCACCTATATTTGAAATGCCTATCGGCATCTATATCTGAGATGCCTATCGGCACCTATATCTGAAATGCCTATCGGCACCTATATCTGAAATGCCTATCGGCACCTATTTTTAGAATGCCTATCAGCAACCATATCTGAAATGCCTATCGGCACCTATATTTGAAATGCCTATCAGGACCTATATTTTAAATGCCTCTCGGCAACTATATCTGAAATGCCTATCGGCATCTATTTCTGAAATGCCTATCGGCAACTATATCTGAAATGCCTATCGGCACCTATGTTTAAAATGCTCATCGGCACCTATGTTTTAAATGCCTATCGGCAACTATATCTGAAATGCCTATCGGCATCTATTTCTGAAATGCCTATCGGCAACTATATCTGTAATGCCTATCGGAACCTATATTTGAAATGCCTATCGGCACTTTTATTTTAAATGCCTATCGGCAACTATATCTGAAACGCCTATCGGCATCTATTTCTGAAATGCGTACCGGCAACTATATCTGAAATGCCTATCGGCACCAATATTTGAACTGCTTATCGGCACCTATATTTGAAATGCCTATCGGCAGCTATATCTGTAATGCCTATCAGCACCTATTTTTAAAATGCCAATCGGCAACTATATCTGAAATGCCTATCAGCACCGATATTTGAAAAGCCTATCGGCAACCATATCTAAAATGCCTATCGGCACCTATATTTGAAATTCCTATCGGCACCTATATCTGAAATGTTTATCGGCACCTATATTTTAAATGCCTATCGGCAACTATATCTTAAGTGCTTATCGGCACCTATATTTTAAATGCCTATTAGCGCATATATTTGAAATGCCTATCGGCACCTATATTTTAAATGCCTATCGGCAACTATATCTGAAATGCCTATCGGCACCAATATTTGAACTGCCTATCGGCACCTATATCTGAAATGCCTATCGGCACCTATTTTTAGAATGCCTATCAGCAACCATATCTGAAATGCCTATCGGCACCTATATTTGAAATGCCTATCAGGACCTATATTTTAAATGCCTATCGGCAACTATATCTGAAATGCCTATCGGCATCTATTTCTGAAATGCCTATCGGCAACTATATCTGAAATGCCTATCGGCACCTATGTTTAAAATGCTCATCGGCACCTATGTTTTAAATGCCTATCGGCAACTATATCTGAAATGCCTATCGGCATCTATTTCTGAAATGCCTATCGGCAACTATATTTGTAATGCCTATCGGAACCTATATTTGAAATGCCTATCGGCACCTATATTTTAAATGCCTATCGGCAACTATATCTGAAACGCCTATCGGCATCTATTTCTGAAATGCGTACCGGCAACTATATCTGAAATGCCTATCGGCACCAATATTTGAACTGCTTATCGGCACCTATATTTGAAATGCCTATCGGCACCTATATCTAAAAAGCCTATCAGCACCTATTTTTAAAATGCCAATCGGCAACTATATCTGAAATGCCTATCAGCACCGATATTTGAAAAGCCTATCGGCAACCATATCTAAAATGCCTATCGGCACCTATATTTGAAATTCCTATCGGCACCTATATCTGAAATGCTTATCGGCACCTATATTTTAAATGCCTATCGGCAACTATATCTTAAGTGCCTATCGGCACCTATATTTTAAATGCCTATTACCGCATATATTTGAAATGCCTATCGGCACTTATAATTTTAATGCCTATCGGCAACTATATCTGAAATGCCTATCGGCACCAATATTTGAACTGCCTATCGGCACTAATATTTGAAATGCCTATCGGCATCTATATCTGAAATGCCTATCGGCACCTATATCTGAAATGCCTATCGGCACCTATTTTTAAAATGCCTATCGGCACCTATTTTTAGAATGCCTATCAGCAACCATATCTGAAATGCCTATCGGCACCTATATTTGAAATGCCTATCAGGACCTATATTTTAAATGCCTATCATCAACTATATCTGAAATGCCTATCGGCGTCTATTTCTGAAATGCCTATCGGCACCTATTTTTAAAATGCTAATCGGCACCTATGTTTTAAATGCCTATCGGCAACTATATCTGAAATGCCTATCGGCATCTATTTCTGAAATGCCTATCGGCCACTATATCTAAAATGCCTATCGGCACCAATATTTAAACTGCCTATCGGCACCTATTATTAAAATGCCTATCAGCAACTATATCTGAAATGCCTATCGGCAGCTATATCTGAAATGCCTATCGGCACATATATATGAAATGCCTATCGGCACCTATTTTTAAAATGCCAATTGACAACTATATCTGAAATGCCTATCGGCACCTATATTTGAAATGCCTATCGGCAACTATATCTAAAATGCCTATCGGCACCTATATTTAAAATGCCTATCGGCACCTATATCTGAAATGCCTATCGGCACCTATTTTTAAAATGCCAATCGGCAACTATATCTGAAATGCCTATCAGCACCTATATTTGAAATGCCTATCGGCAACCATATCTGAAATGCCTATCGGCACTTATATTTGAAATGCCTATTGGCACCTATATTTTAAATGCCTATCGGCAAAAATATCTGAAATGCCTATCGGCTTCTATTATGAAATGCCTATCGGCAACTATATCTGAAATGCCTATCGGCACCTATATTTGAAATGCCTATGGGCACCTATATTTTAAATGCCTATCGGTAACTATATCTGATATGCCTATCGGCATCTATTTCTGAAATGCCTATCGGCACCAATATTTGAACTGCCTATCGGCAGCAATATTTGAAATGCCTATCGGCAACTATATCTAAAACGCCTATCGGCACCTATATCTGAAATGCCTATCGGCACCTATTTTTAAAATGCCAATCGGCTACTATATCTAAAATGCCTATCAGCACCTATATTTAAAATGCCTATCGGCAACCATATCTGAAATGCCTATCGGCACCTATATTTTAAATGCCTATCGGCACCTATATTTTAAATGCCTATCAGCAACTATATCTGAAATGCCTATCGGCACCAATATTTTAACTGCCTATCGGCACCTGTATTTAAAATGCCTATCGGCAACTATATCTGAAATCCTATCGGCAACTATATCTGAAATGCCTTTCGGCACCTATATCTGAATTGCATATCGGCACCTATATCTGAAATGCCTATCGGCACCTATATTTAAAATGCCTATCGGCAACTATATGTGAAATGCCTATCGGCACCAATATTTGTACTGCCTATCGGCACCTATATTTGAAATGCCTATCCGCACCTATATTTGAAATGCCTATTGGCAACCATATCTTAAATGCCTATCGGCACCTATATTTGAACTGCCTATCGGCACCCATATTTGAAATGCCTATCGGCACCTATATTTTAAATGCCTACCGGCAACTATACATGAAATGCCTATCGTTATCTATTTCTGAAATGCCTATCGGCCACTATATCTAAAATGCCTATCGGCACCAATATTTGAACTGCCTATCGGCACCTATTATTAAAATGCCTATCAGCAACTATATCTGAAATGCCTATCGGCAGCTATATCTGAAATGCTTATCGGCACATATACGTGAAATGCCTATCGGCACCTATTTTTAAAATGCCAATTGACAACTATATCTGAAATGCCTATCGGCACCTATATTTGAAATGCCTATCGGCAACTATATCTAAAATGCCTATCGGCACCTATATTTGAAATGCCTATCGGCACCTATATCTGAAATGCCTATCGGCACCTATTTTTAAAATGCCAATCGGCAACTATATCTGTAATGCCTATCAGCACCTATATTTGAAATGCCTATCAGCAACCATATCTGAACTGCCTACCGGCACCTATATTTAAAATGCCTTGGGAAGTTTTTAAGTAATTTTCTATCTGAGCGTCATTTTCAGGTACGTATCGGCAACACGTTGTCTAATGACTTTATACAGGAGAACGGTGTGCCACAGGGTTCTGTACTCAGTGTCACTCTTTTTTCCATCGCTATTAATGGCATAATTGAGAGCATCCCAACAACTGTAGAGTCATTGCTCTATGTTGACGACTTGGCGATTTACTGTTCGTCAAAGTACATTCGTACTGCACAACGTCATCTGCAATTGGCCATTAATAGCATACAGCGCTGGACAACCGACAACGGTTTTAATTTTTCCGTTGAGAAAACCCAGTGTGTGTACTTTTGCAGGACTCGTGGTTGCTATCAGGAACCGTTCTTGTATCTGTACGGCACGTACATTTCTGTGCTAAACAGTGCCCGTTTTCTTGGGCTTACCTTGGACCGATCGTTAAACTGGAAGGCGCATATTAATATTTTAAAGCGAAAATCGATGTCCTCGATTAATATTTTAAAAATTTTATCCGGCACCACTTGGGGAGCGGACCGTACGGTTATGCTGCGAATTTATCGGGCACTCGTACGGTCTAAACTGGATTACGGTAGCATAGTGTATGACTCTGCGCGTGAGTCGTACATACGAACACTAAATGCCGTCCATCACGCTGGAGTTCGACTATCTACTGGAGCGTTTCGATCCAGCCCAGTAGTCAGCATTCTTGCTGAAAGCGGAGAGCTTCCGTTGAACATCAGGCGGAAAAGAAACATAATTTCTTACGCTTCCAAGCTCCGTAGTCAACCTGATCACCCTACATATAGTTGTGTATTCGAACCTCGTTTTTCTTCTCTGTACAGACGGAAAAGAAATGCTACTCGTCCCCTCGGTATCAGGTTGGCAAATCATCTGAACGAACTTCAGTTAGTGCTTCCTAGAACGCTAAGAGTTGGATGCAATTCTGTGCCTCCGTGGCTTATCCCTCAGCCCATCGTCGATATGTCGTTGTCGGTGTATCAACGCGATACAACTACTCCAGAATTCTATCGTCAACTGTTCCTTAATTGGTTAGACGAAAATCGAGACTTCCGTCCCGTTTATACAGACGGATCGAAGTCTCACGATCAAGTCGGCTGTGCGTTCGTCACCGATAACGAGAGTTACGGTTATAAACTGTCTCAGCAATGCAGTATTTTTACTGCAGAGCTATTTGCAATTTTGCAATCCTTGAGACATGTTCATGGCCCGAATAAGTATGTCATTTGCAGCGATTCTTTGAGTGGTCTTCAGGCTATACAGTGTTTGTATTCTAGTCATACGCTGATATGCTTAATTCAGGACAAATTTTATTCCCTGCGGAGAGGTGGAACCATTGTCCGTTTTTGTTGGATTCCCGGTCACATGGGGATCCGGGGGAACGAACTGGCAGACACTGCTGCCAAAGACGCTGCAAGTAACGGACAAAATGTGTTTTGCGTTATCGGTGACGATCTGAAAAATGAACTTAAAACAGCAGTCCAACAGGAGTGGAAAGACGAATGGAGTACGACGATAGAAAACAAACTAAGAACAATTAAACCTACAGTTGACCCCTGGATCACATCTTGTCGTTCCTCCAGGTGGGAGGAAGTATTACTCACACGACTTCGCATCGGTCACTGTAGGCTGACGCACGGTTTTCTAATGGCTCGTGAGGAAGCGCCCATCTGTGAGACGTGTGACACTCGTGTCACCGTCTCACACATTTTAATCGAGTGTGTCCAGTTCAGGGACACACGACAGCGGATCGGATTGTCAGGTGAACTGTCGGTTATTTTAGGAAATGATCCTGACAATGTCGATCTGCTGTTTCGTTTTTTAAAAGAAACCGGTCTCGACCGGTATCTATGATTTTATTTATTTATTTATTTATTGATTTTCTGTATCGTTTTGTTTTTTATTATTGTATTGTTTTGTTTTTTGTTATAGTATCGTTTTGTTTTATGTTTTTATAATTATTGTATATACATTGACTATTGTCATATTTTTATAGACGCTGATAACCTCAGATGTTGAGCGTCTATAATCTACAATCTCTCTCTCTCACCTATATCTGAAATGCCTATCAACACCTTTTTTAAAAATGCCAATTGGCAACTATATCTGAAATGCCTATCAGCACCTATATTTGAAATGCCTATCGGCAACCATATCTGAAATGCCTATCGGCACTTATATTTGAAATGCCTATTGGCACCTATATTTTAAATGCCTATCGGCAAAAATATCTGAAATGCCTATCGGCAACTATATCTGAAATGCCTATCGGCACCTATATTAGAAATGCCTATGGGCACCTATATTTTAAATGCCTATCGGTAACTATATCTGATATGCCTATCGGCATCTATTTCTGAAATGCCTATCGGCACCAATATTTGAACTGCCTATCGGCACCTATATTTGAAATGCCTATCGGCAACTATATCTAAAACGCCTATCGGTACCTATATCTGAAATGCCTATCGGCACCTATATCTGAAATGCCTATCGGCACCTATTTTTAAAATGCCAATCGGCTACTATATCTAAAATGCCTATCAGCACCTATATTTAAAATGCCTATCGGCAACCATATCTGAAATGCCTATCGGCACCTATATTTTAAATGCCTATCGGCACCTATATTTTAAATGCCTATCAGCAACTATATCTGAAATGCCTATCGGCACCAATATTTTAACTGCCTATCGGCACCTGTATTTAAAATGCCTATCGGCAACTATATCTGAAATCCTATCGGCAAGTATATCTGAAATGCCTTTCGACACCTATATCTGAAATGCATATCGGCACCTATATCTGAAATGCCTATCGGCACCTATATTTAAAATGCCTATCGGCAACTATATGTGAAATGCCTATCGGCACCAATATTTGTACTGCCTATCGGCACCTATATTTGAAATGCCTATCCGCACCTATATTTGAAATGCCTATTGGCAATCATATCTTAAATGCCTATCGGCACCTATATTTGAACTGCCTATCGGCACCCATATTTGAAATGCCTATCGGCACCTATATTTTAAATGCCTATCGGTAACTATACCTGAAATGCCTATCGTCATCTATTTCTGAAATGCCTATCGGCAACTATATCTGAAATGCCTATCGGCACCTATATTTTAATTGTCTATCGGCCCCTATATTTTAAATCCCTATCGGCAACAATATCTGAAATGCCTATCGGCACCTATATTTGAACTGCCTATCGGCACCTATATTTTAAATGCCTATCGGCAACTATACCTGAAATGCCTATCGTCTTCTATTTCTGAAATGCCTATCGGCAACTATATCTGAAATGCCTATCGGCACCTATATTTTAAATGCCTATCGGCTTCTATATTTTAAATGCCTATCGGCAACAATATCTGAAATGCTTATCGGCACCCATATCTAAAATGACTATCGGCATCCTATTTTTAAAATGCCAATCGGCAACTATGTCTGAAATGCCTATCAGCACCGATATTTAAAAAGCCTATCGGCAACCATATCTAAAATGCCTATCGGCACCTATATTTGAAACTCCTATCGGCACCTATATCTGAAATGCTTATCGGCACCTATATTTTAAATGCCTATCGGCAACTATATCTTAAGTGCCTATCGGCTACTATATTTTAAATGCCTATCAGCGCCTATATTTGAAATGCCTATCGGCACCTATATTTTAAATGCCTATCGGCAACTATATCAT
Source organism: Venustoraphidia nigricollis (assembly GCA_034508555.1). Classification (NCBI taxonomy): domain Eukaryota; kingdom Metazoa; phylum Arthropoda; class Insecta; order Raphidioptera; family Raphidiidae; genus Venustoraphidia; species Venustoraphidia nigricollis. The sequence continues at coordinate 4,280,218 of JAVRKA010000041.1, forward strand.
AAATGCCTATCAAAACCAATATTTGAACTGCCTATCGGCACATATATTTGAAATGCCTATCGGCATCTATATCTGAAATGCCTATCGGCACCTATAATTGAAATGCCTATCAGGACCTATATTTTAAATGCCTATCGGCAACTATATCTGAAATGCCTATCGGCATCTATTTCTGAAAAGCCTATCGGCAACTATATCTGAAATGCCTATCGGCATCTATTTCTGAAAAGCCTATCGGCAACTATATCTGAAATGCCTATCGGCACCTATATTTAAAATGCTAATCGGCACCTATGTTTTAAATGCCTATCGGCAACTATATCTGAAATGCCTATTGGCACATATATATGAAATGCCTATTGGCACCTATTTTTAAAATGCCAATTGACAACTATATCTGAAATGCCTATCGGCACCTATATTTGAAATGCCTATCGGCAACTATATCTGAAATGCCTATCAGCATCTATATTTGAAATGCCTATCGGCAACCATATCTGAAATGCCTATCGGCACCTATATTTGAAATGCCTATCGGCTTCTATATCTGAAATGCATATCGGCACCTATTTTTAAAATGCTAATCGGCTAATATATCTGAAATGCCATTCAGCACCAATATTTGAAATGCCTATCGGCAACCATATCTGAAATGCCTATCGGCACCTATATTTAAATGCCTATCGGCACCTATATCTGAAATGCCTATCGGAACCTATTTTTAAAATGCCAATCGGCAACTATACCTGAAATGCTTATCAGCACCTATATTTGAAATGCCTATCGGCAACCATATCTGAAATGTCTATCGGCACCTATATTAGAAATGCCCATCGGCACCTATATTTTAAATGCCTATCGGCAACTATATATAAATTGCCTATCGGCATCTATTTCTGAAATGCCTATCGGCAACTATATTTGAAATGCCTATCGGCACCTATATTTAAAATGCCTATCGGCACCTATATTTGAAATGCCTATCCGCACCTATATCTAAAATCCCTATCGGCACCTATTTTTAAAATGCCAATCGGCAACTATATCTGAAATGCCTATCGGCACCAATATTTGAACTGCCTAGCGGCACCAATATTTGAACTGCCTATCGGCACCTATATTTGAAATGCCTATCCGCACCTATATCTAAAATGCCTATCGGCACCTATTTTTAAAATGCCAATCGGCAACTATATCTGAAATGCCTATCAGCACCTATATTTAAAATGCCTATTGGCAACCATATCTGAAATGCTTATCGGCACTTATATTTGAAATGCCTATCGGCACCTATATTCTAAATGCCTATCGGCAACTTTTTCTGAATTGCCTATCGGCATCTATTTCTGAAATGCCTATCGGCTACTATATCTGAAATGCCTATCGGCACCTATATCTGAAATGCCTCTCAGCACCTATTTTAAAAATGCCAATTTACAACTATATCTGAAATGCCTATCGGCACCTATATTTGAAATGCCTATCGGCAACTATATCTGAAATGCCTATCGGCACCAATATTTCAACTGCCTATCGGCACCTATATTTGAAATGCCTATCCGCACCTATATCTAAAATGCCTATTGGCTCCCATTTTAAAATGTCAATCGGCAACTATATCTAAAATGCCTATCAGCACCTATATTTGAAATGCCTAGCGGCAAACCTATCTGAATCGCCTATCGGCACCTATATTTGAAATGCCTATCGGCACCTATATTTTTAATGCCTATCGGCAACTATATCTGAAATGCCTATCGGCATCTTTTTCTGAAATGCTTATCGGCAACTATATCTGATATGCCTATAGGCACCAATATCTGAAATGCCTATCGGCACTTATATCTGAAATGCCTATCGGCACCTATTTATAAAATGCTAATCTGCAACTATATCTGAAATGCCAATCAGCATCTATATTTGAAATGCCTATCGGCAACCATATCTGGGATGCCTATCGGCACCAATATTTGAACTGCCCATCGGCACCTATATTTTAAATGCCTATCGGCACCTATATTCTAAATGCCTATCAGCAACTATATCTGAAAAGCCTATCGGCATCTATTTCTGAAATGCCTATCGGCAACTATATCTGAAATGTCTATTGGACCTATATTTGAAATGGCTATCGGCAGCTATATTTTAAATGCCTATCGGCAACTATATCTGAAATGCCTATCGGCATCTATTTCTGAATTGCCCATCGGCAACTATATCTGAAATGCCTATCGGCACCAATATTTGAACTGCCTATCGGCACCTATATTTGAAATGCCTATCGGCAACTATATCTGAAATGCCTATGGGCACCTATATCTGAAATGCCTATCGGCACCTATATCTAAAATGACTATCGGCACCTATTTTTTAAATTCCAATCGGCAACTATATCTGAAATGCCTATCAGCACCGATATTTGAAATGCCTATCGGCAACCATATCTGAAATGCCTATCGGCACCTATATTTGAAATTCCTATCGGCACCTATATCTGGAAGGCCTATCGGCACCTATATGTTAAATGCCTATCGGCAACTATATCTGAAATGCCTATCGGCACCAATATTTGAACTGCCCATTGGCACCTATATTTGAAATGCCTATCGGCAACTATATCTGAAATGCCTATCGGCACCTATTTTTAAAATGCCTATCGGCAACCATATCTGAAATGCATATCGGCACCTATATTTGAAATGCCTATCGGCATCTATATCTGAAATGCCTATCGGCACCTATATCTGAAATGCCTATCGGCACCTATATCTGAAATGCCTATCGGCACCTATTTTTAGAATGCCTATCAGCAACCATATCTGAAATGCCTATCGGCACCTATATTTGAAATGCCTATCAGGACCTATATTTTAAATGCCTATCGGCAACTATATCTGAAATGCCTATCGGCATCTATTTCTGAAATGCCTATCGGCAACTATATCTGAAATGCCTACCGGCACCTATATTTGAAATGCTCATCGGCACCAATGTTTTTAATGCTTATCGGCAACTAAATCTGAAATGCCTATCGGCATCTATTTCTGAAATGCCTATCGGCCACTATATCTAAAATGCCTATCGGCACCAATATTTGAACTGCCTATCGGCACCTATTATTAAAATGCCTATCGGCAACTATATCTGAAATGCCTATCGGCAGCGATATCTGAAATGCCTATCGGCACATATATATGAAATGCCTATCGGTACCTATTTTTAAAATGCCAATTGACAACTATATCTGAAATGCCTATCGGCACCTATATTTGTAATGCCTATCGGCAACTATATCTGAAATGCCCATCAGCATCAATATTTGAAATGCCTATCGGCAACCATATCTGAAATGCCTATCGGCACCTATATTTGAAATGCCTATCGGCTTCTATATCTGAAATGCCTATCGGCACCTATTTTTAAAATGCTAATCGGCAAATATATCTGAAATGCCTATCAGCACCTATATTTGAAATGCCTATCGGCAACTATATCTAAATTGCCTATCGGCATCTATTTCTGAAATGCCTATCGGCAACTATATTATGAAATGCCTATGGGCACCTATATTTGAAATGCCTATCGGCACCTATATTTTAAATGCCTATCGGCAACTATATCTAAAAAGCCTGTCGGCATCTATTTCTGAAATGCCTATCGACAACTATATCTGAAATGCCTATCGGCACCAATATTTGATCTGCCTATCGGCACCAATATTTAAACTGCCTATCGGCACCTATATTTGAAATGCCTATCCGCTCCTATATCTAAAATGCCTATCGGCACCTATTTTTAAAATGCCAATCGGCAACTATATCTGAAATGCCTATCAGCAACTATATTAAAATGCCTATTGGCAACCATTTCTGAAATGCTTATCGGCACTTATATTTGAAATGCCTATCGGCACCTATATTCTAAATGCCTATCCGCAACTATTTCTGAATTGCCTATCGGTATCTATTTCTGAAATGCCTATCGGCTACTATATCTGAAATGCCTATCAGCACCTATATCTGAAATGCCTATCGGCACCTATATCTGAAATGCCTATTGGCACCTATATCTGAAATGCCTATCGGCATCTTTTTCTGAAATGCTTATCGGCAACTATATCTGATATGCCTATCGGCACCTATATCTGAAATGCCTATCGGCACTTATATCTGAAATGCCTATCGGCACCTATTTTTAAAATGCTAATCGGTAACTATATCTGAAATGCCTATCAGCATCTATATTTGAAATGCCTATCGGCAACCATATCTGGAGTGCCTATCGGCACCAATATTTGAACTGCCTATCGGCACCTATATTTTAAATGCCTATCAGCACTTATATTTTAAATGCTTATCGGCAACTATATCTGAAAAGCCTATCGGCATCTATTTCTGAAATGCCTATCGGCAACTATATCTGATTTGCCTATCGGACCTATATTTGAAATGCCTATCGGCAGCTATATTTTAAATGCCTATCGGCAACCATATCTGAAATGCCTATCGGCATCTATTTCTGAATTGCCCACCGGCAACTATATCTGAAATGCCTATCGGCACCAATATTTGAACTGCCTATCGGCACCTATATTTGAAATGCCTATCGGCAACTATATCTGAAATGCCTATCGGCACCTATATCTGAAATGCCTATCGGCACCTATATCTAAAATGCCTATCGGCAACTATATCTTAAGTGCCTATCGGCACCTATATTTGAAATGCCTATCAGCGCCTATATTTTAAATGCCTATAGGCACCTATATTTTAAATGCCTATCGGCAACTATATCTGAAATGCCTATCGGCACCAATATTTAAACTGCCTATCGGCACCTATATATGAAATGCCTATCGGCAACTATATCTGAAATGCCTATCGGCACCTATATCTGAAATGCCTATCGGCCATTATATCTGAAATGCCTATCGGCACCTATTTTTAAAATGCCTATCGGCAACCATATCTGAAATGCCTATCGGCACCTATATTTGAAATGCCTATCAGGACCTATATTTTGAAGGCCTATCGGCAACTATATCTGAAATGCCTATCGGCATCTTTTTCTGAAATGCCTATCGGCGACTATATCTGAAATGCCTATCAACACCTATATTTAGAATGCTCATCGGCAGCTATATTTTAAATGCCTATCGGCAATTATATCTAAAATGCCTATCGGCATCTATTTCTGAAATGCCTATCGGCAACTATATCTGAAATGCCTATCGGCACCAATATTTGAACTGCCTATCGGCACCTATTATTAAAATGCCTATCGGCAACTATATCTGAAATGCCTATCGGCACCTATATCTGAAATGCCTATCGGCACCTATATCTGAAATGCCTATCGGCACCTATTTTTAAAATGCCAATTGACAACTATATCTGAAATGCCTATCGGCACCTATATTTGAAATGCCTATCGGCAACTATCTCTGAAATGCCTATCAGCACCTATATTTGAAATGCCTATCGGAACCATATCTGAAATGCCTATCGGAACCTATATTTGAAATGCCTATCGGCTTCTATATCTGAAATGCTTATCGGCACCTATTTTTAAAATGCCAATAGGCATCTATATCTGAAATGCCTATTAGCACCTATATTTGAAATGCCTATCGGCAACCATATCTGAAATGACTATTGGCACCTATATTTGAAATGCCTATCGGCACCTATATCTGAAATGCCTATTGGCACCTATTTTTAAAATGCCAATCGGCAACTATATCTGAAATGCCTATCAGCACCTATATTTGAAATGCCTATCGGCAACCATATCTGAAATGTCTATCGGCACCTATATTTGAAATGCCTATCGGCATCTATATTTTATATGCCTATCTGCAGCTATATCTAAATTGCCTATCGGCATCTATTTCTGAAATGCCTATCGGCAACTATATCTAAAATGCCTATCGGCACCTATATTTGAATTGCCTATCCGCACCTATATCTAAAATGCCTATCGGTACCTATTTTTAAAATGCCAATCGGCAACTATATCTGAAATGCCTATCAGAAACCTATATTTAAAATGCCTATTGGCAACCATATCTGAAATACCTATCTGCACCTATATTTAAAATGCCTATCGGCACCTATATTCTAAATGCCTATCGGCAACTATATCTCAGATGCTTATCGGCATCTATTTCTAAAATGCCTATCGGCAACTATATCTGAAATGCCTATCAGCATCTCCATTTGAAATGCATATCGGCAACCGTATCGGAAATGCCTATCGGCACCAATATTTGAACTGCCTATCGGCACCAATATTTGAAATACCTATCGGCACCTATATTTTAAATGCCTATATGCAACTATATCTGAAATGCCTATCGGCATCTATTTCTGAAATGCCTATCGGCAACTATATCTGAAATGCCTATCGGCACCTATATTTGAAATGCCTATCGGCACCTATATTTTAAATGCCTATCGGCAACTATATCTGAAATGCCTATCGGCATCTATTTCTGAAATGCCTATCGGGAACTATATCTGAAATGCCTATCGGCACCAATATTTGAACTGCCTATCGGCACCTATATTTGTAATGCTTATCCGCACCTATATCTAAAATGCCTATCGGCACCTATTTTTAAGATGCCAATCTACAATTATATCTGAAATGCCTATCATCACCTATATTTTAACTGCCTATTGGCGACCATATCTGAAATGCCTATCGGCACCTATATTTGAAATGCCTATCGGCACCTATATTCTAAATGCCTATCGGCAACTATATCTGAAATGCCTATCGGCATCTATTTCTGAAATGCCTATCGGCAACTATATCTGAAATGCCTATCAGCACCTATATCTGAAATGTCTATCGGCACCTATATCTGAAATGCCTATAGGCACCTATTTTTAAAATGCCAATCGGCAACTATATCTGAAATGCCTATCAGCATCTACATTTGAAATGCCTATCGGCAAACTTATCTGAAATGCCTATCGGCACCAATATTTGAACTGCCAATCGGCACCTATTTTTGAAATGCCTATCGGCACCTATATTTTAAATGCCTATCGGCAACTATATCTGAAATGCCTATCGGCATCTATTTCTGAAATGCCTATCGGCAACTATATCTGAAATGCCTATCGGCACCTATATTTGAAATGCCTATCGGCACCTATATTTTAAATGCCTATCGGCAACTATAACTGAAATGCCTATCGTCATCTATTTCTAAAATGCCTATCGGCAACTATATCTGAAATGCCCATCAGCATCTATTTCTGAAATGCCTATCGGCAACTATATCTAAAATGCCTATCGGCACCTATATCTGAAATGCCTATCGGCACCTTTATCTGATATGCATATCGGCACCTATTTTTAAAATGCCAATCGGCAACAATATTTGAAATGCCTATCATCATCTACATTTGAAATGCCTATCGGCAACCATATCTGAAATGCCTATCGGCACCAATATTTGAACTGCTACATCGGCACCTATATTTGAAATGCCTATTGGCATCTATATTTTAAATGCCTATCGGCAAATATATCTGAAATGCCTATCGGCACATATATTTGAAATGCCTATCGGCAACTATATCTGAAATGCCTATCGGCACCTATATCTGAAATGCCTTTCGGCACCTATATCTGAAATGCCTATCGGCACCTATTTTTAAAATGCCAATCGGCAACTATATCTGAAATGCCTATTAGCACCTATATTTGAAATGCCTATCGGCAACCATATCTGAAATGCCTATCGGCACCTATATTTGAAATTCCTATCGGCACCTATATCTGAAATGCCTATCGGCACCTATATTTTAAATGCCAACAGCAACTATATCTGAAGTGCCTATCGGCACCTATATTTAAAATGCCTATCAGCACCTATACTTGAAATGCCTATCGGCAACCATATCTGAAATGCCTATCGACAGCTATATTTGAAATACCCATCGGCTTCTATATCTGAAATGCCTATCGACACCTATTTTTAAAATGCCAATCGGCAACTATATCTGAAATGTCTATCGGCACCTATATCTGAAATGCCTATCGGCACCTAGTTTTGAAATGCCTATCGGAAACGACATCTGAAATGCCAATCAGCACCTATATTTGAAATGCCTATCGGCAACCATATCTGGAATGCCTATCGACGCCTATATTTGAAATACCTATCGGCTTCTATATCTGAAATGCCTATCGGCACCTATTTTTAAAATGCTATTCGGCAACTATATCTGAAATGCCTATCAGCACCCATATTTGAAATGCCTATCGGCAACCATATCTGAAATGCCTATCGACGCCTATATTTGAAATACCTATCGGCTTCTATATCTGAAATGCCTATCGGCACCTATTTTTAAAATGCTATTCGGCAACTATATCTGAAATGCCTATCGGCACCTATATCTGAAATGCCTATCTTCACCTATATGTGACATGCCTGTCAACACCTATTTTTGAAATGCCTATCGGAAACTACATCTGAAATGCCTATCAGCACCTATATTTGAAATGCCTATCGGCAACCATATCTGGAATGCCTATCGGCATCTATATTTGAAATGCCTATCGGCTTCTATATCTCAAATGCCTATCGGCATCTATTTTTAAAATGCCAATCGGCAACTATATCTGAAATGCCTATCGGCACCTATATCTGAAATGCCTATCGGCACCTATTTTTGAAATGCCTATCGGAAACTACATCTGAAATGCCAATCAGCACCTATATTTGAAATGCCTATCGGCAACCAAATCTGGAATGCCTATCGGCATCTATATTTGAAATGCCTATCGGCTTCTATATCTCAAATGCCTATCGGCATCTATTTTTAAAATGCCAATCGGCAACTATATCTGAAATGCCTATCGGCACCTATATCTGAAATGCCTTTCGGCATTTATATCTGAAATGCCTATCGGCACCTATATTTGAAATGCCTATCGGCTTCTATATCTCAAATGCCTATTAGCACCAATTTTTAAAATGCCAATCGGCAACTATATCTGATATGCCTATCGGCACCAATATTTGAACTGCTACATCGGCACCTATATTTGAAATGCCTATTGGCATCTATATTTTAAATGCCTATCGGCAAATATATCTGAAATGCCTATTGGCAACTATATCTGAAATGCCTATAAGCACTTATATCTGAAATGCCTATCGGCACCTATTTTTGAAATGCCTATCGGAAACTACATCTGAAATGCCTATCAGCACCTATATTTGAAATGCCTATCGGCAACCATATCTGGAATGCTTATCGGCACCTATATTTGAAATGCCTATCGGCTTCTATATCTGAAATGCCTATCGGCATCTATTTCTGAAATACCCATCGGCTTCTATATCTGAAATGCCTATCGACACCTATTTTTAAAATGCCAATCGGCAACTATATCTGAAATGTCTATCGGCACCTATATCTGAAATGCCTATCGGCACCTAGTTTTGAAATGCCTATCGGAAACGACATCTGAAATGCCAATCAGCACCTATATTTGAAATGCCTATCGGCAACCATATCTGGAATGCTTATGGGCACCTATATTTGAAATGCCTATCGGCTTCTATATCTGAAATGCCTATCGGCATCTATTTCTGAAATGCCTATCGGCACCTATATCTGAAATGCCTATCGGCACCTATATTTGAAATGCCTATCGGCAACCATATCTGAAATGCTTATCGACACCTATATTTGAAATACCTATTGGCTTCTATATCTGAAATGCCTATCGGCACCTATTTTTAAAATGCCAATCGGCAACTAGATCTGAAATGCCTATAAGCACCTATATCTGAAATGCCTATCGGCACCTATTTTTGAAATGCCTATCGGAAACTACATCTGAAATGCCTATCAGCACCTATATTTGAAATGCCTATCGGCAACCATATCTGGAATTCTTATCGGCACCTATATTTGAAATGCCTATCGGCTTCTATATCTGAAATGCCTATCGGCACCTATTTTTAAAATGCCAATCGGCAACTATATCTGAAATTCCTATTAGCACCCATATTTGAAATGCCTAACGGCAACCATATCTGAAATGCCTATCGATACCTATATTTGAAATACCTATCGGCTACTATATCTGAAATGCCTATCAGCACCTATTTTTAAAATGCCAATCGGCAACTATATCTGAAATGCCTGTCGGCACCTATATCTGAAATGCCTATCGGCACCTATTTTTGAAATGCCTAACGGAAACTACATCTGAAATGCCTATTAGCAACTATATTTGAAATGCCTATCGGCAACCATATCTGGAATGCCTATCGGCATCTATATTTGAAATGCCTATCGGCTTCTATATCTCAAATGCCTATCGGCACCTATTTTTAAAATGCCAATCGGCAACTATATCTGAAATGCCTGTCGGCACCTATATCTGAAATGCCTATCGGCACCTATTTTTGAAATGCCTATCGGAAACTACATCTGAAATGCCAATCAGCACCTATATTTGAAATGCCTATCGGCAACCAAATCAGAAATGCCTATCGGCACCTATATTTGAAATGCCTTTCGGCATTTATATCTGAAATGCCTATCGGCACCTATATTTGAAATGCCTATCGGCTTCTATATCTCAAATGCCTATCGGCACCTATTTTTAAAATGCCAATCGGCAACTATATCTGATATGCCTATAGGCACCTATATCTGAAATGCCTATCGGCACCTATTTTTGAAATGCCTATCGGAAACTACATCTGAAATGCCCATCGGCACCTATATTTGAAATGCCTATCGGCAAACATATCTGAAATGCCTATCGACACCTATATTTGAAATACCTATCGGCTTCTATATCTGAAATGCCTATCGGCACCTATTTTTAAAAGGCCAATCGGCAACTAGATCTGAAATGCCTATAAGCACCTATATCTGAAATGCCTATCGGCACCTATTTTTGAAATGCCTATCGGAAACTACATCTGAAATGCCTATCAGCACCTATATTTGAAATGCCTATCGGCAAACATATCTGGAATGCTTATCGGCACCTATATTTGAAATGCCTATCGGCTTCTATATCTGAAATGCCTATCGGCACCTATTTTTAAAATGCCAATTGGCAACTATATCTGAAATGCCTATTAGCACCTATATTTAAAATGCCTATCAGCAACCATATCTGAAATGCCTATCGATACCTATATTTGAAATACCTATCGGCTACTATATTTGAAATGCCTATCAGCACCTATTTTTAAAATGCCAATCGGCAACTCTATCAGAAATTCCTATCAGCACCTATATTTGAAATGCCTATCGGCAACCATATCTGAAAAGCCTATCGACACCTATATTTGAAATACCTATCGGCTTCTATATCTGAGATGCCTATCGGCACCTATTTTTAAAATGCCAATCGGCACCTATATCTGAAATGCCTATCGCCACCTATTTTTGAAATGCCTATCGGAAACTACATCTGAAATACCCATCAGCACCTATATTTGAAATGCCTATCCGCAACCATATCTGGAATGCCTATCGGCACCTATATTTGAAATGCCTATCGGCTTCTATATCTGAAATGCCTATCGGCACCTATTTTTAAAATGCCAATCGGCAACTATATCTGAAATGCCTATCGGCACCTATATCTGAAATGCCTATCGGCACCTATTTTTGAAATGCCTATCGGAAACTACATCTGAAATGCCTATCAGCACCTATATTTGAAATGCCTATCGGCAACCAAACAAAAATGCCTATCGGCTCCTATATCTGAAATGCCTTTGGGCATTTATATCTGAAATGCCTATCGGCACCTATATTTTAAATGCCTATCGGCAACTATATCTGATATGCCTATCGGCACCTATTTTTCAAATGCCTATCGGAAACTACATCTGAAATGCCTATCGGCACCTATTTTTAAAATGCCAATCGGCAACTATATCTGAAATGCCTATCGGCACCTATACCTGAAATGAGTATCGGCACCTATTTTTGAAATGCCTATCGGAAACTACATCTGAAATGCCTATCAGCACCTATATTTGAAATGCCTATCGGCAATTAAACCTAAAATGCCTATCGACACCTATATTTGAAATGCCTATCGGCTTCTATATCTGAAAGGCCTATCGGCACCTATTTTTAAAATGCCAATCGGCAACTATATTTGATATGCCTATCGGCACCTATATCTGAAATGCCTATCGGCACCTATTTTTGAAATGCCTATCGGAAACTACATCTGAAATGCCTATCGGCACCTATTTTTATAATGCCAATCGGCAACTATATCTGAAATGCCTATCGGCACCTATATCTGAAATGCTTATCGGAAACTACATTTGAAATGCCTATCAGCACCTATATTTGAAATGCCTATCGGCAACCAAATCAGAAATGCCTATCGGCACCTATATTTGAAATGCCTATCGGCACCTATATCTGAAATGCCTCTCGGCACCTATTTTTGAAATGCCTATCGGAAACTACATCTAAAATGCCTATCAGCACCTACATTTGAAATGCCTATCGGCAACCATATCTGAAATGCCTATCGACATCTATATTTGAAATACCTATCGGCTTCTATATCTGAAATGCCTATCGGCACCTATATCTGAAATGCCTATCGGCACCAATTTTTGAAATGCCTATAAGCACCTATATCTAAAATGCCTATCGGCACCTATTTTTGAAATGACTATCGGAAACTACATCTGAAATGCCTGTCAGCACCTATATTTGAAATGCCTATCGGCAAACATATCTGGAATGCTTATCGGTACCTATATTTGAAATGCCTATCGGCTTCTATATCTGAAATGCCTATCGGCACCTATTTTTAAAATGCCAATTGGCAACTATATCTGAAATGCCTACTAGCACCTATATTTAAAATGCCTATCGGCAACCATATCTGAAATGCCTATCGATACCTATATTTGAAATACCTATCGGCTACTATATCTGAAATTCCTATCAGCACCTATTTTTAAAATGCCAATCGGCAACTCTATCTGAAATTCCTATCAGCACCTATATTTGAAATGCCTATCGGCAACCATATCTGAAATGCCTATCGACACCTATATTTGAAATACCTATCGGCTTCTATATCTGAAATGCCTATCGGCACCTATTTTTAAAATGCCAATCGGCACCTATATCTGAAATGCCTATCGCCACCTATTTTTGAAATGCCTATCGGAAACTACATCTGAAATACCTATCAGCACCTATATTTGAAATGCCTATCGGCAACCATATCTGGAATGCCTATCGGCACCTATATTTGAAATGCCTATCGGCTTCTATATCTGAAATGCCTATCGGCACCTATATTTTAAATGCCTATCGGCATACTATATCTGATATGCCTATCGGCACCTATTTTTCAAATGCCTATCGGAAACTACATCTGAAATGCCTATCAGCACCTATATTTGAAATGCCTATCGGCAATTAAACGTAAAATGCCTATCGACACCTATATTTGAAATGCCTATCGGCTTTTATATCTGAAATGCCTATCGGCACCAATTTTTAAAATGCCAATCGGCAACTATATTTGATATGCCTATCGGCACCTATATCTGAAATGCCTATCGGCACCTATTTTTGAAATGCCTATCGCAAACTACATCTGAAATGCCTATCGGCACCTATTTTTATAATGCCAATCGGCAACTATATCTGAAATGCCTATCGGCACCTATATCTGAAATGCCTATCGGAAACTACATTTGAAATGCCTATCAGCACCTATATTTGAAATGCCTATCGGCAACCAAATCAGAAATGCCTATCGGCATCTATATCTGAAATGCCTTTCGGCATTTATATCTGAAATGCCTATCGACACCTATATTTGAAATGCCTATCGGCACCTACATTTTGAATGCCTATCGGCAACTATATCTGATATGCCTATCGGCACCTATATCTGAAATGCTTATCGGCACCTATTTTTGAAATGCCTATCGGAAACTACATCTGAAATGCCTATCGGTACCTATTTTTATAATGCTAATCGGCAACTATATCTGAAATGCCAATCGGCAACTATATCTAAATGCCTATCGGCACCTATATCTGAAATGCCTATCGGCACCTCTTTTTAAAATGCCAATCGGCAACTATATCTGAAATGCCTATCAGCACCTATATTTGAAATGCCTATCGGCAAACAAATTAGAAATGCCTATCGGCACCTATATTTGAATTGCCTATCGGCACCTATATCTGAAATGCCTATCGGCACCTATTTTTGAAATGCCTATCGGAAACTACATCTGAAATGCCTATCGGTACCTATTTTTATAATGCTAATCGGCAACTATATCTGAAATGCCAATCGGCAACTATATCTAAATGCCTATCGGCACCTATATCTGAAATGCCTATCGGCACCTATTTTTCAAATGCCTATCGGAAACTACATCTGAAATGCCTATCGGCACCTATTTTTAAAATGCCAATCGGCAACTATATCTGAAATGCCTATCGGCACCTATATCTGAAATGCCTATCGGCACCTATTTTTGAAAAGCCTATCGGAAACTACATCTGAAATGCCTATCAGCACCTATATTTAAAATGCCTATCGGCAATTATATCTGAAATGCCTATCGACACCTATATCTGAAATGCCTATCGGCACCTATTTTTGAAATGCCTATCGGAAACTACATCTGAAATGCCTATCGGCACCTATTTTTATAATGCCAATCGGCAACTATATCTAAAATGCCTATCGGCTTCTATATCTGAAATGCCTATCGGCACCTATTTTTAAAATGCCAATCGGCAACTATATTTGATATGCCTATCTGCACCTATATCTGAAATGCCTATCGGCACCTATTTTTGAAATGCCTTTCGGAAACTACATCTGAAAAGCCTATCGGCACCTATTTTTATAATGCCAATCGGCAACTATATCTGAAATGCCTATCGGCACCTATATCTGAAATGCCTATCGGCACTTATTTTTGAAATGCCTATCGGAAACTACATCTGAAATGCCTATCGGCACCTATTTTTAAAATGCCAATCGGCAACTATATCTGAAATGCCTATCGGCACCTATATCTGAAATGGCTATCGGCACCTATTTTTGAAAAGCCTATCGGAAACTACATCTGAAATGCCTATCAGCACCTATATTTAAAATGCCTATCGGCAATTATATCTGAAGTGCCTATCGACACCTATATCTGAAATGCCAATCGGCACCTATTTTTGAAATGCCTATCGGAAACTACATCTGAAATGCCTATCGGCACCTATTTTTATAATGCCAATCGGCAACTATATCTGAAATGCCTATCGGCTTCTATATCTGAAATGCCTATCGGCACCTATTTTTAAAATGCCAATCGGCAACTATATTTGATATGCCTATCTGCACCTATATCTGAAATGCCTATCGGCACCTATTTTTGAAATGCCTATCGGAAACTACATCTGAAAAGCCTATCGGCACCTATTTTTATAATGCCAATCGGCAACTATATCTGAAATGCCTATCGGCACCTATATCTGAAATGCCTATCGGCACCTATTTTTGAAATGCCTATCGGAAACTACATCTGAAATGCCTATCGGCACCTATTTTTATAATGCTAATCGGCAACTATATCTGAAATGCCAATCGGCAACTATATCTAAATGCCTATCGGCAATTATATCTGAAATGCCTATCGGCACCTATTTTTCAAATGCCTATCGGAAACTACATCTGAAATGCCTATCGGCACCTATTTTTAAAATGCCAATCGGCAACTATATCTGAAATGCCTATCGGCACCTATATCTGAAATGCCTATCGGCACCTATTTTTGAAAAGCCTATCGGAAACTACATTTGAAATGCCTATCAGCACCTATATTTAAAATGCCTATCGGCAACCAAATCAGAAATGCCTATCGGCACCTATATCTGAAATGCCTATCGGCACCTATATTTGAGGTGCCTATCGGCACCTATATTTTAAATGCCTATCGGCAACTATATCTGATATGCCTATCGGCACCTATATCTGAAATGCCTATCGGCACCTATTTTTGAAATGCCTATCGGAAACTACATCTGAAATGCCTATCGGCACCTATTTTTAAAATGCCAATCGGCAACTATATCTGAAATGCCTATCAGCACCTATATTTGAAATGCCTATCGGCACCTATATTTGAAATGCCTATCGGCACCTATATCTGAAATGCCTATCAGCACCTATATTTGAAATGCCTATCGGCAACTATATTTGAAATGCCTTTCGTAATTTATATCTGAAATGCCTATAGGCACCTATATTTGATATGCCTATCGGCACCTATATTTTAAATGCCTATCGGCAACTATATCTGAAATGCCTATCGGCATCTATTTCTGAAATGCCTATCGGCAACTATATCTGAAATGCCTATCGGCACCTATATTTGAAATGCCTATCGGCACCTATATTTGGAATGCCTATCGGCACCTATATCTGAAATGCCTATTGGCACCTATTTTTAAAATGCCAATCGGCAACTATATCTGAAATGCCTATCAGCACCTATATTTAAAATGCCTATCGGCAGCCATATCTGAAATGCCCTTCGACACCTATATTTGAAATACCTAACGGCTTCTATATCAGAAATGCCTATCGGTACCTATTTTTAAAATGCCAATCGGCACCTATATCTGAAATGCCTATCGCCACCTATTTTTGAAATGCCTATCGGAAACTACATTTGAAATACCTATCAGCACCTATATTTGAATGCCTATCGGCAATTATATCAGGAATGCCTATCGGCACCTATATTTAAAATGCCTATCGGCTTCTATATCTGAAATGCCTATCGGCACATATTTTTAAAATGCCAATCGGCAACTATATCTGAAATGCCTATCGGCGCCTATATCTGAAATGCCTATCGGCACCCATTTTTGAAATGCCTATCGGAAACTACATCTGAAATGCCTATCAGCACCAATAATTGAAATGCCTATCGGCAACCAAATCAAAAATGCCTATCGGCTCCTATATCTGAAATGCCTTTCTGCATTTATATCTGAAATGCCTATCGGCACCTATATTTTAAATGCCTACCGGCAATTATATCTGATATGCCTATCGGCACCTATATTTGAAATGCCTATCGGCACCTATTTTTGAAATGCCTATCGGAAACTACATCTGAAATGCCTATCGGCACCTATTTTTAAAATGCCAATCAGCAACTATATGTGAAATGCCTATCGGCACCTATATCTGAAATGCCTATCGGCACCTATTTTAAAAATGCCAATCGGCAACTCTATCTGAAATTCCTATCAGCACCTATATTTGAAATACCTATCGTCAACCATATTTGAAATGCCTATCGACACCTATATTTGAAATACCTATCGGTTTCTATATCTGAAATGCCTATCGGCACCTATTTTTAAAATGCCATCCGGCACCTATATCTGAAATGCCTATCGCCACCTATTTTTGAAATGCCTATCGGAAACTACATCTGAAATACCTATCAGCACCTATATTTGAAATGCCTATCGGCAACCATATCTGGAATGCCTATCGGCACCTATATTTGAAATGCCTATCGGCTTCTATATCTGAAATGCCTATCGGCACATATTTTTAAAATGTCAATCGGCAACTATATCTGAAATGCCTATCGGCGCCTATACCTGAAATGCCTATCGGCACCTATTTTTGAAATGCCTATCGGCACCTATATCTGAAATGCCTATCAGCACCTATATTTGAAATGCCTATCGGCAACTATATTTGAAATGCCTTTCGTAATTTATATCTGAAATGCCTATAGGCACCTATATTTGATATGCCTATCGGCACCTATATTTTAAATGCCTATCGGCAACTATATCTGAAATGCCTATCGGCATCTATTTCTGAAATGCCTATCGGCAACTATATCTGAAATGCCTATCGGCACCTATATTTGAAATGCCTATCGGCACCTATATTTGGAATGCCTATCGGCACCTATATCTGAAATGCCTATCGGCACCTATTTTTAAAATGCCAATCGGCAACTATATCTGAAATGCCTATCAGCACCTATATTTGAAATGCCTATCGGCAGCCATATCTGAAATGCCCATCGACACCTATATTTGAAATACCTATCGGCTTCTATATCAGAAATGCCTATCGGTACCTATTTTTAAAATGCCAATCGGCACCTATATCTGAAATGCCTATCGCCACCTATTTTTGAAATGCCTATCGGAAACTACATTTGAAATACCTATCAGCACCTATATTTGAATGCCTATCGGCAACCATATCAGGAATGCCTATCGGCACCTATATTTGATGTGCCTATCGGCTTCTATATCTGAAATGCCTATCGGCGCATATTTTTAAAATGCCAATCGGCAACTATATCTGAAATGCCTATCGGCGCCTATATCTGAAATGCCTATCGGCACCTATTTTTGAAATGCCTATCGGAAACTACATCTGAAATGCCTATTTGAAATAATATTTGAAATGCCTATCGGCAACCAAATCAAAAATGCCTATCGGCTCCTATATCTGAAATGCCTTTCTGCATTTATATCTGAAATGCCTATCGGCACCTATATTTTAAATGCCTATCGGCAACTATATCTGATATGCCTATCGGCACCTATATTTAAATGCGTATCGGCACCTATTTTTTGAAATGCCTATCGGAAACTACATCTGAAATGCCTATCGGCACCTATTTTTAAAATGCCAATCAGCAACTATATGTGAAATGCCTATCGGCACCTATATCTGAAATGCCTATCGGCACCTATTTTTAAAATGCCAATCGGCAACTCTATCTGAAATTCCTATCAGCACCTATATTTGAAATGCCTATCGTCAACCATATCTGAAATGCCTATCGACACCTATATTTGAAATACCTATCGGTTTCTATATCTGTAATGCCTATCGGCACCTATTTTTAAAATGCCAATCGGCACCTATATCTGAAATGCCTATCGCCACCTATTTTTGAAATGCCTATCGGAAACTACATCTGAAATACCTATCAGCACCTATATTCGAATGCCTATCGGCAATTATATCAGGAATGCCTATCGGCACCTATATTTAAAATGCCTATCGGCTTCTATATCTGAAATGCCTATCGGCACATATTTTTAAAATGCCAATCGGCAACTATATCTGAAATGCCTATCGGCGCCTATATCTGAAATGCCTATCGGCACCCATTTTTGAAATGCCTATCGGAAACTACATCTGAAATGCCTATCAGCACCAATATTTGAAATGCCTATCGGCAACCAAATCAAAAATGCCTATCGGCTCCTATATCTGAAATGGCTTTCTGCATTTATATCTGAAATGCCTATCGGCACCTATATTTTAAATGCCTATCGGCAACTATATCTGATATGCCTATCGGCACCTATATCTGAAATGCCTATCGGCACCTATTTTTGAAATGCCTATCGGAAACTACATCTGAAATGCCTATCGGCACCGATTTTTAAAATGCCAATCAGCAACTATATCTGAAATGCCTATCGGCACCTATATCTGAAATGCCTATCGGCGCCTATTTTTGAAATGCCTATCGGAAACTACATCTGAAATGCCTATCAGCACCAATATTTGAAATGCCTATCGGCAACCAAAATTAAAAATGCCTATCGGCTCCTATATCTGAAATGCCTTTCTGCATTTATATCTGAAATGCCTATCGGCACCTATATTTTAAATGCCTATCGGCAACTATATCTGATATGCCTATCGGCACCTATATCTGAAATGCCTATCGGCACCTATTTTTGAAATGCCTATCGGAAACTACATCTGAAATGCCTATCGGCACCTATTTTTAAAATGCCAATCAGCAACTATCTCTGAAATGCCTATCGGCACCTATATCTGAAATGCCTATCGGCGCCTATTTTTGAAATGCCTATCGGAAACTACATCTGAAATGCCTATGAGTACCTATATTTGAAATGCCTTTCGGCATTTATATCTGAAATGCCTATCGGCAGCTATATTTGAAATGCCTATCGGCAACTATATTTTAAATGCCTATCGGCAACTCTATCTGATATGCGTATCGGCACCTATATCTGAAATGCCTATCGGCACCTATTTTTGAAATGCCTATCGGAAACTACACCTGAAATGCCTATCAGCACCTATATTTGAAATGCCTATCGGCAACCATATCTGAAAAGCCTATCGACACCTATATTTGAAATGCCTATCGGCACCTATAACTGAAATGCCTATTGGCACCTATTTTTTAAATGCCAATCGGCAACTATATCTGAAATGCCTATCAGCACCCATATTTGAAATGCCTATCGGCAACCATATCTGAAATGCCTATCGACACCTATATTTGAAATACCTATCGGCTTCTATATCAAAAATGCCTATCGGCACCTATTTTTAAAATGCCAATCGGCAACTATATCTGAAATGCCTATCGGCAACTATATCTGAAATGCCTATCGACACCTATATCTGAAATGCCTATCGGCACCTATTTTTGAAATGCCTATCGGAAAATACATCTGAAATGCCTATCAGCACCTATATTTAAAATGCCTATCAGCAACCATATCTGGAATGCCTATCGGCACCTATATTTGAAATGCCTATCGGCTTCTATATCTGAAATGCCTATTGGCACCTAATTTTAAAATGCCAATCGGCAACTATATCTGAAATGCCTATCGGCATCTATATCTAAAATGCCTATCGGCACCTATTTTTGAAATGCCTATCGGAAACTTCATTTGAAATGCCTATCAGCACCTATATTTAAAATGCCTATCGGCAACCAAATCAGAAATGCCTATCGGCACCTATATCTAAAATGCCTTTCGGCATTTATATCTGAAATGCCTACGGCACCTATATTTGAAATGCCTATCGGCACCTATATTTTAAATGCCTATCGGCAACTATATCTGATATGCCTATCGGCATCTATATCTGAAATGCCTATCGGCACCTATTTTTGAAATGCCTATCGGAAACTACATCTGAAATGCCTATCGGCACCTATTTTTAAAATGCTAATCGGCAACTCTATCTGAAATGCCTATCAGGACCTATATCTGAAATGCCTATCGGCACCTATTTTTGAAATGCCTATCGCAAAACTACATTTGAAATGCCTATCAGCACCGATATTTGAAATGCTTATCGGCAACCAAATAAGAAATGCCTATCGGCACCTATATCTGAAATGCCTTTCCGCATTTATATCTGAAATGCCTATCGGCACCTAGAATTAGAATTAGAATTAATAATAGGGGCCAAATCGGTAGGCACTGCGACCTCTAAGGTCTATTGTGCTCCCCTAATGCTCCATCAGCTTTTTAGGATTCCCAGTTTATTGATATATTCTAGTACCCTGCCTAGACTGATGTCTTTGTAATCCTTTGGTGGCATAGATGTTGCTCCAAAGTGCTGGTACCTTGTTTGCGTTACAGCTTCACACTTACAAAGAAAAAAGAAATAAGACATAATGTTCTGCTCAGTAACTCGCATAGCCTATTTAAAATTCTGCATCTTAATGTGCAAAGTATTCGTAACAAACTTGAGGCTATAGCAATTTTTCTTCACACTGAGCGTCCAAATGTTTTTTGTGTAAGTGAACACTGGGCACAAAGTCATGATGAACTCAAGCAGTACAAGTTAGACGGTTACGATCTTGCTCACTCATTCTGCAGAAAGAACATGGCCCATGGTGGTACTTGTATTTTTGTCAATAGCGACATAAATAAAACGGTTCCGATATCCTGGCTAACTGAATCATCTATAACCGGTGTTTTAGAATGTTCGGGAGTTAAAGTTACAACTAGTGGCGATGTATATCACATTGTGTGTGTTTACAGACCTCCAAACTGTGACCATGGAACTTTTTTCTCGCAATTTGAAATTATTTTATGTAGACTAAATAATATTGCTTGCAATTTGATTATATGCGGTGACTTTAATATCGATGTTACTGTGAACAGTGTCGCCTCCAATGGATTTATGTATTTACTGAACTCATTTGATTTGAGTAGCACAATTTCAACTGCTACTCGTGTTACTAACACTTCTAGCTCTACTCTGGACAACATTCTCACAAATTTATCAGCTGATAAATTTGCAACAGGTGTTATAGAGATAAACATTTCTGATCATTATGCTCAGTTTATCTCCTGCCAGACTAAAACTTTTAACCTTAAATGTAAAACCTCAAGAACCCGTCGCTGTTTTAATGATTTTAATATAAATTACTTTCTCTACATGTTAAATAAAGAGAAATGGAATATTGACTTCTCAGGCGATAATTTTAATGAATGTTTTAATCTTTTTTTAGATACTTTTTTGTTTAATTTCAACGCCGCTTTCCCGCGTGTAAAGGTGCATCGCAATCAAAAAGCAAATAGCTGGATAACAGAAGAAATTTGCCTATTGGAGGAACAATTCAAGTTCTGGTCATCACTATATAAAATGACTAATAATACTCAGTATAAAGATCTCTTTAAAAATGTGAAATCAAAATATCTCGAAGCAGTCAGGCTTGCTAAATCTCGCAATATTAGCAGCAAAATCAGGGCATCAAATAATAAATCAAAATGTATTTGGGACATAATTAGAACCAATACTTCTGTCAGCAATAAAACTAACTATGTAGATAAGGTTGCAGATGTAGTAGGTAATACTGTAGATGATCCCGAAAAAATTGCAAACATATTTAATGACTATTTTTCCACAACTGGATCATCCTCGAACCTTTCTCAATTTACAACTAAGTTACCCAACTATGAGCACACTTTTTTTCTTACACCATTCTGTGAGCCTGAACTAAATTCCCTTATCATGAAACTTAGATGCACAGAATCCTCGGGACTTGATGAAATTCCGTTGAAAATTATTAAAATAAGTTTAAATTGTATTTTATCTATGTTAACAAATTTTATCAATATGTCTTTTAGTATGGGCATTTTTCCTGACATTCTCAAAGTAGCTAAAATTCTGCCAATTTTTAAAAAGGGTGATCCTTTATTATGTGAAAACTACAGACCTATTGCTATATTGTCATCCTTCTCTAAAATTTTTGAGAAAGCCTACGAGGTGCGCCTTACTTCTTTCTTGAATAAATTCAGTTTGTTTTCAACTAGTCAGTTTGGCTTCCGTAGAGACCTCAGCACGGAGTCCGCTATGTTCAGTATAGTTGATTCGGTTTATTGTACTATTGATGAGGGTGATAAGCCCCTGATTACGTTTTATGATCTCTCACGTGCATTCGACTCGATTGACCACAACATATTATTTAACAAACTCGAACTCTACGGAGTTCGCGGCGTCACTTTATTGTGGCTTCAATCCTTTCTTTCCAACCGGTCGCAAAAAGTTTTAATCACAGGTGGCAACATCAACTCTCTTTCGTCTGCGCGTCACATCTCTTGTGGTGTTCCGCAAGGATCCTCTCTGGGTCCTTTACTCTTTTTAATATTCATCAATGACCTACCGAATTCACTTCAAAACTCATGTAACGTCGTAATGTATGCGGATGATACCACTGTCTTGACAAAAAGCAATAGTTTACCGGAGTTGTACGACTTGTCCACCAGGGCCTCAAGCGACATGGTTGAATGGACAATTAATAATAGGCTTCAGCTTAATAAGGGTAAGACCAAATGTATGCTATTCTCAGCAAAAAATCCATTATTGAATTTCGATGTTCCTCTACTTATTGATAATGTCCCCATAGATACAGTTTCCACATTTAATTTTCTTGGCATCACCATGGATAGCCTTCTCACATGGAAGCAACACGTAGCCAATGTCTGTTCCAAATTATCGAGACTTAAGTACTTATTTTTTCGTCTCCGCAGTATTTGCGACATTTCTACCTGTTTAACGGCATACTATGCATACGTATATCCACTGCTTAACTACGGTATTCTGTGTTGGGGTAAATCCACCGCTATCACAAGCGCGTTCATTTTGCAAAAAAAAATATTAAGAATTATATTCCACCTTAAGTTTGCTGAGTCATGTAAGCCAGCTTTTGTTAGGAACAGAATCTTGACAATATATGCAATTTATATACTAAGGTCTGTTTGCTTTCTTTTTAAAAACAAGCATTTATTTTCTCAACATTTGCCGGATCATGATTATAATACACGGGGACGTCTTAATCACGGTGTACCGGGGCACCGCCTCACCCTGTATGCCAAAGGACCGCGTTACTCTGCGATGAAACTTTATGAAACTCTCCCACCAGAGGTTACGAACGTGGAAAGCTACAATATATTTAAAAAAAAAGTTACAGAGTATTTATTAGAAAAATGCCCGTATGATCTTTCCTATATTTAAGTATTGTACTATGTGATTTACTGACGCTTTCTTTGTCATAATGACAATCTTGAATAAAGAATTATTATTATACATTATTATATGTGGACCGCGGTTTCCTCTGCTTCATTACACTTGCGGCAGAGTACATCGTTGGAGATACCTAACTTATTTAGGTGTTTATTAAGAAAACAATGTCCTGTTAGTAAACCGGTCACCGTTCTTAAATTGTGCCTACTGAGTTTGAGTGCTTCTGTAGTTCTTTTCCTCAAAGGTTCTTCGATGAATGCCTTGGAGTGTGTCTGTGCTGGAATTTTTTTCCAGTATTGTTTGTGTTGTTCTAAGAGCCAGTTAGCTACCGCTAGCTTGGCTGTTGCCTTAGCTATTCCAAACACAGGTTCGGGTGCTATAGACTCATTATTAGATCCTTCCTTAGCTAATGAATCAGCTGATTCATTTCCCGGAATATTGCTGTGTCCAGGTACCCAGATAAGGTTGACCCTGTTTCTACCATTTGCAAGTTGTTGCAATGTTGTTTGGCATTCCTTTACCAAGTTTGAGCATATTCTGTTGGAGTTTAGGGCTTTTAGGGCCGCTTGACTATCAGAGAATATGTTGATAGTCTTTCCATTGTAGTTCCTGGCGATGTTTTCTTGTGCACAAATTAATATGGCACAAATTTCAGCCATGAACACGGTGGCATGGACTCCTAGAGATTTACTGATGCTGAGACGTGGTCTCACACCATATACCCCTAGTCCTGTACCTGAGTTTGTTTTCGATCCGTCCGTGTACCAGATCAATCCCTCAGGATTCCATTCTTGTTCTCCTCTTTCGCAAGCATCTCTACTCAGAATGGTGACTGAGAAGTTCTTTTGAAAGATGTATTCCGGCTTAATACTGTCTGATCTCATATCAAGGATCTGATCTTGACAGCTTATCCGTTCGTTTACTCTATGCCCTTTTTGCATATAAGTGGAAATCCACATCCCGTTGCATTGCAGCCTGTATGCTCCCAATCGGGCTTCTGCCATCACCACTAAGTGAAGTGGGGGCAGTCCCAGCAAGGCTTCCATGGCAGCAGTAGGGGTGGTTCTCATTGCTCCTGTTATTGATAAACAGGCAGTTCTCTGTAGTTTGCCCAGTTCAAGTTGAGTCGTTCGTAGTTCAGTCCTGGGCCACCACACAACCGCAGCATAGGTAATTGTGGGTCGAATAACCACTGTGTATAGCCAGTGCATGACTTTTGGTTTTAAGCCCCACGTTTTGCCTATTGCTCTTTTACATGTCCAAAGCAGCAGCATTGCTTTGTTAATTTTCTTGTCTACATGGGATTTCCATGTTAGTTTAGAGTCTAACACAACCCCTAAGTATTTAACTTCTTCGGCTAGAGTAAGTCTACTGCCGAAGAGTGTGGGCAACTGGTGGTTCATAACTTTCTTTTTTCTTGTGAACCTTACCATGGTTGTTTTTGCCGGATTGACAGACAAGCCTGTTTCTCTGCACCATCTCTGTACGATGTTCAGAGCAGATTGCATCAGATCCAATAAAGTATATTTTAAATGCCTATCGGCAACTATATCTGATATGCCTATCGGCACCTATATTTGAAATGCCTATCGGCACCTATTTTTGAAATGCCAATCGGAATCTATATCTGAAATGCCTATCAGCACCTATATTTGAAATGCCTATCGGCAACAAAATCAGAAAAACCTATCGGCCCCTATATTTGAAATGCCTATCGGCACCTATATCTGAAATGCCTATCGGCACCTATTTTTGAAATGCCTATCGAAAACTACATTTGAAATGCCTATCAGCACCTATATTTGAAATGCCTATCGGCAACCAAATTAGAAATGCCTATCGGCACCTATATCTGAAATGCCTTTCCGCATTTATATCTGAAATGCCTTTTGGCACCTATATTTGAAATGCCTATCGGCACCTATATTTTAAATGCCTATCGGCATTTATATCTGATATGCCTATCGGCACTTATATCTGAAATGCCTATCAGCACCTATTTTTGAAATGCCTATCGGAAACTACATCTGAAATGCCTATCGGCACCTATTTATAAAATGCCAATCGGAAATATATCTGAAATGCCTATCGGCACCTATATCTGAAATGCCTATCGGCACCTATTTTTGAAATGCCTATCGGAAACTACATCTGAAATGCCTAACGGCACCTATTTAAAATGCCAATCGGCAAATATATCTGAAATGCCTATCAGCACCTATATTTGAAATGCCTATCGGCAACCATATCTGAAATGCCTATCGACACCTATATTTGAAATACCTAACGGCTTCTATATCTGAAATGCCTATCGGCACCTATTTTTAAAATGCCAATCGGCAACTATATCTGAAATGCCCATCAGCACCTATATTTGAAATGCGTATCGGCAACCAAATCAGAAAAACCTATCGGCCCCTATATTTGAAATGCCTATCGGCACCTATATCTGAAATGTCTATCGGCACCTATATCTGAAATGCCTATCGGCACCTATTTTTGAAATGCCTATCGAAAACTACATTTGAAATGCCTATCAGCACCTATATTTGAAATGCCTATCGGCAACCAAATCAGAAATGCCTATCGGCACCTATATCTGAAATGCCTTTTGGCATTTATATCTGAAATGCCTATCGGCACCTATATTTGAAATGCCTATCGGCTTCTATATCTCAAATGCCTATCGGCACCTATTTTTAAAATGCCAATCGGCAACTATATCTGATATGCCTATCGGCACCTATATCTGAAATGCCTATCGGCACCTATTTTTGAAATGCCTATCGGAAACTACATCTGAAATGCCCATCGGCACCTATATTTGAAATGCCTATCGGCAAACATATCTTAAATGCCTATCGACACCTATATTTGAAATACCTATCGGCTTCTATATTCGAAATGCCTATCGGCACCTATTTTTAAAAGGCCAATCGGCAACTAGATCTGAAATGCCTATAAGCACCTATATCTGAAATGCCTATCGGCACCTATTTTTGAAATGCCTATCGGAAACTACATCTGAAATGCCTATCAGCACCTATATTTGAAATGCCTATCGGCAAACATATCTTGAATGCTTATCGGCACCTATATTTGAAATG
This sequence comes from Venustoraphidia nigricollis, assembly GCA_034508555.1. NCBI lineage: Eukaryota > Metazoa > Arthropoda > Insecta > Raphidioptera > Raphidiidae > Venustoraphidia > Venustoraphidia nigricollis. Next base: position 4,307,709 of record JAVRKA010000041.1, read on the forward strand.
CCTATCGGCTTCTATATCTTAAATGCCTATCGGCACCTATTTTTAAAATGCCAATTGGCAACTATATCTGAAATGCCTATTAGCACCTATATTTAAAATGCCTATCAGCAACCATATCTGAAATGCTTATCGATACCTATATTTGAAATACCTATAGGCTACTATATCTGAAATGCCTATCAGCACCTATTTTTAAAATGCCAATCGGCAACTCTATCAGAAATTCCTATCAGCACCTATATTTGAAATGCCTATCGCAACCATATCTGAAATGCCTATCGACACCTATATTTGAAATACCTATCGGCTTCTATATCTGAAATGCCTATCGGCACCTATTTTTAAAATGCCAATCGGCACCTATATCTGAAATGCCTATCGCCACCTATTTTTGAAATGCCTATCGGAAACTACATCTGAAATACCTATCAGCACCTATATTAGAAATGCCTATCGGCAACCATATCTGGAATGCCTATCGGCACCTATATTTGAAATGCCTATCGGCTTCTATATCTGAAATGCCTATCGGCACCTATTTTTAAAATGCCAATCGGAAACTACATCTGAAATGCCTATCAGCACCTATATTTGAAATGCCTATCGGCAACCAAACAAAAATGCCTATCGGCTCCTATATCTGAAATGCCTTTCGGCATTTATATCTGAAATGCCTATCGGCACCTATATTTTAAATGCCTATCGGCAACTATATCTGATATGCCTATCGGCACCTATTTTTCAAATGCCTATCGGAAACTACATCTGAAATGCCTATCGGCACCTATTTTTAAAATGCCAATCGGCAACTATATCTGAAATGCCTATCGGCACCTATACCTGAAATGAGTATCGGCACCTATTTTTGAAATGCCTATCGGAAACTACATCTGAAATGCCTATCAGCACGTATATTTAAAATGCCTGTCGGCAATTAAACCTAAAATGCCTATCGACACCTATATTTGAAATGCCTATCGGCTTCTATATCTGAAATGCCTATCGGCACCTATTTTTAAAATGCCAATCGGCAACTATATTTGATATGCCTATCGGCACCTATATCTGAAATGCCTATCGGCACCTATTTTTGAAATGCCTATCGGAAACTACATCTGAAATGCCTATCGGCACCTATTTTTATAATGCCAATCGGCAACTATATCTGAAATGCCTATCGGCACCTATATCTGAAATGCCTATCGGAAACTACATTTGAAATGCCTATCAGCACCTATATTTGAAATGCCTATCGGCAACCAAATCAGAAATGCCTATCGGCACCTATATCTGAAATGCCTTTCGGCATTTATATCTGAAATGCCTATCGGCACCTATATTTGAAATGCCTATCGGCACCTACATTTTAAATGCCTATCGGCAACTATATCTGATATGTCTATCGGCACCTATATCTGAAATGCTTATCGGCACCTATTTTTGAAATGCCTATCGGAAACAACTTCTAAAATGCCTATCGGCACCTATTTTTAAAATGCCAATCGGCAAATATATCTGAAATGTCTATCGGCACCTATATCTGAAATGCCTATCGGCACCTCTTTTTAAAATGCCAATCGGCAACTATATTTGAAATGCCTATCAGCACCTATATTTGAAATGCCTATCGGCAACCAAATCAGAAATGCCTATCGGCACCTATATTTGAAATGCCTATCGGCACCTATATCTGAAATGCCTATCGGCACCTATTTTTGAAATGCCTATCGGAAACTACATCTGAAATGCCTATCGGCACCTATTTTTATAATGCCAATCGGCAACTATATCTGAAATGCCAATCGGCAACTATATCTAAATGCCTATCGGCACCTATATCTGAAATGCCTATAAGCACCTATATCTGAAATGCCTATCGGCACCTATTTTTGAAATGCCTATCGGAAACTACATCTGAAATGCCTATCAACACCTATATTTGAAATGCCTATCGGCAAACATATCTGGAATGCTTATCGGCACCTATATTTGAAATGCCTATCGGCTTCTATATCTGAAATGCCTATCGGCACCTATTTTTAAAATGCCAATTGGCAACTATATCTGAAATGCCTATTAGCATCTATATTTAAAATGCCTATCGGCAACCATATCTGAAATACCTATCGATACCTATATTTGAAATACCTATCGGCTACTATATCTGAAATGCCTATCAGCACCTATTTTTAAAATGCCAATCGGCAACTCTATCTGAAATTCCTATCAGCACCTATATTTGAAATGCCTATCGGCAACCATATCTGAAATGCCTATCGACACCTATATTTGAAATACCTATCGGCTTCTATATCTGAAATGCCTATCGGCACCTATTTTTAAAATGCCAATCGGCACCTATTTTTAAAATGCCAATCGGCACCTATATCTGAATTGCCTATCGCCACCTATTTTTGAAATGCCTATCGGAAACTACATCTGAAATACCTATCAGCACCTATATTTGAAATGCCTATCGGCAACCATATCTGGAATGCCTATCGGCACCTATATTTGAAATGCCTATCGGCTTCTATATCTGAAATGCCTATCGGCACCTATTTTTAAAATGCCAATCGGCAACTATATCTGAAATGCCTATCGGCACCTATATCTGAAATGCCTATCGGCACCTATTTTTGAAATGCCTATCGGAAAATACATCTGAAATGCCTATCAGCACCTATATTTAAAATGCCTATCAGCAACCATATCTGGAATGCCTATCGGCACCTATATTTGAAATGCCTATCGGCTTCTATATCTGAAATGCCTATTGGCACCTAATTTTAAAATGCCAATCGGCAACTATATCTAAAATGCCTATCGGCACCTATTTTTGAAATGCCTATCGGAAACTTCATTTGAAATGCCTATCAGCACCTATATTTAAAATGCCTATCGGCAACCAAATCAGAAATGCCTATCGGCACCTATATCTGAAATGCCTTTCGGCATTTATATCTGAAATGCCTATCGGCACCTATATTTGAAATGCCTATCGGCACCTATATTTTAAATGCCTATCGGCAACTACATCTGATATGCCTATCGGCATCTATATCTGAAATGCCTATCAGCACCTATTTTTGAAATGCCTATCGGAAACTACATCTGAAATGCCTATCGGCACCTATTTTTAAAATGCCAATCGGCAACTCTATCTGGAATGCCTATCAGGACCTATATCTGAAATGCCTATCGGCACCTATTTTTGAAAAGCCTATCGCAAAACTACATTTGAAATGCCTATCAGCACCTATATTTGAAATGCCTATCGGCACCAAATAAGAAATGCCTATCGGCACCTATATCTGAAATGCCTTTTCGCATTTATATCTGAAATGCCTATCGGCACCTATATTTGAAATGCCTATCGGCACCTATATTTTAAATGCCTATCGGCAACTATATCTGATATGCCTATCGGCACCTATATTTAAAATGCCTATCGGCACCTATTTTTGAAATGCCAATCGGCAACTATATCTGAAATGCCTATCAGCACCTATATTTGAAATGCCTATCGGCAACAAAATCAGAAAAACCTATCGGCCCCTATATTTGAAATGCCTATCGGCACCTATATCTGAAATGCCTATCGGCACCTATTTTTGAAATGCCTATCGAAAACTACATTTGAAATGCCTATCAGCACCTATATTTGAAATGCCTATCGGCAACCAAATAAGAAATGCCTATCGGCACCTATATCTGAAATGCCTTTCCGCATTTTTATCTGAAATGCCTTTTGGCACCTATATTTGAAATGCCTATCGGCACCTATTTAAAATGCCAATCGGCAAATATATCTAAAATGCCTATCAGCACCTATATTTGAAATGCCTATCGGCAACCATATCTGAAATGCCTATCGACACCTATATTTGAAATACCTAACGGCTTCTATATATGAAATGCCTATCGGCACCTATTTTTAAAATGCCAATCGGCAACTATATCTGAAATGCCTATCAGCACCTATATTTGAAATGCCTATCGGCAACCAAATCAGAAAAACCTATCGGCCCCTATATTTGAAATGCCTATCGGCACCTATATCTGAAATGTCTATCGGCACCTATATCTGAAATGCCTATCGGCACCTATTTTTGAAATGCCTATCGAAAACTACATTTGAAATGCCTATCAGCACCTATATTTGAAATGCCTATCGGCAACCAAATCAGAAATGCCTATCGGCACCTATATTTGAAATGCCTATCGGCACCTATATCTGAAATGCCTATCGGCACCTATTTTTGAAATGCCTGTCCGAAACTACATCTGAAATGCCTAACGTAACCTATTTTTAAAATGCCAATCGGCAACTATATCTGGAATGCCTATCGGCACCTATATCTGAAATGCCTATCGGCACCTATTTTTCAAATGCCTATCGGAAACTACATCTGAAATGCCTATCGGCACCTACATTTTAAAATGCCAATCGGTAACTATATCTGAAATGCCTATCGGCACTTAAATCTGAAATGCCTATCGGCACCTATTTTTGAAATGCCTATCGGAAACTACATCTTAATTGCCTATCAGCACCTATATTTGAAATGCTTATCGGCAATTATATCTGAAATGCCTATTGACACCTATATTTGAAATGCCTATCGGCTTCAATATCTGAAATGCCTATCGGCACCTATTTTTAAAATGCCAATCGGCAACTATATTTGAAATGCCTATCGGCACCTATATCTGAAATGCCTATCGGCACCTATTTTTGAAATGCCTATCGGAAACTACATCTGAAATGCCTATCGGCACCTATTTTTATAATGCCAATCGGCAACTATATCTGAAATGCCTATCGGCACCTATATCTGAAATGCCTATCGGAAACTACATTTGAAATGCCTATCAGCACCTATATTTGAAATGCCTATCGGCAACCAAATCAGAAATGCCTATCGGCACCTATATCTGAAATGCCTTTCGGCATTTATATCTGAAATGCCTATCGGCACCTATATTTGAAATGCCTATCGGCACCTACATTTTAAATGCCTATCGGCAACTATATCTGATATGCCTATCGGCACCTATATCTGAAATGCTTATCGGCACCTATTTTTGAAATGCCTATCGGAAACTACTTCTGAAATGCCTATCGGCACCTATTTTTAAAATGCCAATCGGCAAATATATCTGAAATGTCTATCGGCACCTATATCTGAAATGCCTATCGGCACCTCTTTTTAAAATGCCAATCGGCAACTATATCTGAAATGCCTATCAGCACCTATATTTGAAATGCCTATCGGCAACCAAATCAGAAATGCCTATCGGCACCTATATTTGAAATGCCTATCGGCACCTATATCTGAAATGCCTATCGGCACCTATTTTTGAAATGCCTATCGGAAACTACATCTGAAATGCCTATCGGCACCTATTTTTATAATGCCAATCGGCAACTATATCTGAAATGCCAATCGGCAACTATATCTAAATGCCTATCGGCACCTATATCTGAAATGCCTATCGGCACCTATTTTTAAAATGCCTATCGGAAACTACATCTGAAATGCCTATCGGTACCTATTTTTAAAATGCCAATCGGCAACTATATCTGAAATGCCTATCGGCACCTATATCTGAAATGCCTATCGGCACCTATTTTTGAAAAGCCTATCGGAAACTACATCTGAAATGCCTATTAGCACCTATATTTGAAATGCCTATCGGCAATTATATCTGAAATGCCTATCGACACCTATATCTGAAATGCCTATCGGCACCTATTTTTGAAATGCCTATCGGAAACTACATCTGAAATGCCTATCGGCACCTATTTTTATAATGCCAATCGGCAACTATATCTGAAATGCCTATCGGCTTCTATATCTGAAATGCCTATCGGCACCTATTTTAAAAATGCCAATCGGCAACTATATTTGATATGCCTATCTGCACCTATATCTGAAATGCCTATCGGCACCTATTTTTGAAATGCCTATCGGAAACTACATCTGAAAAGCCTATCGGCACCTATTTTTATAATGCCAATCGGCAACTATATCTGAAATGCCTATCGGCACCTATATCTGAAATGCCTATCGGCACCTATATCTGAAATGCCTATCGGCACCTATTTTTGAAATGCCTATCGGAAACTACATCTGCAATGCCTATCGGCACCTATTTTTATAATGCCAATCGGCAACTATATCTGAAATGCCTATCGGCTTCTATATCTGAAATGCCTATCGGCACCTATTTTTGAAATGCCTATCGGAAACTACATCTGAAATGCCTATCAGAACCTATATTTGAAAAGCCTATCGGCAACCATATCTGAAAAGCCTATCGACACCTATATTTGAAATGCCTATAGGCACCTATAACTGAAATGATGCCTATCGGCACCTATTTCTAAATGCCAATCGGCAACTATATCTGAAATGCTTATCAGCACCCATATTTGAAATGCCTATCTGCAACCAAATCAGAAATGCCTATCGACACCTATATTTGAAATACCTATTGGCTTCTATATCTGAAATGCCTATTGGCACCTATTTTTAAAATGCCATTCGGCAACTATATCTGAAATGCCTATTGGAAACTACATCTGAAATGCCTATCGGCACCTATATTTTAAATGCTAATCGGCAACCATATCTCGAATGCCTATCGGCATATATATTTGAAATACCTATCGGCTTCTATATCTGAAATGCCTATCGGCACCTATTTTTAAAATGCCAATCGGCAACTATATCTGAAATGCCTATCGGCACCTATTTTTGAAATGCCTATCGGAAACTACATCTGAAATGCCTATCAGCACCTATATTTGAAAAGCCTATCGGCAACCATATCTGAAAAGCCTATCGACACCTATATTTGAAATGCCTATAGGCACCTATAACTGAAATGATGCCTATCGGCACCTATTTCTAAATGCCAATCGGCAACTATATCTGAAATGCTTATCAGCACCCATATTTGAAATGCCTATCTGCAACCAAATCAGAAATGCCTATCGACACCTATATTTGAAATACCTATCGGCTTCTATATCTGAAATGCCTATCGGCACCTATTTTTGAAAAGCCCATCGGAAACTACATTTGAAATGCCTATCAGCACCTATATTCAAAATGCCTATCGGCAACCAAATCAGAAATGCCTATCGGCACCTATATCTGAAATGGCTATCGGCACCTATATTTGAGGTGCCTATCGGCACCTATATTTTAAATGCCTATCGGCAACTATATCTGATATGCCTATCGGCACCTATATCTGAAATGCCTATCGGCACCTATTTTTGAAATGCCTATCGGAAACTACATCTAAAATGCCTATCGGCACCTATTTTTAAAATGCCAATCGGCAACTATATTTGAAATGCCTATCAGCACCTATATTTGAAATGCCTATCGGCACCTATATTTGAAATGCCTATCGGCACCTATATCCGAAATGCCTATCAGCACCTATATTTGAAATGCCTATCGGCAACTATATTTGAAATGCCTTTCGTAATTTATATCTGAAATGCCTATAGGCACCTATATTTGATATGCCTATCGGCACCTATATTTTAAATGCCTATCGGCAACTATATCTGAAATGCCTATCGGCATCTATTTCTGAGATGCCTATCGGCAACTATATCTGAAATGCCTATCGGCACCTGTATTTAAAATGCCTATCGGCACCTATATTTGGAATGCCTATCAACACCTATATCTGAAATGCCTATCGGCACCTATTTTTAAAATGCCAATCGGCAACTATATCTGAAATGCCTATCAGCACCTATATTTGAAATGCCTATCGGCAGCCATATCTGAAATGCCCATCGACACCTATATTTGAAATACCTATCGGCTTCTATATCAGAAATGCCTATCGGTACCTATTTTTAAAATGCCAATCGGCACCTATATCTGAAATGCCTATCGCCACCTATTTTTGAAATGCCTATAGGAAACTACATTTGATATACCTATCAGCACCTATATTTGAATGCCTATCGGCAACCATATCAGGAATGCCTATCGGCACCTATATTTGAAATGCCTATCGGCTTCTATATCTGAAATGCCTATCGGCACCTATTTTTAAAATGCCAATCGGCAACTATATTTGAAATGCCTATCGGCACCTATATCTGAAATGCCTATCGGCACCTATTTTTGAAATGCCTATCGGAAACTACATCTGAAATGCCTATCGGCACCTATTTTTATAATGCCAATCGGCAACTATATCTGAAATGCCTATCGGCACCTATATCTAAAATGCCTATCGGAGACTACATTTGAAATGCCTATCAGCACCTATATTTGAAATGCCTATCGGCAACCAAATCAGAAATGCCTATCGGCACCTATATCTGAAATGCCTTTCGGCATTTATATCTGAAATGCCTATCGGCACCTATATTTGAAATGCCTATCGGCACCTACATTTTAAATGCCTATCGGCAACTATATCTGATATGCCTATCGGCACCTATATCTGAAATGCTTATCGGCACCTATTTTTGAAATGCCTATCGGAAACTACTTCTGAAATGCCTATCGGCACCTATTTTTAAAATGCCAATCGGCAAATATATCTGAAATGTCTATCGGCACCTATATCTGAAATGCCTATCGGCACCTCTTTTTAAAATGCCAATCGGCAACTATATCTGAAATGCCTATCAGCACCTATATTTGAAATGCCTATCGGCAACCAAATCAGAAATACCTATCGGCAACCAAATCAGAAATGGCTATCGGCACCTATATTTGAAATGCCTATCGGCACCTATATCTGAAATGCCTATCGGCACCTTTTTTTGAAATGCCTATCGGAAACTACATCTGAAATGCCTATCGGCACCTATTTTTATAATGCCAATCGGCAACTATATCTGAAATGCCAATCGGCAACTATATCTAAATGCCTATCGGCACCTATATCTGAAATGCCTATCGGCACCTATATCTGAAATGCCTATCGGCACATATTTTTGAAAAGCCTATCGGAAACTACATCTGAAATGCCTATCAGCACCTATATTTGAAAAGCCTATCGGCAACCATATCTGAAAAGCCTATCGACACCTATATTTGAAATGCCTATAGGCACCTATTACTGAAATGATGCCTATCGGCACCTATTTCTAAATGCCAATCGGCAACTATATCTGAAATGCTTATCAGCACCCATATTTGAAACGCCTATCTGCAACCAAATCAGAAATGCCTATCGACACCTATATTTGAAATACCTATTGGCTTCTATATCTGAAATGCCTATTGGCACCTATTTTTAAAATGCCATTCGGCAACTATATCTGAAATGCCTATCGGAAACTACATCTGAAATGCCTATCGGCACCTATATTTTAAATGCTAATCGGCAACCATATCTCGAATGCCTATCGGCATCTATATTTGAAATACCTATCGGCTTCTATATCTGAAATGCCTATCGGCACCTATTTTTAAAATGCCAATCGGCAACTATATCTGAATTGCCTATCGGCACCTATATCTGAAATGCCTATCGGCACCTATTTTTATTATGCCAATCGGCAACCATATCTGAAATGCCTATCGACACCTATATTTGAAATACCTATCGGCTTGTATATCTGAAATGCCTATCGGCACCTATTTTTGAAATGCCTATCGGAAACTACATTTGAAATGCCTATCAGCACCTATATTCAAAATGCCTATCGGCAACCAAATCAGAAATGCCTATCGGCACCTATATCTGAAATGCCTATCGGCACCTATATTTGAGGTGCCTATCAGCACCTATATTTGAAATGCCTATCGGCACCTATATTTGAAATGCCTATCGGCACCTATATCTGAAATGCCTATCAGCACCTATATTTGATATGCCTATCGGCACCTATATTTTAAATGCCTATCGGCAACTATATCTGAAATGCCTATCGGCATCTATTTCTGAAATGCCTATCGGCAACTATATCTGAAATGCCTATCGGCACCTATATTTGAAATGCCTATCGGCACTTATATTTGGAATGCCTATCAACACCTATATCTGAAATGCCTATCGGCACCTATTTTTAAAATGCCAATTGGCAACTATATCTGAAATGCCTATCAGCACCTATATTTGAAATGCCTATCGGCAGCCATATCTGAAATGCCCATCGACACCTATATTTGAAATACCTATCGGCTTCTATATCAGAAATGCCTATCGGTACCTATTTTTAAAATGCCAATCGGCACCTATATCTGAAATGCCTATCGCCACCTATTTTTGAAATGCCTATCGGAAACTACATTTGAAATACCTATCAGCACCTGTATTTGAATGCCTATCGGCAACCATATCAGGAATGCCTATCGGCACCTATATTTGAAATGCCTATCGGCTTCTATATCTGAAATGCCTATCGGCACATATTTTTAAAATGCCAATCGGCAACTATATCTGAAATGCCTATCGGCGCCTGTATCTGAAATGCCTATCGGCACCTATTTTTGAAATGCCTATCGGAAACTACATCTGAAATGCCTATCAGCACCAATATTTGAAATGCCTATCGGCAACCAAATCAAAAATGCCTATCGGCTCCTCTATCTGAAATGCCTTTCTGCATTTATATCTGAAATACCTATCGGCACCTATATTTTAAATGCCTATCGGCAACTATATCTGATATGCCTATCGGCACCTATATCTGAAATGCCTATCGGCACCTATTTTTGAAATGCCTATCGGAAACTACATCTGAAATGCCTATCGGCACCTATTTTTAAAATGCCAATCAGCAACTATATGTGAAATGCCTATCGGCACCTATATCTGAAATGCCTATCGGCACCTATTTTTAAAAAGCAAATCGGCAACTCTATCTGAAATTCCTATCAGCACCAATATTTGAAATGCCTATCGGCAACCATATCTGAAATGCCTATCGACACCTATATTTGAAATACCTATCGGCTTCTATATCTGAAATGCCTATCGGCACCTATTTTTAAAATGCCAATCGGCACCTATATATTTGAAATGCCTATCGCCACCTATTTTTGAAATGCCTATCGGAAACTACATCTGAAATACCTATCAGCACCTATATTTGAAAGGCCTATCGGCAACCATATCTGGAATGCCTATCGGCACCTATATTTGAAATGCCTATCGGCTTCTATATCTGAAATGCCTATCGGTACATATTTTTAAAATGCCAATCGGCAATTATATCTGAAATGCCTATCGGCACCTATTTTTGAAATGCCTATCGGAAACTACATCTGAAATGCCTATCAGCACCAATATTTGAAATGCCTATCGGCAACCAAAAAAAAAATGCCTATCGGCTCCTATATCTGAAATGGCTTTCTGCATTTATATCTGAAATGCCTATCGGCACCTATATTTTAAATGCCTATCGGCAACTATATCTGATATGCCTATCGGCACCTATATCTGAAATGTCTATCGGCACCTATTTTTGAAATGCCTATCGGAAACTACATCTTAAATGCCTATCGGCACCTATTTTTAAAATGCCAATCAGCAACTATATCTGAAATGCCTATCGGCACCTATATCCGAAATGCCTATCGGCGCCTATTTTTGAAATGCCTATCGGAAACTACACCTGAAATGCCTATCAGCACCTATATTTGAAATGCCTATCGGCAACCATATCTAAAAAGCCTATCGACATCTATATTTGAAATGCCTATCGGCACCTATAACTGAAATGCCTATCGGCACCTATTTTTAAAATGCCAATCGGCAACTATATCTGAAATGCCTATCAGCACCCATATTTGAAATGCCTATCGGCAACCATATCTAAAATGCCTATCGACACCTATATTTGAAATACCTATCGGCTTCTATATCTAAAATGCCTATCGGCACCTATTTTTAAAATGCCAATCGGCAACTATATCTGAAATGCCTATCGGCACCTATATCTGAAATGCCTATCGGCACCTATATCTGAAATGCCTATCGGCACCTATTTTTGAAATGCCTATCGGAAAATACATCTGAAATGCCTATCAGCACCTATATTTAAAATGCCTATCAGCAACCATATCTGGAATGCCTATCGGCACCTATATTTGAAATGCCTATCGGCTTCTATATCTGAAATGCCTATTGGCACCTAATTTTAAAATGCCAATCGGCAACTATATCTGAAATGCCTATCGGCATCTATATCTAAAATGCCTATCGACACCTATTTTTGAAATGCCTATCGGAAACTTCATTTGAAATGCCTATCAGCACCTATATTTAAAATGCCTATCGGCAACCAAATCAGAAATGCCTATCGGCACCTATATCTGAAATGCCTTTCGGCATTTATATCTGAAATGCCTATCGGCACCTATATTTGAAATGCCTATCGGCACCTATATTTTAAATGCCTATCGGCAACTATATCTGATATGCCTATCGGCATCTATATCTGAAATGCCTATCGGCACCTATTTTTGAAATGCCTATCGGAAACTACATCTGAAATGCCTATCGGCACCTATTTTTAAAATGCTAATCGGCAACTCTATCTGAAATGCCTATCAGGACCTATATCTGAAATGCCTATCGGCACCTTTTTTTGAAATGCCTATCGCAAAACTACAATTGAAATGCCTATCAGCACCTATATTTGAAATGCCTATCGGCAACCAAATAAGAAATGCCTATCGGCACCTATATCTGAAATGGCTTTCCGCATTTATATCTGAAATGCCTATCGGCACCTATATTTGAGATGCCTATCGGCACCTATATTTTAAATGCCTATCGGCAACTATATCTGATATGCCTATCGGCATCTATATCTGATATGCCTATCGGCACCTATTTTTGAAATGCCTATCGGAAACTACATCTGAAATGCCTATCGGCACCTATTTTTAAAATGCCAATCGGCAACTCTATCTGAAATGCCTATCAGGACCTATATCTGAAATGCCTATCGGCACCTATTTTTGAAATGCCTATCGCAAAACTACATTTGAAATGCCTATCAGCACCTATATTTGAAATGCCTATCGGCAACCAAATCAGAAATGCCTATCGGCACCAATATCTGAAATGCCTTTCCGCATTTATATCTGAAATGCCTTTTGGCACCTATATTTGAAATGCCTATCGGCACCTATATTTTAAATGCCTATCGGCAACTATATCTGATATGCCTATCGGCACTTATATCTGAAATGCCTATCGGCACCTATTTTTGAAATGCCTATCGGAAACTACATCTGAAATGCCTATCGGCACCTATTTTTAAAATGCCAATCGGCAAATATATCTGAAATGCCAATCGGCACCTATATCTGAAATGCCTATCGGCACCTATTTTTGAAATGCCTATCGGAAACTACATCTGAAATGCCTAACGGCACCTATTTAAAATGCCAATCGGCAAATATATCTGAAATGCCTATCAGCACCTATATTTGAAATGCCTATCGGCAACCATATCTGAAATGCCTATCGACACCTATATTTGAAATACCTAACGGCTTCTATATCTGAAATGCCTATCGGCACCTATTTTTCAAATGCCAATCGGCAACTATATCTGAAATGCCTATCAGCACCTATATTTGAAATGCCTATCGGCAACCAAATCAGAAAAACCTATCGGCCCCTATATTTGAAATGCCTATCGGCACCTATATCTGAAATGTCTATCGGCACCTATATCTGAAATGCCTATCGGCACCTATTTTTGAAATGCCTATCGAAAACTACATTTGAAATGCCTATCAGCACCTATATTTGAAATGCCTATCGGCAACCAAATCAGAAATGCCTATCGGCACCTATATTTGAAATGCCTATCGGCACCTATATCTGAAATGCCTATCGGCACCTATTTTTGAAATGCCTATCGGAAAATACATCTGAAATGCCTATCAGCACCTATATTTAAAATGCCTATCAGCAACCATATCTGGAATGCCTATCGGCACCTATATTTGAAATGCCTATCGGCTTCTATATCTGAAATGCCTATTGGCACCTAATTTTAAAATGCCAATCGGCAACTATATCTGAAATGCCTATCGGCATCTATATCTAAAATGCCTATCGGCACCTATTTTTGAAATGCCTATCGGAAACTTCATTTGAAATGCCTATCAGCACCTATATTTAAAATGCCTATCGGCAACCAAATCAGAAATGCCTATCGGCACCTATATCTGAAATGCTTTTCGGCATTTATATCTGAAATGCCTATCGGCACCTATATTTGAAATGCCTATCGGCACCTATATTTTAAATGCCTATCGGCAACTATATCTGATATGCCTATCGGCATCTATATCTGAAATGCCTATCGGCACCTATTTTTGAAATGCCTATCGGAAACTACATCTGAAATGCCTATCGGCACCTATTTTTAAAATGCCAATCGGCAACTCTATCTGAAATGCCTATCAGGACCTATATCTGAAATGCCTATCGGCACCTATTTTTGAAATACCTATCGCAAAACTACATTTGAAATGCCTATCAGCACCTATATTTGAAATGCCTATCGGCAACCAAATAAGAAATGCCTATCGGCACCTATATCTGAAATGCCTTTCCGCATTTATATCTGAAATGCCTATCGGCACCTATATTTGAAATGCCTATCGGCACCTATATTTGAAATGCCTATCGGCACCTATATTTTAAATGCCTATCGGCAACTATAACTGATATGGCTATCGGCACCTATATCTGAAATGCCTATCGGCACCTATTTTTGAAATGCCAATCGGCAACTATATCTGAAATGCCTATCAGCACCTATATTTGAAATGCCTATCGGCAACAAAATCAGAAAAACCTATCGGCCCCTATATTTGAAATGCCTATAGGCACCTATATCTGAAATGCCTATCGGCACCTATTTTTGAAATGCCTATCGAAAACTACATTTGAAATGCCTATCAGCACCTATATTTGAAATGCCTATCGGCAACCAAATCAGAAATGCCTATCGGCACCTATATCTGAAATGCCTTTCCGCATTTATATCTGAAATGCCTTTTGGCACCTATATTTGAAATGCCTATCGGCACCTATATTTTAAATGCCTATCGGCAACTATATCTGATATGCCTATCGGCACTTATATCTGAAATGCCTATCGGCACCTATTTTTGAAATGCCTATCGGAAACTACATCTGAAATGCCTATCGGCACCTATTTTTAAAATGCCAATCGGCAAATATATCTGAAATGCCTATCGGCACCTATATCTGAAATGCCTATCGGCACCTATTTTTGAAATGCCTATCGGAAACTACATCTGAAATGCCTAACGGCACCTATTTAAAATGCCAATCGGCAAATATATCTGAAATGCCTATCAGCACCTATATTTGAAATGCCTATCGGCAACCATATCTGAAATGCCTATCGACACCTATATTTGAAATACCTAACGGCTTCTATATCTGAAATGCCTATCGGCACCTATTTTTAAAATGCCAATCGGCAACTATATCTGAAATGCCTATCAGCACCTATATTTGAAATGCCTATCGGCAACCAAATCAGAAAAACCTATCGGCCCCTATATTTGAAATGCCTATCGGCACCTATATCTGAAATGTCTATCGGCACCTATATCTGAAATGCCTATCGGCACCTATTTTTGAAATGCCTATCGAAAACTACATTTGAAATGCCTATCAGCACCTATATTTGAAATGCCTATCGGCAACCAAATCAGAAATGCCTATCGGCACCTATATTTGATATGCCTATCGGCACCTATATCTGAAATGCCTATCGGCACCTAGTTTTGAAATGCCTGTCGGAAACTACATCTGAAATGCCTAACGTAATCTATTTTTAAAATGCCAATCGGCAAATATATCTGAAATGCCTATCGGCACCTATATCTGAAATGCCTATCGGCACCTATTTTTCAAATGCCTATCGGAAACTACATCTGAAATGCCTATCGGTACCTACATTTTAAAATGCCAATCGGCAACTATATCTGAAATGCCTATCGGCACTTTTATCTGAAATGCCTACACTGTAAAAAATGGGTGTAAAATTACATTGAAAGTTAATGTAAAATTCCCTCAATTTTCTAGGTAACTTTACATTATTATTTATTTTTACAAGGAGATGTGTATAAAAACTTGGACTTTCTGTGTAAAATTAAACAAATTTGGTGTTTATACATAAAGTAAACTTACATAGACTTATGTAGTTTAATGTAATTTGTTGTGCAATATTCCACTGAAGTTTGCAAAAATTACATAGTACAATGTGTAATTACATAACAAAATGTAAAACTTAAGTGATGTAAAATTACCGGTCATTTATGATATAGTAACCATTTTGACCGGATAATTTAGCGGTTATTTAACCGGCTATCTATAAAACAAAAGGCTGCTTTAGGATTTTCTATCTCAGAAGAACAAAAAAAAAACAATAAAGTAGGTATAAATAGAATCTAAAGAATTTTTTTTTTTAAATACTGTATTTATATTTATGTAGATATAGGTTGTAAAATAATAATAAATATCCGGGGTTATTTAAAATAAATTGCCGTGGTTATTTAACCGGTAATTTATTCTTTTACATCACTAGTACAACTACAAATAAGAAAATTGTAAGTTTAGGAACAATCGCCACTGCGCATGCGCGGACTCTCTGTCAGGGTTGCCAGAAATGTTTACACAAAAGTAGCGAATTTTTTCGGAAAAATCGCAAACTAATAAAAAAAAACCGCCCAATGTTTAAAACTTTAAATAAATATATCTTTTCCTTTTTTATATCATTTATTTTTAAAAGTTTATTAAAAAATGTTATAAATAACATATGATAGATACTATAATAAATTATATTATTTTTTATATTCAGACTGTATACTCGGCAACCCTGTGTAGTAATATGCGTGCCAGCGTCATTCCTTTGAGTGGACGCATGCGTACCTCTACTAAGCTAGGTAAATCCCAAAGGCCAAAGCATCGCATGTGATGCATCATTGCATGGCACATATTATAACTGTTATAAAATTATCTCTGGTTATACGCCATAAATTGCTGTTTGCACTGATCATCAATTATTTGTTATCAACAGGTAAGTTTCTTTTATTTAATACTTGTTTTAAGGTGTTAGCTGAGGTAATAATTAATAATGTCATTTCAGTGTAAATCCTGTAGTCAAAGTTTTTCCTGTGTGAAGAATATAATTTACATCAATATTTCCACAGAAATTAAAAGGGAAAATTATATGTATGTTTAATCAATGCTATCAAATATTTAAAATGTGTGTTTTTTTTTTAGGTTACATCAAGAATATATTCAGTTTCATCATTTCCATATCCACCAGTGCACCTGTCGATATTTCGGCCGTGCTAATGGTTATTGCGGGTTACAATTCCAAAATATGCTGGCAACAATTTGACATTTGGTTAAATTTAACTCCAAAAATTATTGTTGACTTGTAAAAAGGTAAGAAAACATTCTTCCAGTTATTATTATTTGTTATATTTTGTAACAGAAGTATCATTTTTGTTTTGTTTTTTTTTTTAGGTTACATCAAGAATATATTCAGTTTCATCATTTCCATATCCAGTGCATCTGTCGATATTTCGGCCGTGCCAATGGTTATTGCGGGTTACAATTCCAAAATATTCAATTCAATTCAATCATACTGTATTTCGATAATTAAATCATTACAGGAATTCGTCACACAAGAATTTGACAATTTAATGTAGATAATTTACTTAAAGCTAACTAAAACAAAATAAAGTAAGATAGTAATTAAAGGCAATAAAGCTAAATTACACTGTATAAGCTTAGCAGAGTGCATTGGAACTGCGGAGTCATTCAAAAAGCATGAAGCTCCTAATTTTTACCATATTTGCTATAAAGAAGTATACGTCTGAGATTTTTTTTTCAGTGAGGTTGGTCAAGAGCCGCTCATGATAATTATTGAAGTTTGCATCCTTCATATACTTATTTAACCAAGCGCTTCTGATATGCTGATAAGTGGGGCATGAGCATAAAACGTGAAATAAATTTTCTAATTTCCTCGTGTTGCAATTCATACATATTCTGTTTGGGTCCCAGCAATACCTATACCCTTTGATTATAATTCTAATATAATTGTTCCCCATCAATCTTAATTGGCTAATTACTCTTAATTTATCAATGCTAATTGTCAGCAAGAGGTATTTTTCGGTCTTTTCAGAGCTTTTTATTATTTGATATCTTTCGTTATAAGTTGAGTTCACTACTCTTTCCCAGTCCTTTAGTAACATTTCCTTTTCATATTTATTTAGTATATTGTTTAGTTCCTTTCTTATCTTATGACTATTTTGTTCAACCCATAGCTGATTAAATCCCAAGCGCTCGATTAAATATTTTAGTTGCGATGCCCAGTTAAATTTAGTTACACTGCTGTTGTTTTTGTCCAGTTCGCACATACGCCTAAAACAAATTTTAGGATATCTGCGATTATCCATTTCGAGCAACTTGATCCACCACAACATGGCTCTTTTTAAAACCCTTACTCCTAGATTTTTCATTCCAGTTTCCACTCTAATCAAATAGCCTGGTGTGTTACGTGGCCAATTATATATTTGCTTGAAAAAGTTATTTTGGACTCGTTCAATTTCAGGCATATATCGCAAGCACCATGTTTCTGCCCCATATAACAGCGTGCTAGTAACTATAGAATTAAATAAGACTACACTAGCGTCCCAAGATTTCGCCCGAGAGTTTACTAGAATATTTCTAACGCTACCAGTTGCAATGTTAGATTTTTTCACTGCCTGTCTCGCCTCTTGCATGAAAGTCGCTGATGATGAAAAAGTTATACCCAAGTAGACATACTCTTTTACTTGCTCAATTATACTATTTTCAAATCTAAGTGCCTGCTTTCTTTCTCTACCTCCCTTTCTAAACACGACTAGCTTAGTTTTATTTATGTTTACTGTTAGCTTGTTTAATGCGCAATACGTACTTAAAACATTCATCTTTTTTTGAGCTTCATGGTGTGATGATGATAACAAAACAATATCATCTGCATACATTATTGACATTATGTCGTTATAACCGTCGATGTTTACTCCTACTAGTTTCTGTTGTCGCATGTATTCCTCAAAATCGTTCAAAAAAAGTGAAAAGAGCAGTGGACTTAACGACTCCCCCTGCAATACACCCCGAGTTATATCTATATATTTTGTCTTTTCGTAGCCTATTCTTGCAGACATTTGCGCATTATCATACATATATTTCATTATTCTGATTATATTGCCACTCACCCCAATCTTAAATAATTTGAGCCACAACAGTCTATGATCAACCGAGTCGAATGCCTTCCTAAAATCAATAAAGACCGCAAATACCTTCTGTCTTTTTAACCGTAAATTTATATGGACTGCGTTAATTAGTGTAAATATGTTGTCATTGCACCCTCTTCCCTTTCTAAATCCCGACTGGTTTTCGTTTATTATATTTGATTTTTCTGCCCAGTTCTGTAACCTTTCTGCTATTATACCAGTAAACAACTTTGTCAGATTATTTAACAAGGCGATACCTCTATAATCATTTGGATCGTCCGAGTTACCCTTTTTTGGCAGCATAATCAATTCGACAGTTGACCAGTTTTTTGGCGTAATTTCAGATTCCCTGATTTTGTTAAACCACAAAAGTATATAGTTGGTCCAGCACTCGGGAAGATTTTTTATGAATTCATTTTTAATTGTATCAGTACCAGGGGCTTTACCGTTTTTTAGTTTGCTAATTCCGTTTTTTAATTCATCGAGTGTAAATGGTTCATCCAAATACGGATGCCTTACATCTAAAAATTGATCATTTGTTACTACTCTAACAGGATACAGATTATTGAGATATTTTTCCCAAGCTCCTATGCCAATACCTGCTGTAACTGCTCTCTTTGCACCCTTCACCTGCCGTACCATTTTCCAAAACTCTTGGCTATCTTTTACTTTAGACATTTTTTCTATTACAAAATTTTGATACTCTTTTTTATTTCTTTTTACTAATGACTTAAACTCTTTTTTCAACTTTAGGTAATTCATAAGAAAGCCTTTCTCAAACCCATTATCCCTGCAAGCTTTAAACATATTTTTTACCTCCTTTTTCCTCACCCTACATTCTTCGGTAAACCATTCCTTTTTAAATTTATTATTAAGACTTTTATTGCCTTTTATTTCTATCAACATTCCTAATTTTATTGTTGTACAACTTATCTTGTCTAAAATATTTTTATACATCCACTCAGTAGATTTATTTATTATAGTTACTCCTGATGCCGTCTTTTCCATTTCGTTAGTATAATTAATTTGTTTCATCGGATTCCAAAGCATACATTTTCTTTTAGATTCACTGTATGAACTAACCTTACTTGTTACAATTCCAAAATATGCTGGCAACAATTTGACATTTGGTTAAATTTAACTCCAAAAATTATTGTCGACTTGAAAAAAGGTAAAAGAACATTCTTCCAGTTATTATTATTTATTATATTTTGCAACAGAAGTAACATTTTTGTTTTTTTAATAAATAAATACATTGTTTAAGCAGTACCGTCTTTTTTATTTTCCTTTCCCATTCAAAAATCTTGTGTGTAATTTTACATTTAAATATGTATTATTTTACACAAATATTACATAAACGTATGTAAAATTGTAGGGTATGGGTTAGGGAATTTTACACATTTTTTGGGAAATTACATTTTTTTTGTTTAAAATATTACATATTTGTATGTAATGTGCATTACACAACTATATGTAAATTTACAGGAAAACATGTAGCATTCCATATGGTGTGTAAAATTACCAGAATAATCTAGGGCATTATTTGGACCCTAGATTATCTGTGTAATCGGCCTTCTCAGTTTTTACAGTGTATCGGCACCTATTTTTGAAATGCCTATCGGAAACTACATCTTAAATGCCTATCAGCACCTATATTTGAAATGCTTATCGGCAATTATATCTGAAATGCCTATTGACACCTATATTTGAAATGCCTATCGGCTTCTATATCTGAAATGCCTATCGGCACCTATTTTTAAAATACCAATCGGCAACTATATTTGAAATGCCTATCGGCACCTATATCTGAAATGCCTATCGGCACCTATATCTGAAATGCCTATCGGCACCTATTTTTAAAATGCCTATCGGCAATTATATCTGAAATGCCTATCGACACCTCTATTTAAAATGCCTATCGGCACCTATTTTTAAAATGCCAATCGGCAACTATATTTGATATGCCTATCGGCACCTATATCTGAAATGCCTATCGGCACCTACTTTTGAAATGCCTATCGGAAACTACATCTGAAATGCCTATCGGCACCTATTTTTATAATGCAAATCGGCAACTATATCTGAAATGCCTATCGGCACCTATATCTGAAATGCCTATCGGCACCTATTTTTGAAATGCCTATCGGAAACTACATTTGAAATGCCTATCAGCACCTATATTTGAAATGCCTATCGGCAAACAAATCAGAAATGCCTATCGGCACCTATATCTAAAATGGCTTTCGGCATTTATATCTGAAATGCCTATCGGCACATATATTTGAAATGCCTATCGGCACCTATATTTTAAATGCCTATCGGCAACTATATCAAATATGCCTATCGGCACCTATATCTGAAATGCCTATCGGCACCTATTTTTGAAATGCCTATCGGAAACTACATCTAAAATGCATATCAGCACCTATATTTGAAATGCCTTTCTGCATTTATATCTGAAATGCCTATCGGCACCTATTTTTAAAATGCCAATCAGCAACTATATCTAAAATGCCTATCGGCACCTATATCTGAAATGCCTATCGGCGCCTATTTTTGAAATGCCTATCGGAAACTACATCTGAAATGCCTATGAGTACCTATATTTGAAATGCCTTTCGGCATTTATATCTGAAATGCCTATCGGCAACTATATTTGAAATGCCTATCGGCACCTATATTTTAAATGCCTATCGGCAACTCTATCTGATATGCCTATCGGCACCTATATCTGAAATGCCTATCGGCACCTATTTTTGAAATGCCTACCGGAAACTACACATAAAATGCCTATCAGCACCTATATTTGAAATGCCTATCGGCAACCATATCTGAAAAGCCTATCGACACCTATATTTGAAATGCCTATCGGCACCTATAACTGAAATGCCTATCGGTCCCTATTTTTAAAATGCCAATCGGCAACTATATCTGAAATGCCTATCAGCACCCATATTTGAAATGCCTATCGGCAACCATATCTGAAATGCCTATCGACACCTATATTTGAAATACCTATCGGCTTCTATATCTGAAATGCCTATCGGCACCTATTTTTAAAATGCCAATCGGCAACTATATCTGAAATGCCTATCGGCACCTATATCTGAAATGCCTATCGGCACCTATATCTGAAATGCCTATCGGCACCTATTTTTGAAATGCCTATCGGAAAATACATCTGAAATGCCTATCAGCACCTATATTTAAAATGCCTATCAGCAACCATATCTGGAATGCCTATCGGCACCTATATTTGAAATGCCTATCGGCTTCTATATCTGAAATGCCTATTGGCACCTAATTTTAAAGTGCCAATCGGCAACTATATCTGAAATGCCTATCGGCATCTATATCTAAAATGCCTATCGGCACCTATTTTTGAAATGCCTATCGGAAACTTCATATGAAATGCCTATCAGCACCTATATTTAAAATGCCTATCGGCAACCAAATCAGAAATGCCTATCGGCACCTATATCTGAAATGCCTTTCGGCATTTATATCTGAAATGCCTATCGGCACCTATATTTGAAATGCCTATCGGCACCTATATTTTAAATGCCTATCGGCAACTATATCTGATATGCCTATCAGCATCTATATCTGAAATGCCTATCGGCACCTATTTTTGAAATGCCTATCGGAAACTACATCTGAAATGCCTATCGGCACCTATTTTTAAAATGCCAATCGGCAACTCTATCTGAAATGCCTATCAGGACCTATATCTGAAATGCCTATCGGCACCTATTTTTGAAATGCCTATCGCAAAACTACATTTGAAATGCCTATCAGCACCTATATTTGAAATGCCTATCGGCAACCAAATAAGAAATGCCTATCGGCACCTATATCTGAAATGTCTTTCCGCATTTATATCTGAAATGCCTATCGGCACCTATATTTGAAATGCCTATCGGCACCTATATTTTAAATGCCTATCGGCAACTATATCTGATATGCCTATCGGCACCTATATCTGAAATGCCTATCGGCACCTATTTTTGAAATGCCAATCGGCAACTATATCTGAAATGCCTATCAGCACCTACATTTGAAATGCCTATCGGCAACAAAATCAGAAAAACCTATCGGCCCCTATATTTGAAATGCCTATCGGCACCTATATCTGAAATGCCTATCGGCACCTATTTTTGAAATGCCTATCGAAAACTACATTTGAAATGCCTATCAGCACCTATATTTGAAATGCCTATCGGCAACCAAATCAGAAATGCCTATCGGCACCTATATCTGAAATGCCTTTTCGCATTTATATCTGAAATGCCTTTTGGCACCTATATTTGAAATGCCTATCGGCACCTATATTTTAAATGCCTATCGGCAACTATATCTGATATGCCTATCGGCACTTATATCTGAAATGCCTATCGGCACCTATTTTTGAAATGCCTATCGGAAACTACATCTGAAATGCCTATCGGCACCTATTTTTAAAATGCCAATCGGCAAATATATCTGAAATGCCTATCGGCACCTATATCTGAAATGCCTATCGGCACCTATTTTTGAAATGCCTATCGGAAACTACATCTGAAATGCCTAACGGCACCTATTTAAAATGCCAATCGGCAAATATATCTGAAATGCCTATCAGCACCTATATTTGAAATGCCTATCGGCAACCATATCTGAAATGCCTATCGACACATATATTTAAAATACCTAACGGCTTCTATATCTGAAATGCCTATCGGCACCTATTTTTAAAATGCCAATCGGCAACTATATCTGAAATGCCTATCAGCACCTATATTTGAAATGCCTATCGGCAACCAAATCAGAAATGCCTATCGGCACCTATATTTGAAATGCCTATCGGCACCTATATCTGAAATACCTATCGGCACCTATTTTTGAAATGCCTGTCGGAAACTACATCTGAAATGCCTAACGACACCTATTTTTAAAATGCCAATCGGCAACTATATCTGAAATGCCTATCGGCACCTATATCTGAAATGCCTATCGGCACCTATTTTTCAAATGCCTATCGGAAACTACATCTGAAATGCCTATCGGTAACTACTTTTTAAAATGCCAATCGGCAACTATATCTGAAATGCCTATCGGCACTTATATCTGAAATACCTATCGGCACCTATTTTTAAAATGCCAATCGGCAACTATATTTGAAATGCCTATCGGCACCTATATCTGAAATGCCTATCGGCACCTATATCTGAAATGCCTATCGGCACCTATTTTTAAAATGCCTATCGGCAATTATATCTGAAATGCCTATCGACACGTCTATTTGAAATGCCTATCGGCACCTATTTTTAAAATGCCAATCGCCAACTATATTTGACATGCCTATCGGCACCTATATCTGAAATGCCTATCGGCACCTATTTTTGAAATGCCTATCGGAAACTACATCTGAAATGCCTATCGGCACCTATTTTTATAATGCAAATCGGCAGCTATATCTGAAATGCCTATCGGCACCTATATCTGAAATGCCTATCGGCACCTATTTTTGAAATGCATATCGGAAACTACATTTGAAATGCCTATCAGCACCTATATTTGAAATGCCTATCGGCAAACAAATCAGAAATGCCTATCGGCACCTATATCTGAAATGGCTTTCGGCATTTATATCTGAAATGCCTATCGGCACCTATATTTGAAATGCCTATCGGCACCTATATTTTAAATGCCTATCGGCAACTATATCAAATATGCCTATCGGCACCTATATCTGAAATGCCTATCGGCACCTATTTTTGAAATGCCTATCGGAAACTACATCTGAAATGCATAATAGCACCTATATTTGAAATGCCCATCAGCAACCATATCTGAAATGCCTATCGACACCTATATTTGAAATACCTATCGGCTTCTATATCTGAAATGCATATCGGCACCTATTTTTATAGTGCCAATCGGCAACTAGATCTGAAATGCCTATCAGCACCTATATTTAAAATGCCTATCGGCAACCATATCTGGAATGCTTATCGGCACCTATATTTGAAATACCTATCGGCTACTATATCTGAAATGCCTATCGGCACCTATTTTTAAAATGCCAATCGGCAACAAAATCTGAAATGTATATCGGCACCTATATCTGAAATGCCTACGGCACCTATTTTTTAATGCCTATCGGAAACTACATCTGAAATGCCTATCAGCACCTATATTTGAAATGCCTATCGGCTACCAAATCAGAAATGCCTATCGGCACCTATATCTGAAATGCCTTTTCGCATTTATATCTGAAATGCCTTTTGGCACCTATATTTGAAATGCCTATCGCAAAACTACATTTGAAATGCCTATCAGCACCTATATTTGAAATGCCTATCGGCAACCAAATAAGAAATGCCTATCGGCACCTATATCTGAAATGTCTTTCCGCATTTATATCTGAAATGCCTATCGGCACCTATATTTGAAATGCCTATCGGCACCTATATTTTAAATGCCTATCGGCAACTATATCTGATATGCCTATCGGCACCTATATCTGAAATGCCTATCGGCACCTATTTTTGAAATGCCAATCGGCAACTATATCTGAAATGCCTATCAGCACCTACATTTGAAATGCCTATCGGCAACAAAATCAGAAAAACCTATCGGCCCCTATATTTGAAATGCCTATCGGCACCTATAACTGAAATGCCTATCGGCACCTATTTTTGAAATGCCTATCGAAAACTACATTTGAAATGCCTATCAGCACCTATATTTGAAATGCCTATCGGCAACCAAATCAGAAATGCCTATCGGCACCTATATCTGAAATGCCTTTTCGCATTTATATCTGAAATGCCTTTTGGCACCTATATTTGAAATGCCTATCGGCACCTATATTTTAAATGCCTATCGGCAACTATATCTGATATGCCTATCGGCACTTATATCTGAAATGCCTATCGGCACCTATTTTTGAAATGCCTATCGGAAACTACATCTGAAATGCCTATCGGCACCTATTTTTAAAATGCCAATCGGCAAATATATCTGAAATGCCTATCGGCACCTATATCTGAAATGCCTATCGGCACCTATTTTTGAAATGCCTATCGGAAACTACATCTGAAATGCCTAACGGCACCTATTTAAAATGCCAATCGGCAAATATATCTGAAATGCCTATCAGCACCTATATTTGAAATGCCTATCGGCAACCATATCTGAAATGCCTATCGACACCTATATTTAAAATACCTAACGGCTTCTATATCTGAAATGCCTATCGGCACATATTTTTAAAATGCCAATCGGCAACTATATCTGAAATGCCTATCAGCACCTATATTTGAAATGCCTATCGGCAACCAAATCAGAAATGCCTATCGGCACCTATATTTGAAATGCCTATCGGCACCTATATCTGAAATACCTATCGGCACCTATTTTTGAAATTCCTGTCGGAAACTACATCTGAAATGCCTAACGACACCTATTTTTAAAATGCCAATCGGCAACTATATCTGAAATGCCTATCGGCACCTATATCTGAAATGCCTATCGGCACCTATTTTTTAAATGCCTATCGGAAACTACATCTGAAATGCCTATCGGCAACTACTTTTTAAAATGCCAATCGGCAACTATATCTGAAATGCCTATCGGCACTTATATCTGAAATACCTATCGGCACCTATTTTTAAAATGCCAATCATCAACTATATTTGAAATGCCTATCGGCACCTATATCTGAAATGCCTATCGGCACCTATATCTGAAATGCCTATCGGCACCTATTTTTAAAATGCCCATCGGCAATTATATCTGAAATGCCTATCGACACGTCTATTTGAAATGCCTATCGGCACCTATTTTTAAAATGCCAATCGCCAACTATATTTGACATGCCTATCGGCACCTATATCTGAAATGCCTATCGGCACCTATTTTTGAAATGCCTATCGGAAACTACATCTGAAATGCCTATCGGCACCTATTTTTATAATGCAAATCGGCAGCTATATCTGAAATGCCTATCGGCACCTATATCTGAAATGCCTATCGGCACCTATTTTTGAAATGCATATCGGAAACTACATTTGAAATGCCTATCAGCACCTATATTTGAAATGCCTATCGGCAAACAAATCAGAAATGCCTATCGGCACCTATATCTGAAATGGCTTTCGGCATTTATATCTGGAATGCTTATCGGCACCTATATTTGAAATACCTATCGGCTACTATATCTGAAATGCCTATCGGCACCTATTTTTAAAATGCCAATCGGCAACAAAATCTGAAATGTATATCGGCACCTATATCTGAAATGCCTACGGCACCTATTTTTTAATGCCTAACGGAAACTACATCTGAAATGCCTATCAGCACCTATATTTGAAATGCCTATCGGCTACCAAATCAGAAATGCCTATCGGCACCTATATCTGAAATGCCTTTTCGCATTTATATCTGAAATGCCTTTTGGCACCTATATTTGAAATGCCTATCGCAAAACTACATTTGAAATGCCTATCAGCACCTATATTTGAAATGCCTATCGGCAACCAAATAAGAAATGCCTATCGGCACCTATATCTGAAATGTCTTTCCGCATTTATATCTGAAATGCCTATCGGCACCTATATTTGAAATGCCTATCGGCACCTATATTTTAAATGCCTATCGGCAACTATATCTGATATGCCTATCGGCACCTATATCTGAAATGCCTATCGGCACCTATTTTTGAAATGCCAATCGGCAACTATATCTGAAATGCCTATCAGCACCTACATTTGAAATGCCTATCGGCAACAAAATCAGAAAAACCTATCGGCCCCTATATTTGAAATGCCTATCAGCACCTATATTTGAAATGCCTATCGGCAACCAAATCAGAAATGCCTATCGGCACCTATATCTGAAATGCCTTTTCGCATTTATATCTGAAATGCCTTTTGGCAACTATATCTGAAATGCCTATCGGCACCTATATCTGAAATGCCTATCGGCACCTATATGTGAAATGCCTGTCAACACCTATTTTTGAAATGCCTATCGGAAACTACATCTGAAATGCCTATCGGCAACTATATCTGATATGCCTATCGGCACTTATATCTGAAATGCCTATCGGCACCTATTTTTGAAATGCCTATCGGAAACTACATCTGAAATGCCTATCGGCACCTATTTTTAAAATGCTAATCGGCAAATATATCTGAAATGCCTATCGGCACCTATATCTGAAATGCCTATCGGCACCTATTTTTGAAATGCCTATCGGAAACTACATCTGAAATGCCTAACGGCACCTATTTAAAATGCCAATCGGCAAATATATCTGAAATGCCTATCAGCACCTATATTTGAAATGCCTATCGGCAACCATATCTGAAATGCCTATCGACACCTATATTTAAAATACCTAACGGCTTATATATCTGAAATGCCTATCGGCACCTATTTTTAAAATGCCAATCGGCAAATATATCTGAAATGCCTATCAGCACCTATATTTGAAATGCCTATGGGCAACCAAATCAGAAATGCCTATCGGCACCTATATTTGAAATGCCTATCGGCACCTATATCTGAAATACCTATCGGCACCTATTTTTGAAATGCCTGTCGGAAACTACATCTGAAATGCCTAACGACACCTATTTTTAAAATGCCAATCGTCAACTATATCTGAAATGCCTATCGGCACCTATATCTGAAATGCCTATCGGCACCTATTTTTCAAATGCCTATCGGAAACTACATCTGAAATGCCTATCGGCAACTACTTTTTAAAATGCCAATCGGCAACTATATCTGAAATGCCTATCGGCACTTATATCTGAAATACCTATCGGCACCTATTTTTAAAATGCCAATCGGCAACTATATTTGAAATGCCTATCGGCACCTATATCTGAAATGCCTATCGGCACCTATATCTGAAATGCCTATCGGCACCTATTTTTAAAATGCCTATCGGCAATTATATCTGAAATGCTTATCGACACGTCTATTTGAAATGCCTATCGGCACCTATTTTTAAAATGCCAATCGCCAACTATATTTGACGTGCCTATCGGCACCTATATCTGAAATGCCTATCGGCACCTATATCTGAAATGCCTATCGGCACCTATTTTTAAAATGCCTATCGGAAACTACATCTGAAATGCCTATCGGCACCTATTTTTATAATGCAAATCGGCAGCTATATCTGAAATGCCTATCGGCACCTATATCTGAAATGCCTATCGGCACCTATTTTTGAAATGCATATCGGAAACTACATTTGAAATGCCTATCAGCACCTATATTTGAAATGCCTATCGGCAAACAAACCAGAAATGCCTATCGGCACCTATATCTGAAATGGCTTTCGGCATTTATATCTGAAATGCCTATCGGCACCTATTTTTAAAATGCCAATCGGCAAATATATCTGAAATGCCTATCAGCACCTATATTTGAAATGCCTATGGGCAACCAAATCAGAAATGCCTATCGGCACCTATATTTGAAATGCCTATCGGCACCTATATCTGAAATACCTATCGGCACCTATTTTTGAAATGCCTGTCGGAAACTACATCTGAAATGCCTAACGACACCTATTTTTAAAATGCCAATCGTCAACTATATCTGAAATGCCTATCGGCACCTATATCTGAAATGCCTATCGGCACCTATTTTTCAAATGCCTATCGGAAACTACATCTGAAATGCCTATCGGCAACTACTTTTTAAAATGCCAATCGGCAACTATATCTGAAATGCCTATCGGCACTTATATCTGAAATACCTATCGGCACCTATTTTTAAAATGCCAATCGGCAACTATATTTGAAATGCCTATCGGCACCTATATCTGAAATGCCTATCGGCACCTATATCTGAAATGCCTATCGGCACCTATTTTTAAAATGCCTATCGGCAATTATATCTGAAATGCTTATCGACACGTCTATTTGAAATGCCTATCGGCACCTATTTTTAAAATGCCAATCGCCAACTATATTTGACATGCCTATCGGCACCTATATCTGAAATGCCTATCGGCACCTATATCTGAAATGCCTATCGGCACCTATTTTTAAAATGCCTATCGGAAACTACATCTGAAATGCCTATCGGCACCTATTTTTATAATGCAAATCGGCAGCTATATCTGAAATGCCTATCGGCACCTATATCTGAAATGCCTATCGGCACCTATTTTTGAAATGCATATCGGAAACTACATTTGAAATGCCTATCAGCACCTATATTTGAAATGCCTATCGGCAAACAAACCAGAAATGCCTATCGGCACCTATATCTGAAATGGCTTTCGGCATTTATATCTGAAATGCCTATCGGCACCTATATTTGAAATGCCTATCGGCACCTATATTTTAAATGCCTATCGGCAACTATATCAAATATGCCTATCGGCACCTATATCTGAAATGCCTATCAGCACCTATTTTTGAAATGCCTATCGGAAACTACATCTGAAATGCATAATAGCACCTATATTTTAAATGCCCATCAGCAACCATATCTGAAATGCCTATCGACACCTATATTTGAAATACCTATCGGCTTCTATATCTGAAATGCATATCGGCACCTATTTTTAAAGTGCCAATCGGCAACTAGATCTGAAATGCCTAGCAGCACCTATATTTAAAATGCCTATCGGCAACCATATCTGGAATGCTTATCGGCACCTATATTTGAAATACCTATCGGCTACTATATCTGAAATGCCTATCGGCACCTATTTTTAAAATGCCAATCGGCAACAAAATCTGAAATGTATATCGGCACCTATATTTGAAATGCCTATCGGCTACCAAATCAGAAATGCCTATCGGCACCTATATCTGAAATGCCTTTCGGCATATATATCTGAAATGCCTATCGGCCCCTATATTTGAAATGCCTATCGGCATCTATATTTTAAATGCCTATCGGCAACTATATCTGATATGCCTATCGGCACCTATTTCTGAAATGCCTATCGGCAACTATATCTAAAATGCCTATCGGCACTTATATTTGAAATGCCTATCGGCACCTATATCTGAAATGCCTATCAGCACCTATATTTGAAATGCCTATCGGCAACTATATTTGAAATGCCTTGCGGCATTTATATCTGAAATGCCTATCGGCACCTATATTTGATATGCCTATCGGCACCTATATTTTAAATGCCTATCGGCAATTATATCTGAAATGCCTATCGGCATCTATTTCTGAAATGCCTATCGGCAACTATATCTGAAAAGCCTATCGGCACCTATATTTAAAATGCCTATCGGCACCTCTAACTGAAATGCCTATCGGCACCTATTTTTGAAATGCCTATCGAAAACTACATTTGAAATGCCTATCAGCACCTATATTTGAAATGCCTATCGGCAACCAAATCAGAAATGCCTATCGGCACCTATATCTGAAATGGCTTTTCGCATTTATATCTGAAATGCCTTTTGGCACCTATATTTGAAATGCCTATCGGCACCTATATTTTAAATGCCTATCGGCAACTATATCTGATATGCCTATCGGCACTTATATCTGATATGCCTATCAGCACCTATTTTTGAAATGCCTATCGGAAACTACATCTGAAATGCCTATCGGCACCTATTTTTAAAATGCCAATCGGCAAATATATCTGAAATGCCTATCGGCACCTATATCTGAAATGCCTATCGGCACCTATTTTTGAAATGCCTATCGGAAACTACATCTGAAATGCCTAACGGCACCTATTTAAAATGCCAATCGGCAAATATATCTGAAATGCCTATCAGCACCTATATTTGAAATGCCTATCGGCAACCATATCTGAAATGCCTATCGACACCTATATTTAAAATGCCTAACGGCTTCTATATCTGAAATGCCTATCGGCACCTATTTTTAAAATGCCAATCGGCAACTATATCTGAAATGCCTATCAGCACCTATATTTGAAATGCCTTTCGGCAACCAAATCAGAAATGCCTATCGGCACCTATATTTGAAATGCCTATCGGCACCTATATCTGAAATACCTATCGGCACCTATTTTTGAAATGCCTGTCGGAAACTACATCTGAAATGCCTAACGACACCTATTTTTAAAATGCCAATCGGCAACTATATCTGAAATGCCTATCGGCACCTATATCTGAAATGCCTATCGGCACCTATTTTTCAAATGCCTATCGGAAACTACATCTGAAATGCCTATCGGCAACTACTTTTTAAAATGCCAATCGGCAACTATATCTGAAATGCCTATCGGCACTTATATCTGAAATACCTATCGGCACCTATTTTTAAAATGCCAATCGGCAACTATATTTGAAATGCCTATCGGCACCTATATCTGAAATGCCTATCGGCACCTATATCTGAAATGCCTATCGGCACCTATTTTTAAAATGCCTATCGGCAATTATATCTGAAATGCCTATCGACACGTCTATTTGAAATGCCTATCGGCACCTATTTTTAAAATGCCAATCGCCAACTATATTTGACATGCCTATCGGCACCTATATCTGAAATGCCTATCGGCACCTATTTTTGAAATGCCTATCGGAACTACATCTGAAATGCCTATCGGCACCTATTTTTATAATGCAAATCGGCAGCTATATCTGAAATGCCTATCGGCACCTGTATCTGAATTGCCTATCGGCACCTATTTTTGAAATGCATATCGGAAACTACATTTGAAATGCCTATCAGCACCTATATTTGAAATGCCTATCGGCAAACAAATCAGAAATGCCTATCGGCACCTATATCTGAAATGGCTTTCGGCATTTATATCTGAAATGCCTATCGGCACCTATATTTGAAATGCCTATCGGCACCTATATTTTAAATGCCTATCGGCAACTATATCAAATATGCCTATCGGCACCTGTATCTGAAATGCCTATCGGCACCTATTTTTGAAATGCCTATCGGAAACTACATCTGAAATGCATAATATTACATATATTTGAAATGCCCATCAGCAACCATATCTGAAATGCCTATCGACACCTATATTTGAAATACCTATCGGCTTCTATATCTGAAATGCATATCGGCACCTATTTTTAAAGTGCCAATCGGCAACTAGATCAGAAATGCCTATCAGCACCTATATTTAAAATGCCTATCGGCAACCATATCTGGAATGCTTATCGGCACCTATATTTGAAATACCTATGGGCTACTATATCTGAAATGCCTATCGGCACCTATTTTTAAAATGCCAATCGGCAACAAAATCTGAAATGTATATCGGCACCTATATCTGAAATGCCTACGGCACCTATTTTTTAATGCCTATCGGAAACTACATCTGAAATGCCTATCAGCACCTATATTTGAAATGCCTATCGGCTACCAAATCAGAAATGCCTATCGGCACCTATATCTGAAATGCCTTTCGGCATATATATCTGAAATGCCTATCGGCCCCTATATTTGAAATGCCTATCGGCATCTATATTTTAAATGCCTATCGGCAACTATATCTGATATGCCTATCGGCACCTATTAATGAAATGCCTATCGGCAACTATATCTAAAATGCCTATCGGCACTTATATTTGAAATGCCTATCGGCACCTATATCTGAAATGCCTATCAGCACCTATATTTGAAATGCCTATCGGCAACTATATTTGAAATGCCTTGCGGCATTTATATCTGAAATGCCTATCGGCACCTATATTTGATATGCCTATCGGCACCTATATTTTAAATGCCTATCGGCAATTATATCTGAAATGCCTATCGGCATCTATTTCTGAAATGCCTATCGGCAACTATATCTGAAAAGCCTATCGGCACCTATATTTAAAATGCCTATCGGCACCTCTAACTGAAATGCCTATCGGCACCTATTTTTAAAATGCCAATCGGCAACTATATCTGAAATGCCTATCAGCACCCATATTTGAAATGCCTATCGGCAACCATATCTGAAATGCCTATCGACAGCTATATTTGAAATACCTATAGGCCTCGTATATCTGAAATGCCTATCGGCACCTATTTTTAAAATGCCAATCGGCAACTATATCTGAAATGCCTATCGGCACCTATATCTGAAATTCCTATCGGCACCTATATCTAAAATGCCTATCGGCACTTATTTTAGAAATGCCTATCGGAAACTACATCTAAAATGCCTATCAGCTCCTATATTTAAAATGCCTATTGACAACCATATCTGGAATGCCTATCGGCACCTATATTTGAAATGCCTATCGGCTTCTATATCTGAAATGCCTATTGGCATCTATTTTTAAAATGCCAATCGCCAACTATATCTGAAATGCCTATCGGCACCAATATCTGAAATGCCTATCGGCACCTATTTTTGAAATGCCTGTCGGAACCTACATCTGAAATGCCTATCAGCACCTATATTTGAAATGCCTATCGGCAACCAAATCAAAAATGCCTATCGGCTCCTATATCTGAAATGCCTTTCGGCATTTATATCTGAAATGCCTATCGGCACCTATATTTGATATGCCTATCGGAAACTACATCTGAAATGCCTATCGGCACATATTTTTAAAATGCCAATCGGCAACTATAGCTAAAATGCCTATCGGCACCTATATCTGAAATGCCTATCGGCACCTATTTTTGAAATGCCTATCGGAAACTACAACTCATATGCCTATCAGCACCTAATTTGAAATGCCTATCGGCAATTAAACCTAAAATGCCTATCGACACCTATATTTGAAATGCCTATCGGCTTCTATATCTGAAATGCCTATCGGCACCTATTTTTGAAATGCCTAACGGAAATTACATCTGAAATGGCTATCGGCACCAATTTTTATAATGCCAATCGGCAACTATATCTAAAATGCTTACCGGCACCTATATCTGAAATGCCTATCGGCACCTATTTTTGAAATGCCTATCGGAAACTACATTTGAAATGCCTATCAGCACCTATATTTGAAATGCCTATCGGCTACCAAATCAGAAATGCCTATCGGCACCTATATCTGAAATGCCTTTCGGCATTTATATCTGAAATGCTTATCGGCAACCAAATCAGAAATGCCTATCGGCACCTATATCTGAAATGCCTATCAGCACCTATATTTGAAATGCCTATCGGCAACTATATTTGAAATGCCTTTCAGCATTTATATCTGAAATGCTAATCAGCACCCATATTTAAAATGCCTATCGGCAACCATATCTGAAATGCCTATCGACACCTATATTTGAAATACCTATCGGCTTCTATATCTGAAATGCCTATCGGCACCTATTTTTAAAATGCCAATCGGCAACTATATTTGACATGCCTATCGGCACCTATATCTGAAATGCCTATCGGCACCTATTTTTGAAATGCCTATCGGAAACTACATCTGAAATGCCTATCAGCACCTATATTTGAAATGCCTATCGGCAACCATATCTGAAAAGCCTATCGAGACCTATATTTGAAATGCCTATCGGCACCTATAACCGAAATGCCTATCGGCACTTATTTTTAAAATGCCAATCGGCATCTATATCTGAAATGCCTATCAGCACCCATATTTGAAATGCCTATCAGTAACCATAACTGAAATGCCTATCGACACCTATATTTGAAATACCTATCGACTTCTATATCTGAAATGCCTATCGGCACTTATTTTTAAAATGCCAATCGGCAACTATATCTGAAATGCCTATCGGCACCTATATCTGAAATGCCTATCGGCACCCATTTTTGAAATGCCTATCGGAAACTACATCTGAAATGCCTATCAGCACCTATATTTAAAATGCCTATCGGCAACCATATCTGGAATGCCTATCGGCACCTATATTTGAAATGCCTATCGGCTTCTATATCTAAAATGCCTATTGGCACCTATTTTTAAAATGCCAATCGGCAAGTATATCTGAAATGCCTATCGGCATCTATATCTGAAATGCCTATCGGCACCTATTTTTGAAATGCCTATCGGAAACTACATTTGAAATGCCTATCAGCACCTATATTTGAAATGCCTATCGGCAACCAAATCAGAAATGCCTATCGGCACGTATATCTGAAATGCCTATCGGCACCTATATTTGAGGTGCCTATCGGCACCTATATTTTAAATGCCTATCGGCAACTATATCTGATATGCCTATCGGCACCTATATCTGAAATGCCCATCGGCACCTATTTTTGAAATGCCTATCGGAAACTACATCTGAAATGCCTATCGGCAACTATTTTTAAAATGCCAATCGGCAACTATATCTGAAATGCCTATCGGCACCTATATCTGAAATGCCTATCGGCACCTATTTTTGAAATGCCTATCGGAAACTACATCTAAAATGCCTATCAGCACCTATATTTGAAATGCCTATCAGCAACCATATCTGAAATGCCTATCGACACCTATATTTGAAATACCTAACGGCTTCTATATCTGAAATGCCTATCGGCACCTATTTTTAAAATGCCAATTGGCAACTATATCTGAAATGCCTATCAGCACCTATATTTGAAATGCCTATCGGCAACCAAATCAGAAATGCCTATCGGCACCTATATTTGAAATGCCTATCGGCACCTATATCTGAAATGCCTATCAGCACCTATATTTGAAATGCTAATCGGCAACTATATCTGAAATGCCTATCAGCACCTATATTTAAAATGCCTATCGGCAACCATATCTGAAATGCCTATCGACACCTATATTTGAAATACCTATCAGCTTCTAAATCTGAAATGCCTATCGGTACATATTTTTAAAATGCCAATCGGCACCTATATCTGAAATGCCTATCGCCACCTATTTTTGAAATGCCTATCGGAAACTACATCTGAAATACCTATCAGCACCTATATTTGAATGCCTATCGGCCACCATATCAGGAATGCCTATCGGCACCTATATTTGAAATGCCTATCGGCTTCTATATCTGAAATGCCTATAGGCACCTATTTTTAAAATGCCAATCGGCAACTATATCTGAAATGCGTATCGGCACCTATATCCGAAATGCCTATCGGCACCTATTTTTGAAATGCCTATCAGAAACTACATCTGAAATGCCTATCAGCACCTATATTTGAAATGCCTATCATCAATTAAACCTAAAATGCCTATCGACACCTATATTTGAAATGCTTATCGGCTTCTATATCTGAAATGCCTATTGGCACCTATTTTTAAAATGCCAATCGGCAACTATATTTGATATGCCTATCGGCAGCTATATCTGAAATGCCTATCGGCACCTATTTTTGAAATGCCTATCGGAAACTACATCTGAAATGCCTATCGGCACCTATTTTAAAAATGCCAATCGGCAAATATATCTTAAATGCCTATCGGCACCTATATCTGAAATGCCTATCGGCACCTATTTTTGAAATGCCTATCGGAAACTACATCTGAAATGCCTATCGGCACCTATTTTTAAAATGCCAATCGGCAATTATATCTGAAATGGCTATCAGCACCTATATCTGAAATGCCTATCGTTACCTATTTTTCAAATGCCTATCGGAAACTACATCTGAAATGCCTATCGGCACCTATTTTTAAAGTGCCAATCGGCAACTATATCTGAAATGCCTATCGGCACCTATATCTGAAATGCCTATCGGCACCTATTTTTGAAATGCCTATCGGAAACTACATCTGAAATGCCTATCAGCACCTATATTTGAAATGCCTATCGGCAATTATATCTGAAATGCCTATCGACACCTATATTTGAAATGCCTATCGGCTTCTATATCTGAAATACCTATCGGCACCTATTTTTAAAACGCCAATCGGCAACTATATTTGATATGCCTATCGGCACCTATATCTGAAATGCCTATCGACACCTATTTTTGAAATGCCTATCGGAAACTACATCTGAAATGCCTATCGACACCTATTTTTGAAATGCTTATCGGAAACTACATCTGAAATGCCTATCGGCACCGATTTTTATAATGCCAATCGGCAACTATATCTGAAATGCCTATCGACACCTATATTTGAAATACCTATCAGCTTCTATAACTGAAATGCCTATCGGCACGTATTTTTAAAATGCCATTTGGCAACTATATTTTAAATGCCTTTCGGCATTTATATCTGAAATGCCTATAGGCAGCTATATTTGATATGCCTATCGGCACCTATATTTGAAATGCCTATCGGCTTCTATATCTGAAATGCCTATCGGCACCTATTTTTGAAATGCCTATCGGAAACTACAGCTGAAATGCCTATCGGCACCTATTTTAAAAATGCCAATCGGCAAATATAACTGAAATGCCTATCGAGACCTATATCTGAAATGCCTATCGGCACCTATTTTTGAAATGCCTATCGGAAACTACATCTGAAATGCCTATCGGCACCTATTTTTAAAATGCCAATCGGCAATTATA
Source organism: Venustoraphidia nigricollis (assembly GCA_034508555.1). NCBI lineage: Eukaryota > Metazoa > Arthropoda > Insecta > Raphidioptera > Raphidiidae > Venustoraphidia > Venustoraphidia nigricollis. Next base: position 4,346,376 of record JAVRKA010000041.1, read on the forward strand.
TCTGAAATGCCTATCGGCACCTATATCTGAAATGCCTATCGTTACCTATTTTTCAAATGCCTATCGGAAACTACATCTGAAATGCCTATCGGCACCTATTTTTAAAATGCCAATCGGCAACTATATCTGAAATGCCTATCGGCACCTATATCTGAAATGCCTATCGGCACCTATTTTTAAAATGCCTATCGGAAACTACATATGAAATGCCTATCAGCACCTATATTTGAAATGCCTATCGGCAATTATATCTGAAATGCCTATCGACACCTATATTTGAAATGCCTATCGGAAACTACATCTGAAATGCCTATCGGCACCTATTTGAAAAATGCCAATCGGCAAATATATCTGAAATGCCTATCGGCACCTATTTTTAAAACGTAAATCGGCAACTATATTTGATATGCCTATCGGCACCTATATCTGAAATGCCTATCGACACCTATTTTTGAAATGCCTATCGGCACCTATTTTTAAAATGCCAATCGGCAAATATATCTGAAATGCCTATCGGCACCTATATCTGAAATGCCTATCAGCACCCAAATTTGAAATGCTTATCGGCAACCAAATCAGAAATGCCTATCGACACTTATATTTGAAATACCTATCGGCTTCTATATCTGAAATGCCTATCGGCACCTATTTTTAAAATGCCAATCGGCAACTATATTTGAAATGCCTTTCGGCATTTATATCTGAAATGTTTATAGGCACCTATATTTGATATGCCTATCACACCTATATTTTAAATGCCTATCGCAACTATATCTGAAATGCCTATCAGCATCTATTTCTGAAATGCATATCGGCAACTATATCTGAAATGCCTATCGGCACCTATATTTGAAATGCCTATCGGCACCTATATTTGGAATGCCTATCGGCACCTATATCTAAAATGCCTTTCGGATCCTATTTTTAAAATGCCAATCGGCACCTATATCTGAAATGCCTATCGCTACCTATTTTTGAAATGCCTATCGGAAACTACATCTGAAATGCCTATCGGCACCTATTTGGAAAATGCCAATCGGCAAATATATCTGAAATGCCTATCGGCACCTATATCTGAAATGCCTATCGGCACCTATTTTTGAAATGCCTATCGGAAACTACATCTGAAATGCCTATCAGCAACTATATTTAAAATGCCTATCGGCAACCAAATCAGAAATGCTTATCGGCAGCTATATCTGAAATGCCTTTCGGCATTTATATCTGAAATGCCTATCGGCACCTATATTTGAAATGCCTGTCGGCACCTATATTTTAAATGCCTATCGGCAACTATATCTGATATGCCTATCGGCACCTATATCTGAAATGCCTATCAGCACCTATTTTTAAATGCCTATCGGAAACTACATCTGAAATGCCTATCGGCACCTATCTTAAAAATGCCAATCGGCAACTATAACTGAAATGCCTATCAGGACCTATATCTGAAATGCCTATCGACACCTATTTTTGAAATGCCTATCGGAAACTACATCTAAAATGCCTATCAGCACTTATATTTGAAATGCCTATCGGCAACCATATCTGAAATGCCTATCGACACCTATATTTGAAATACCTAACGGCTTCTACATCTGAAATGCCTATCGGCACCTATTTTTAAAATGCCAATCGGCAACTATATCTGAAATGCCTATCAGCACCTATATTTGAAATGCCTTTCGGCAACCAAATCAGAAAAACCTATCGGCCCCTATATTTGAAATGCCTATCGGCACCTATATCTGAAATGCCTATCGGCACCTATTTTTGAAATGCCTATCGGAAACTACATTTGAAATGCCTATCAGCACCTATATTTGAAATGCCTATCGGCAACCAAATCAGAAATGCCTATCGGCACCTATATCTGAAATGCCTTTCCGCATTTATATCTGAAATGCCTATCGGCACCTATATTTGAAATGCCTATCGGCACCTATATTTTAAATGCCTATCGGCAACTATATCTGATATGCCTATCGGCACCTATATCTGAAATGCCTATCGGCACCTATCTTTGATTTGCCTATCGGAAACTACATATGAAATGCCAATCGGCAAATGTATCTGAAATGCCTATCGGCACCTATATCTGAAATGCCTATCGGCACCTATTTTTGAAATGCCTATCGGAAACTACATCTGAAATGCCTATCGGCACCTATTTAAAATGCCAATCGGCAAATATATCTGAAATGCCTATCAGCACCTATATTTGAAATGCCTATCTGCAACCATATCTGAAATGCCTATCGACACCTATATTTGAAATACATATCGGCTTCTACATCTGAAATGTCTATCGGCATCTATTTTTAAAATGCCACTCGGCAACTGTATCTGAAATGCCTATCAGCACCTATATTTGAATCGCCTATCGGCAACCAAATCAGAAATGCCTATCGGCACCTATATTTGAAATGCCTATCGGCACCTATATCTGAAATGCCTATCGGCACCTATTTTTGAAATGCCTGTCGGAAACTACATCTGAAATGCCTAACGACACTTATTTTTAAAATGCCAATCGGCAACTATATCTGAAATGCCTATCGGCACCTATATCTGAAATGCCTATCGGCACCTATTTTTCAAATGCGTATCGGAAACTACATCTGAAATGCCTATCGGCACCTACATTTTAAAATGCCAATCGGCTACTATATCTGTAATGCCTATCGGCACTTATATCTGAAATGCCTATCGGCACTTATATCTGAAATGCCTATCGGCACCTATTTTTGAAATGCCTATCGGAAACTACATCTTAAATGCCTATCAGCACCTATATTTGAAATGCCTATCGGCAATTATATCTGAAATGCCTATCGACACCTATATTTGAAATGCCTATCGGCTTCTATATCTGAAATGCCTATCGGCACCTATTTTTAAAATGCCAATTGGCAGCTATATTTGATATGCCTATCGGCACCTATATATGAAATGCCTATCGGCAACTACATCTGAAATGCCTATCGGCACCTATTTTTAAAATGCCTGTCGGAAACTACATCTGAAATGCCCTTAAGCACCTATATTTGAAATGCCTATCGGCAATTATATCTGAAATGCCTATCGACACCTCTATTTGAAATGCCTATCGGCATCTATTTTTAAAATGCCAATCGGCAACTGTATTTGATATGCCTATCGGCACCTATATCTGAAATGCCTATCGGCACCTATTTTTGAAATGCCTATCGGAAACTACATCTGAAATGCCTATCGGCACCTATTTTTATAATGCCAATCGGCAACTATATCTGAAATGCCTATCGGCACCTATATCTGAAATGGCTTTCGGCATTTATATCTGAAATGCCTATCGGCACCTATATTTGAAATGCCTATCGGCACCTATATTTTAAATGCCTATCGGCAACTATATCTGATATGCCTATCGGCACCTATATCTGAAATGCCTATCGGCAACTATTTTTGAAATGCCTATCGGAAACTACATCTGAAATGCCTATCAGCACCTATATTTGAAATGCCTATCAGCAACCATATCTGAAATGCCTATCGACACCTATATTTGAAATACCTATCGGCTTCTATATCTGAAGTGCCTATCGGCACCTATTTTTAAAGTGCCAATCGGCACCTATTTTTAAAGTGCCAATCGGCAACTAGATCTGAAATGCCTATAAGCACCTATATCTGAAATGCCTATCGGCACCTATTTTTGAAATGCCTATCGGAAACTACATCTGAAATGCCTATCAGCACCTATATTTAAAATGCCTATCGGCAACCATATCTGGAATGCTTATCGGCACCTATATCTGAAATGCCTTTCGGCTTATATATCTGAAATGCCTATCGACACCTATATTTGAAATGCCTATCGGCATCTATATTTTAAATGCCTATTGGCAACTATATCTGATATGCCTATCGGCATCTATTTCTGAAATGCCTATCGGCAAATATATCTAAAATGCCTATCGGCACTTATATTTGAAATGCCTATCGGCACCTATATCTGAAATGTCTATCAGCACCTATATTTGAAATGCCTATCGGCAACTATATTTGAAATGCCTTTCAGCATTTATATCTGAAATGCCTATCGGCACTTATATTTGATATACCTATCGGCACCTATATTTTAAATGCCTATAGGCAATTATATCTGAAATGCCTATCGGCATCTATTTCTGAAATGCCTATCGGCAACTATATCTGAAAAGCCTATCGGCACCTATATTTAAAATGCCTATCGGCACCTATAACTGAAATGCCTATCGGCACCTATTTTTAAAATGCCAATCGGCAACTATATCTGAAATGCCTATCAGCACCCATATTTAAAAAGCCTATCGGCAACCATATCTGATATGCCTATCGACACCTATATTTGAAATACCTATCGGCTTCTATATCTGAAATGCCTATCGGCACCCATTTTTAAAATGCCAATCGGCAACTATATCTGAAATGCCTATCGGCACCTATATCTGAAATGCCTATCGGCACCTATATCTGAAATATCTATCGGCACCTATTTTTGAAATGCCTATCGGAAACTACATCTGAAATGCGTATCAGCACCTATATTTAAAATGCCTATCGGCAACCATATCTGGAATGCCTATCGGCACCTATATTTGAAATGTCTATCAATTTCTATATCTGAAATGCCTATTGGCACCTATTTTTAAAATGCCAATCGCCAAATATATCTGAAATGCCTATCGGCACCTATATCTGAAATGCCTATCGGCATCTATTTTTGAAATGCCTATCGGAAACTACTTCTGAAATGCCTATCAGCACCTATATTTGAAATGCCTATCGGCAACCAAATCAAAAATGCCTATCGGCTCCTATATCTGAAATGCTTTTCGGCATTTATATCTGAAATGCCTATCGGCACCTATATTTGATATGCCTATCGGCACCTATATTTTAAATGCCAATCGGCAACTATATCTGATATGCCTATCGGCACCTATTTTTGAAATGCCTATCGGCACCTATATCTGAATTGCCTATCGGCACCTATTTTTGAAATGCCTATCGGAAACTACATCTAAAATGCCTATCAGCACCTATATTTGAAATGCCTATCGGCAATTAAACCTAAAATGCCTATCGACACTTATATTTGAAATGCCTATCGGCTTCTATATCTGAAATGCCTATCGGCACCTATTTTTGAAATGCCTAACGGAAACTACATCTGAAATGGCTATCGGCACCTATTTTTATAATGCCAATCGGCAACTAAATCTGAAATGCCTATCGGCACCTATATCTGAAATGCCTATCGGCACCTATTTTTGAAATGCCTATCGGCTTCTATATCTGAAATGCCTATCGGCACCTATTTTTAAAATGCCAATCGGCAACTATATTTGATATGCCTATCGGCACCTATATCTGAAATGCCTATCGGCACCTATATCTGAAATGCCTATCAGCACCTATTTTTAAAATGCCTATCGGAAACTACATCTGAAATGCCTATAAGCACCTATATTTGAAATGCCTATCGGCAATTATATCTGAAATGCCTATCGACACCTCTACTTGAAATGCCTATCGGCACCTATTTTTAAAATGCCAATCGGCAACTATATTTGATATGCCTATCGGCACCTATATCTGAAATGCCTATCGGCACCTATTTTTGAAATGCCTATCGGAAACTACATCTGAAATGCCTATCGGCACCTATTTTTATAATGCCAATCGGCAACTATATCTGAAATGTCTATCGGCACCTATATCTGAAATGGTTTACGGCATTTATATCTGAAATGCCTATCGGCACCTATATTTGAAATGCCTATCGGCACCTATATTTTAAATGCCTATCGGCAACTATATCTGATATGCCTATCGGCACCTATATCTGAAATGCCTATCGGCACCTATTTTTGAAATGCCTATCGGAAACTACATCTGAAATGCCTATCAGCACCTATATTTGAAATGCCTATCAGCAACCATATCTGAAATGCCTATCGACACCTATATTTGAAATACTTATCGGCTTCTATATCTGAAATGACTATCGGCACCTGTTTTTAAAATGACAATCGGCAACTATATCTAAAATGCCTATCGGCACCTATATCTGAAATGCTTATCGGCATCAAATTTTGAAATGCCTATCGGAAACTACATCTAAAATGCCTATCAGCACCTATATTTGAAATGCCTACCGGCAACCATATCTGGAATGCCTATCGGCATATATTTGAAATGCCTATCGGCATATATTTGAAATGCCTATCGGCTTCTCTATCTGAAATGCCTATCGGCACCTATTTTTAAAATGCCAATTGGCAACTTTATCTGAAATGCCTATCGGCACCTATATTTGAAATGCCTATTGGCACCAATTTTTGAAATGCCTATCGGAAACTACATCTCAAAACCTATCAGCACCTATATTTGAAATGCCTATCGGCTCCTATATCTGAAATGCCTATCAGCACCTATATTTGAAATGCTAATCGGCAACTATATCTGAAATGCCTATCAGCACCTATATTTAAAATGCCTATCGGCAACCATATCTGAAATGCCTATCGACACCTATATTTGAAATACCTATCGGCTTCTAAATCTGAAATGCCTATCGGTACCTATTTTTAAAATGCCAATCGGCACCTATATCTGAAATGCCTATCGCCACCTATTTTTGAAATGCCTATCGGAAACTATGTCTGAAATACCTATCAGCACCTATATTTGAATGCCTATCGGCCACCATATCAGGAATGCCTATCGGCACCTATATTTGAAATGCCTATCAGCTTCTATATCTGAAATGCCTATAAGCACCTATTTTTAAAATGCCAATCGGCAACTATATCTGAAATGCCTATCGGCACCTATATCCGAAATGCCTATCGGCACCTATTTTTGAAATGCCTATCAGAAACTACATCTGAAATGCCTATCAGCACCTATATTTGAAATGCCTATCATCAATTAAACCTTAAATGCCTATCGACACCTATATTTGAAATGCTTATCGGCTTCTATATCTGAAATGCCTATTTGCACCTATTTTTAAAATGCCAATCGGCAACTATATTTGATATGCCTATCGACAGTTATATCTGAAATGCCTATCGGCACCTATTTTTGAAATGCCTATCCGAAACTACATCTGAAATGCCTATCGGCACCTATTTTAAAAATGCCAATCGGCAAATATATCTGAAATGCCTATCGGCACCTATATCTGAAATGCCTATCGGCACCTATTTTTGAAATGCCTATCGGAAACTACATCTGAAATGCCTATCTGCACCTATTTTTAAAATGCCAATCGGCAATTATATCTGAAATGGCTATCAGCACCTATATCTGAAATGCCTTTCGTTACCTATTTTTCAAATGCCTATCGGAAACTACATCTGAAATGCCTATCGGCACCTATTTTTAAAATGCCAATCGGCAACTATATCTGAAATGCCTATCGGCACCTATATCTGAAATGCCTATCGGCACCTATTTTTGAAATGCCTATCGAAAACTACATCTGAAATGCCTATCAGCACCTATATTTGAAATGCCTATCGGCAATTATATCTGAAATGCCTATCGACACCTATATTTGAAATGCCTATCGGCTTCTATATCTGAAATGCCTATCGGCACCTATTTTTAAAACGCCAATCGGCAACTATATTTGATATGCCTATCGGTACCTATATCTGAAATGCCTATCGACACCTATTTTTGAAATGCCTATCGGAAACTACATCTGAAATGCCTATCGACACCTATTTTTGAAATGCTTATCGGAAACTACATCTGAAATGCCTATCGGCACCGATTTTTATAATGCCAATCGGCAAATTTATCTGAAATGCCTATCGACACCTATATTTGAAATACCTATCAGCTTCTATAACTGAAATGCCTATCGGCACCTATTTTTAAAATGCCAATCGGCAACTATATTTTAAATGCCTTTCGGCATTTATATCTGAAATGCCTATAAGCAGCTATATTTGATATGCCTATCGGCACCTATATTTGAAATGTCTATCGGCTTCTATATCTGAAATGTCTATCGGCACCTATCTTAAAAATGCCAATCGGCAACTATATTTGATATGCCTATCGGCACCTATATCTGAAATGCCTATCGGCACCTATTTTTGAAATGCCTATCGGAAACTACAGCTGAAATGCCTATCGGCACCTATTTTAAAAATGCCAATCGGCAAATATAACTGAAATGCCTATCGGCACCTATATCTGAAATGCCTATCGGCATCTATTTTTGAAATGCCTATCGGAAACTACATCTGAAATGCCTATCGGCACCTATTTTTAAAATGCCAATCGGCAATTATATCTGAAATGCCTATCGGCACCTATATCTGAAATGCCTATCGTTACCTATTTTTCAAATGCCTATCGGAAACTACATCTGAAATGCCTATCGGCACCTATTTTTAAAATGCCAATCGGCAACTATATCTGAAATGCCTATCGGCACCTATATCTGAAATGCCTATCGGCACCTATTTTTGAAATGCCTATCGGAAACTACATCTGAAATGCCTATCAGCACCTATATTTGAAATGCCTATCGGCAATTATATCTGAAATGCCTATCGACACCTATATTTGAAATGCCTATCGGCTTCTATATCTGAAATGCCTATCGGCACCTATTTTTAAAACGTAAATCGGCAACTATATTTGATATGCCTATCGGCACCTATATCTGAAATGCCTATCGACACCTATTTTTGAAATGCCTATCGGCACCTATTTTTAAAATGCCAATCGGCAAATATATCTGAAATGCCTATCGGCACCTATATCTGAAATGCCTATCAGCACCCAAATTTGAAATGCTTATCGGCAACCAAATCAGAAATGCCTATCGACACCTATATTTGAAATACCTATCGGCTTCTATATCTGAAATGCCTATCGGCACCTATTTTTAAAATGCCAATCGGCAACTATATTTGAAATGCCTTTCGGCATTTATATTTGAAATGCCTATAGGCACCTATATTTGATATGCCTATCGGCTCCTATATTTTAAATGCCTATCGGCAACTATATCTGAAATGCCTATCAGCATCTATTTCTGAAATGCATATCGGCAACTATATCTGAAATGCCTATCGGCACCTATATTTGAAATGCCTATCGGCACCTATATTTGGAATGCCTATCGGCACCTATATCTAAAATGCCTATCGGCACCTATTTTTAAAATGCCAATCGGCACCTATATCTGAAATGCCTATCGCTACCTATTTTTGAAATGCCTATCGAAAACTACATCTGAAATGCCTATCGGCAAATATATCTGAAATGCCTATCGGCACCTATATCTGAAATGCCTATCGGCACCTATTTTTGAAATGCCTATCGGAAACTACATCTGAAATGCCTATCAGCAACTATATTTAAAATGCCTATCGGCAACCAAATCAGAAATGCTTATCGGCAGCTATATCTGAAATGCCTTTCGGCATTTATATCTGAAATGCCTATCGGCACCAAATTTGAAATGCCTGTCGGCACCTATATTTTAAATGCCTATCGGCAACTATATCTGATATGCCTATCGGCACCTATATCTGAAATGCCTATCAGCACCTATATTTTAAATGCCTATCGGAAACTACATCTGAAATGCCTATCGGCACCTATCTTAAAAATGCCAATCGGCAACTATAACTGAAATGCCTATCAGGACCTATATCCGAAATGCCTATCGACACCTATTTTTGAAATGCCTATCGGAAACTACATTTGAAATGCCTATCAGCACCTATATTTGAAATGCCTATCGGCAACCAAATCAGAAATGCCTATCGGCACCTATATCTGAAATGCCTTTCCGCATTTATATCTGAAATGCCTATCGGCACCTATATTTGAAATGCCTATCGGCACCTATATTTTAAATGCCTATCGGCAACTATATCTGATATGCCTATCGGCACCTATATCTGAAATGCCTATCGGCACCTATCTTTGATTTGCCTATCGGAAACTACATATGAAATGCCTATCGGCACCTATTTTTAAAATGCCAATCGGCAAATATATCTGAAATGCCTATCGGCACCTATATCTGAAATGCCTATCGGCACCTATTTTTGAAATGCCTATCGGAAACTACATCTGAAATGCCTATCGGCACCTATTTAAAATGCCAATCGGCAAATATATCTGAAATGCCTATCAGCACCTATATAAGAAATGCCTATCGGCAACCATATCTGAAATGCCTATCGACACTTATATTTGAAATACCTATCGGCTTCTACATCTGAAATGCCTATCGGCACCTATTTTTAAAATGCCACTCGGCAACTGTGTCTGAAATGCCTATCAGCACCTATATTTGAATCGCCTATCGGCAACCAAATCAGAAATGCCTATCGGCACCTATATTTGAAATGCCTATCGGCACCTATATCTGAAATGCCTATCGGCACCTATTTTTGAAATGCCTGTCGGAAACTACATCTGAAATGCTTAACGACACCTATTTTTAAAATGCCAATCGGCAACTATATCTGAAATGCCTATCGGCATCTATATCTGAAATGCCTATCGGCACCTATTTTTCAAATGCCTATCGGAAACTACATCTGAAATGCCTATCGGCACCTACATTTTAAAATGCCAATCGGCGACAATATCTGTAATGCCTATCGGCACTTATATCTGAAATGCCTATCGGCACTTATATCTGAAATGCCTATCGGCACCTATTTTTGAAATGCCTATCGGAAACTACATCTCAAATGCCTATCAGCACATATATTTGAAATGCCTATCGGCAATTATATCTGAAATGCCTATCGACACCTATATTTGAAATGCCTATCGGCTTCTATATCTGAAATGCCTATCGGCACCTATTTTTAAAATGCCAATTGGCAGCTATATTTGATATGCCTATCGGCACCTATATATGAAATGCCTATCGGCAACTACATCTGAAATGCCTATCGGCACCTATTTTTATAATGCCTATCGGAAACTACATCTGAAATGCCCTAAAGCACCTATATTTGAAATGCCTATCGGCAATTATATCTGAAATGCCTATCGACACCTCTATTTGAAATGCCTATCGGCATCTATTTTTAAAATGCCAATCGGCAACTGTATTTGATATGCCTATCGGCACCTATATCTAAAAATGCCTATCGGCACCTATTTTTGAAATGCCTATCGGAAACTACATCTGAAATGCCTATCGGCACCTATTTTTATAATGCCAATCGGCAACTATATCTGAAATGCCTATCGGCACCTATATCTGAAATGGCTTTCGGCATTTATATCTGAAATGCCTATCGGCACCTATATTTGAAATGCCTATCGGCACCTATATTTTAAATGTCTATCGGCAACTATATCTGATATGCCTATCGGCACCTATATCTGAAATGCCTATCGGCAACTATTTTTGAAATGCCTATCGGAAACTACATCTGAAATGCCTATCAGCACCTATATTTGAAATGCCTATCAGCAACCATATCTGAAATGCCTATCGACACCTATATTTGAAATACCTATCGGCTTCTATATCTGAAATGCCTATCGGCACCTATTTTTAAAGTGCCAATCGGCAACTAGATCTGAAATGCCTATAAGCACCTATATCTGAAATGCCTATCGGCACCTATTTTTGAAATGCCTATCGGAAACTACATCTGAAATGCCTATCAGCACCTATATTTAAAATGCCTATCGGCAACCATATCTGGAATGCTTATCGGCACCTATATCTGAAATGCCTTTCGGCTTATATATCTGAAATGCCTATCGACACCTATATTTGAAATGCCTATCGGCATCTATATTTTAAATGCCTATTGGCAACTATATCTGATATGCCTATCGGCATCTATTTCTGAAATGCCTATCGGCAAATATATCTAAAATGCCTATCGGCACTTATATTTGAAATGCCTATCGGCACCTATATCTGAAATGTCTATCAGCACCTATATTTGAAATGCCTATCGGCAACTATATTTGAAATGCCTTTCAGCATTTATATCTGAAATGCCTATCGGCACTTATATTTGATATACCTATCGGCACCTATATTTTAAATGCCTATAGGCAATTATATCTGAAATGCCTATCGGCATCTATTTCTGAAATGCCTATCGGCAACTATATCTGAAAAGCCTATCGGCACCTATATTTAAAATGCCTATCGGCACCTATAACAAAAATGCCTATCGGCACCTATTTTTAAAATGCCAATCGGCAACTATATCTGAAATGCCTATCAGCACCCATATTTAAAAAGCCTATCGGCAACCATATCTGATATGCCTATCGACACCTATATTTGAAATACCTATCGGCTTCTATATCTGAAATGCCTATCGGCACCCATTTTTAAAATGCCAATCGGCAACTATATCTGAAATGCCTATCGGCACCTATATCTGAAATGCCTATCGGCACCTATATCTGAAATATCTATCGGCACCTATTTTTGAAATGCCTATCGGAAACTACATCTGAAATGCGTATCAGCACCTATATTTAAAATGCCTATCGGCAACCATATCTGGAATGCCTATCGGCACCTATATTTGAAATGCCTATCAACTTCTATATCTGAAATGCCTATTGGCACCTATTTTTAAAATGCCAATCGCCAAATATATCTGAAATGCCTATCGGCACCTATATCTGAAATGCCTATCGGCATCTATTTTTGAAATGCCTATCGGAAACTACGTCTGAAATGCCTATCAGCACCTATATTTAAAATGCCTATCGGCAACCAAATCAAAAATGCCTATCGGCTCCTATATCTGAAATGCTTTTCGGCATTTATATCTGAAATGCCTATCGGCACCTATATTTGATATGCCTATCGGCACCTATATTTTAAATGCCTATCGGCAACTATATCTGATATGCCTATCGGCACCTATATCTGAAATGCCTATCGGCACAAATTTTTGAAATGCCTATCGGCACCTATATCTGAATTGCCTATCGGCACCTATTTTTGAAATGCCTATCGGAAACTACATCTAAAATGCCTATCAGCACCTATATTTGAAATGCCTATCGGCAATTAAACCTAAAATGCCTATCGACACTTATATTTGAAATGCCTATCGGCTTCTATATCTGAAATGCCTATCGGCACCTATTTTTGAAATGCCTAACGGAAACTACATCTGAAATGGCTATCGGCACCTATTTTTATAATGCCAATCGGCAATTAAATCTGAAATGCCTATCGGCACCTATATCTGAAATGCCTATCGGCACCTATTTTTGAAATGCCTATCGGAAACTACATCTGAAATGCCTATCGGCACCTATTTAAAATGCCAATCGGCAAATATATCTGAAATGCCTATCAGCACCTATATTTGAAATGCCTATCGGCAACCATATCTGAAATGCCTATCGACACCTATATTTGAAATACCTATCGGCTTCTACATCTGAAATGCCTATCGGCACCTATTTTTAAAATGCCACTCGGCAACTGTATCTGAAATGCCTATCAGCACCTATATTTGAATCGCCTATCGGCAACCAAATCAGAAATGCCTATCGGCACCTATATTTGAAATGCCTATCGGCAGCTATATCTGAAATGCCTATCGGCACCTATTTTTGAAATGCCTGTCGGAAACTACATCTGAAATGCCTAACGACACCTATTTTTAAAATGCCAATCGGCAACTATATCTGAAATGCCTATCGGCACCTATATCTGAAATGCCTATCGGCACCTATTTTTCAAATGCCTATCGGAAACTACATCTGAAATGCCTATCGGCACCTACATTTTAAAATGCCAATCGGCTACTATATCTGTAATGCCTATCGGCACTTATATCTGAAATGCCTATCGGCACTTATATCTGAAATGCCTATCGGCACCTATTTTTGAAATGCCTATCGGAAACTACATCTCAAATGCCTATCAGCACCTATATTTGAAATGCCTATCGGCAATTATATCTGAAATGCCTATCGACACCTATATTTGAAATGCCTATCGGCTTCTATATCTGAAATACCTATCGGCACCTATTTTTAAAATGCCAATTGGCAGCTATATTTGATATGCCTATCGGCACCTATATATGAAATGCCTATCGGCAACTACATCTGAAATGCCTATCGGCACCTATTTTTAAAATGCCTATCGGAAACTACATCTGAAATGCCCTTAAGCACCTATATTTGAAATGCCTATCGGCAATTATATCTGAAATGCCTATCGGCATCTATTTTTAAAATGCCAATCGGCAACTGTATTTGATATGCCTATCGGCACCTATATCTGAAATGCCTATCGGCACCTATTTTTGAAATGCCTATCGGAAACTACATCTGAAATGCCTATCGGCACCTATTTTTATAATGCCAATCGGCAACTATATCTGAAATGCCTATCGGCACCTATATCTGAAATGGCTTTCGGCATTTATATCTGAAATGCCTATCGGCACCTATATTTGAAATGCCTATCGGCACCTATATTTTAAATGCCTATCGGCAACTATATCTGATATGCCTATCGGCACCTATATCTGAAAGGCCTATCGGCAACTATTTTTGAAATGCCTATCGGAAACTACATCTGAAATGCCTATCAGCACCTATATTTGAAATGCCTATCAGCAACCATATCTGAAATGCCTATCGACACCTATATTTGAAATACCTATCGGCTTCTATATCTGAAATGCCTATCGGCACCTATTTTTAAAGTGCCAATCGGCAACTAGATCTGAAATGCCTATAAGCACCTATATCTGAAATGCCTATCGGCACCTATTTTTGAAATGCCTATCGGAAACTACATCTGAAATGCCTATCAGCACCTATATTTAAAATGCCTATCGGCAACCATATCTGGAAGGCTTATCGGCACATATATCTGAAATGCCTTTCGGCTTATATATCTGAAATGCCTATCGACACCTATATTTGAAATGCCTATCGGCATCTATATTTTAAATGCCTATTGGCAACTATATCTGATATGCCTATCGGCATCTATTTCTGAAATGCCTATCGGCAAATATATCTAAAATGCCTATCGGCACTTATATTTGAAATGCCTATCGGCACCTATATCTGAAATGTCTATCAGCACCTATATTTGAAATGCCTATCGGCAACTATATTTGAAATGCCTTTCAGCATTTATATCTGAAATGCCTATCGGCACTTATATTTGATATACCTATCGGCACCTATATTTTAAATGCCTATAGGCAATTATATCTGAAATGCCTATCGGCATCTATTTCTGAAATGCCTATCGGCAACTATATCTGAAAAGCCTATCGGCACCTATATTTAAAATGCCTATCGGCACCTATAACAAAAATGCCTATCGGCACCTATTTTTAAAATGCCAATCGGCAACTATATCTGAAATGCCTATCAGCACCCATATTTAAAAAGCCTATCGGCAACCATATCTGATATGCCTATCGACACCTATATTTGAAATACCTATCGGCTTCTATATCTGAAATGCCTATCGGCACCCATTTTTAAAATGCCAATCGGCAACTATATCTGAAATGCCTATCGGCACCTATATCTGAAATGCCTATCGGCACCTATATCTGAAATATCTATCGGCACCTATTTTTGAAATGCCTATCGGAAACTACATCTGAAATGCGTATCAGCACCTATATTTAAAATGCCTATCGGCAACCATATCTGGAATGCCTATCGGCACCTATATTTGAAATGCCTATCAACTTCTATATCTGAAATGCCTATTGGCACCTATTTTTAAAATGCCAATCGCCAAATATATCTGAAATGCCTATCGGCACCTATATCTGAAATGCCTATCGGCATCTATTTTTGAAATGCCTATCGGAAACTACGTCTGAAATGCCTATCAGCACCTATATTTAAAATGCCTATCGGCAACCAAATCAAAAATGCCTATCGGCTCCTATATCTGAAATGCTTTTCGGCATTTATATCTGAAATGCCTATCGGCACCTATATTTGATATGCCTATCGGCACCTATATTTTAAATGCCTATCGGCAACTATATCTGATATGCCTATCGGCACCTATATCTGAAATGCCTATCGGCACCTATTTTTGAAATGCCTATCGGCACCTATATCTGAATTGCCTATCGGCACCTATTTTTGAAATGCCTATCGGAAACTACATCTAAAATGCCTATCAGCACCTATATTTGAAATGCCTATCGGCAATTAAACCTAAAATGCCTATCGACACTTATATTTGAAATGCCTATCGGCTTCTATATCTGAAATGCCTATCGGCACCTATTTTTGAAATGCCTAACGGAAACTACATCTGAAATGGCTATCGGCACCTATTTTTATAATGCCAATCGGCAATTAAATCTAAATTGCCTATCGGCACCTATATCTGAAATGCCTATCGGCACCTATTGTTGAAATGCCTATCGGCTTCTATATCTGAAATGCCTATCGGCACCTATTTTTAAAATGCCAATCGGCAACTATATTTGATATGCCTATCGGCACCTATATCTGAAATGCCTATCGGCACCTATATCTGAAATGCCTATCAGCACCTATTTTTAAAATGCCTATCGGAAACTACATCTGAAATGCCTATAAGCACCTATATTTGAAATGCCTATCGGCAATTATATCTGAAATGCCTATCGACACCTCTACTTGAAATGCCTATCGGCACCTATTTTTAAAATGCCAATCGGCAACTATATTTGATATGCCTATCGGCACCTATATCTGAAATGCCTATCGGCACCTATTTTTGAAATGCCTATCGGAAACTACATCTGAAATGCCTATCGGCACCTATTTTTATAATGCCAATCGGCAACTATATCTGAAATGTCTATCGGCACCTATATCTGAAATGGTTTACGGCATTTATATCTGAAATGCCTATCGGCACCTATATTTGAAATGCCTATCGGCACCTATATTTTAAATGCTTATCGGCAACTATATCTGATATGCTTATCGGCACCTATATCTGAAATGCCTATCGGCACCTATTTTTGAAATGCCTATCGGAAACTACATCTGAAATGCCTATCAGCACCTATATTTGAAATGCCTATCAGCAACCATATCTGAAATGCCTATCGACACCTATATTTGAAATACTTATCGGCTTCTATATCTGAAATGCCTATCGGCACCTGTTTTTAAAATGCCAATCGGCAACTATATCTAAAATGCCTATCGGCACCTATATCTGAAATGCTTATCGGCATCAATTTTTGAAATGCCTATCGGAAACTACATCTAAAATGCCTATCAGCACCTATATTTGAAATGCCTACCGGCAACCATATCTGGAATGCCTATCGGCACATATATTTGAAATGCCTATCGGCTTCTCTATCTGAAATGCCTATCGGCACCTATTTTTAAAATGCCAATTGGCAACTTTATCTGAAATGCCTATCGGCACCTATATTTGAAATGCCTATTTGCACCAATTTTTGAAATGCCTATCGGAAACTACATCTCAAAACCTATCAGCACCTATATTTGAAATGCCTATCGGCAATCATATCTGGAATGCCTATCGGCACCTATATTTGAAATGCCTATCGGCTTCTATATCTGAAATGCCTATCGACACCTATTTTTAAAATGCAAATCGGCAACTATATCTGAAATGCCTATCGGCACCTATATCTGAAATGCCTATAGGCACCTATTTTTGAAATGCCTATCGGAAACTACATCTGAAATGCCTATAAGCACCTATATTTGAAATGCCTATCGGCAACCATATCTGAAATGCCTATCGACACCTATATTTGAAATACCTATCGGCTTCTATATCTGAAATGCCTATCGGCACCTATTTTTAAAATGCCAATCGGCAACTATATCTGAAATGCCTATCGGCACCTATATCTGAAATGCCTATCGGCACCAATTTTTGAAATGCCTATCGGAAACTACATCTGAAATGCCTATCAGCACCTATATTTAAAATGCCTATCGGCAACCATATCTGAAATGCCTATCGGCAACCATATCTGAAATGCCTATCGGCACCTATTTTTAAAATGCCAATCGGCAACTATATCTGAAGTGCCTATCGGCACCTATATCTGAAATGCCTATGGCACCTATTTTTGAAATGCCTATCGAAAACTACATTTGAAATGCCTATCAGCACCTATATTTGAAATGCCTATCGGCAACCACATCAGAAATGCCTATCGGCACCTATATCTGGAATGCCATTTGGCATTTATATCTGAAATGCCTATCGACACCTATATTTGAAATGCCTATCGGCACCTATATTTTAAAAGCCTATCCACAATTATATCTGAAATGCCTATCGGCACCTATATCTGAAATGCCTATCGGCACCTATTTTTGAAATGCCTATCGGAAACTACATCTGAAATGCCTATCAGCACCTATATTTAAAATGCCTATCGGCAACCATATCTGAAATGCCTATCGGCACCTATATCTGAAATGCCTATCAGCACCAATTTTTGAAATGCCTATCGGAAACTACATCTGGAATGCCTATCAGAACCTTTATTTGAAATGCCTATCGGCAACCATATCTGGAATGCCTATCGGCACCTATATTTGAAATGCCTATCGGCTTCTATATCTGAAATGCCTATCGGCACCTATTTTTAAAATGCCAATCGGCAACTATATCTGAAATGCCTATCGGCATCTATATCTGAAATGCCTATCGGCACCAATTTTTGAAATGCCTATCGGAAACTACATCTAAAATGCCTATCAGCACCTATATTTGAAATGCCTATCGGCAACCATATCTGGAATGCCTATCGGCACCTATATTTGAAATGCCTATCGGCTTCTATATCTGAAATGCCTATCGGCACCTATTTTTAAAATGCCAATCGGCAACTATATCTAAAATGTCTATCGGCACCTATATCTGAAATGCCTATCGGCACCTATTTTTGAAATGCCTATCGGAAACTACATCTGAAATGCCTATCAGCACCTATAATTAAAATGCCTATCGGCAACCATATCTGAAATGCCTATCGGCACCTATATCTGAAATTCACATCAGCAGCAATTTTTGAAATGCCTATCAAAAACTACATCTGGAATGCCTATCAGCACCTATATTTGAAATGCCTATCGGCAACCACATCAGAATTGCCTATCGGCACCTATATCTGAAATGCCATTCAGCATTTATATCTGAAATGCCTATCGACACCTATATTTGAAATTCCTATCGGCACCTATATTTTAAATGCCTATCGGCAACTATATCTGAAATGCCTATCGACACCTATGTTTGAAATACCTTTCGGCTTCTATATCTGAAATGCCTATCGGCACCTATTTTTAAAATGCCAATCGGTAACTATATCTGAAATGCCTATGGGCACCTATATCTGAAATGCACATCAGCACCAATTTTTGAAATGCCTATCGAAAACTACATCTGGAATGCCTATCAGAACCTTTATTTGAAATGCCTATCGGCAACCATATCTGGAATGCCTATCGGCACCTATATTTGAAATGCCTATCGGCTTCTATATCTGAAATGCCTATCGACACCTATTTTTAAAATGCCAATCGGCAACTATATCTGAGATGCCTATCAGCACCTATATCTGAAATGCCTATTGGCACCTATTTTTGAAATGACTATCGGAAACTACATCTGAAATGCTTGTCAGCGCCTATATTTGAAATGCCTATCGGCAAACATATCTGAAATGCCTATCGGCACCTATTTTTAAAATGCCAATCGGCAACTATATCTGAAATGCCTATCGGCACCTATATCTGAAATGCCTATCGGCACCAATTTTTGAAATGCCTATCGGAAACTACATTCGAAATGCCTATCAGCACCTATATTTGAAATGCCAATCGGCAACCATATCTGGAATGCTTATCGGCACCTATATTTGAAATGCCTTTAGGCTTCTATATCTGAAATGCCTATCGGCACCTATTTTTAAAATGCCTATCGGCAACTATATCTGAAATGCCTATCGGCACCTATATCTGAAATGCCTATCGGCACCTATTTTTGAAATGCCTATCGGAAACTACATCTGAAATGCCTATCAGCACCTATATTTGAAATGCCTATCGGCAACCATATCTGGAATGCCTATCGGCACCTATATTTGAAATGCCTATCGCCTTCTATATCTGAAATGCCTATCGACACCTATTTTAAAATGCCAATCGGCAACTATATCTGTAATGCCTATCGGCACCTATATCTGAAATGCCTATCGGCACCTATTTTTGAAATGCCTATCGGTAACTACATCTGAAATGCCTATCAGCACCAATATTTGAAATGCCTATCGGCAACCATATCTGAAATGCCTATCGACACCTATATTTAAAATACCTATCGGCTTCTATATCTGAAATGCCTATCGGCACCTATTTTTAAAATGCCAATCGGCAACTATATCTGAAATGCCTATCGGCACCTATATCTGAAATGCCTATCGGCACCAATTTTTGAAATGCCTATCGGCACCAATTTTTGAAATGCCTATCGGAAACTACATCTGAAATGCCTATCGGCACCTATATTTGAAATGCCTATCGGCAACCATATCTGGAATGCCTATCGGCACCTATATTTGAAATGCCTATCGGCTTCTATATCTGAAATGCCTATCGGCACCTATTTTTAAAATGCCAATCGGCAACTATATCTGAAATTGCTATCGGCACCTATATCTGAAATGCCTATCGGCACCTATTTTTGAAATGCCTATCGGAAACTAAATCTGAAATGCCTATCAGCACCTATATTTGAGATGCCTATCGGCAACCATATCTGGAATGCCTATCGGCACCTATATTTGAAATGCCTATCGGCTTCTATATCTGAAATGCCTATCGGCATCTATTTTTGAAATGCCTATCGAAAACTACATCTGAAATGCCTATCAGCACCTATATTTGAAATGCCTATCGGCAACCACATCAGAAATGCCTATCGGCACCTATATCCGAAAGGCCTTTAGGCATTTATATCTGAAATGCCTATCGACACCTATATTTGAAATGCCATCGGCACCTATATTTTAAATGCCTATCGGCAACTATATTTGGTATGCCTATCGGCACCTATATCTGAAATGCCTATCGGCACCAATTTTTGAAATGCCTATCGGAAACTACATCTGAAATGCCTATCAGCACCTATATTTGAAATGCCTATCGGCTTCTATATCTGAAATGCCTATCGAAACCTATTTTTAAAATGCCAATTGGCAACCATATCTGAAATGCCTATCAGCACCTATATCTGAAATGCCTATCGGTACCTATTTTTGAAATGCCTATCGGAAACTACATCTGAAATGCCTATCAGCACTTATATTTGAAATGCCTATCGGCAACCATATCTGGAATGCCTATCGGCACCTATATTTGAAATGCCTATCGGCTTTTATATCTGAAATGCCTATCGGCACTTATTTTTAAAATGCCAATCGGCAACTATATCTGAAATGCCTATCGGCACATATATCTGAAATGCCTATCGGCACCTATTTTTGAAATGCCTTTTGGAAACTACATCTGAAATGCCTATCAGCACCTATATTTGAAATGCCTATTGGCAACCATATCTGAAATGCCTATCGACACCTATATTTGGAGTACCTATCGGCTTCTATATCTGAAATGCCTATCGGCACCTTTTTTTAAAATGCCAATCGGTAACTATATCTAAAATGCCCATCGGCACCTATATCTGAAATGCCTATCGGCACCTATTGTTGAAATGCCTATCGGAAACTACATCTGGAATGCCTATCGGCACCTATATTTGAAATACCTATCGGCAACCATATCTGGAATGCCTATCGGCACCTATATTTGAAATGCCTATCGCCTTCTATATCTGAAATGCCTATCGACACCTATTTTTAAAATGCCAATCGGCAACTATATCTGAAATGCCTATCGGTACCTATATCTGAAATGCCTATCGGCACTTATTTTTGAAATGCCTATCGGAAACTACATCTGAAATGCTTATCAACAACTATATTTGAAATGCCTATCATCAACCATATCTGGAATGCCTATCGGCACCTATATTTGAAATGCCTATCGGCTTCTATATCTGAAATGCCTATCGGCACCTATTTTTAAAATGCCAATCGGCAACTATATCTGAAATGCCTATCGGCACATATATCTGAAATGCCTATCGGCACCTATTTTTGAAATGCCTTTTGGAAACTACATCTGAAATGCCTATCAGCACCTATATTTGAAATGCCTATTGGCAACCATATCTGAAATGCCTATCGACACCTATATTTGGAGTACCTATCGGCTTCTATATCTGAAATGCCTATCGGCACCTTTTTTTAAAATGCCAATCGGTAACTATATCTAAAATGCCCATCGGCACCTATATCTGAAATGCCTATCGGCACCAATTTTTGAAATGCCTATCGGAAACTACATCTGGAATGCCTATCGGCACCTATATTTGAAATACCTATCGGCACCTATATTTGAAATACCTATCGGCAACCATATCTGGAATGCCTATCGGCACCTATATTTGAAATGCCTATCGCCTTCTATATCTGAAATGCCTATCGACACCTATTTTTAAAATGCCAATCGGCAACTATATCTGAAATGCCTATCGGTACCTATATCTGAAATGCCTATCGGCACCTATTTTTGAAATGCCTATCGGAAACTACATCTGAAATGCCTATCAGCACCTATATATGAAATGCCTATCGGCAACCATATCTGAAATGCCTATCGACACCTATATTTGAAATACCTATCGGCTTCTATATCTGAAATGCCTATCGGCACCTATTTTTAAAATGCCAATCGGCAACTATAACTAAAATGCCTATCGGCACCTATATCTGAAATGCCTATCGGCACCTATTTTTGAAATGCCTATCGGAAACTACATCTGAAATGCCTATCAGCACCTATATTTGAAATGCCTATCGGCAATTATATCTGGAATGCTTATCGGCACCTATATTTGAAATGCCTATAGGCTTCTATATCTAAAATGCCTATCGGCACCTATTTTTAAAATGCCAATCGGCAACTATATCTGAAATGCCTATCGGCACCTATATCTGAAATGCCTATCGGCACCAATTTTTGAAATGCCTATCGGAAACTACATCTAAAATGCGTATCAGCACCTATATTTGAAATGCCTATCGGCAACCATATCTGGAATGCCTATCGGCACCTATATTTGAAATGCCTATCGGCTTCTATATCTGAAATGCCTATCGGCACCTATTTTTAAAATGCCAATCGGCAACTATATTTGAAATGCCTATCGGCACCTATACCTGAAATGCCTATCGGCACCTATTTTTGAAATGCCTATCGGAAACTACATCTGAAATGCCTATCAGCACCTATATTTAAAATGCCTATCGGCAACCATATCTGAAATGCCTATCGGCAACCATATCTGAAATGCCTATCGGCACCTATTTTTATAATGCCAATCGGCAACTATATCTGAAGTGCCTATCGGCACCTATATCTGAAATGCCTATTGGCACCTATTTTTGAAATGCCTATCGAAAACTACATCTGAAATGCCTATCAGCACCTATATTTGAAATGCCTATCGGCAACCACATCAGAAATGCCTATCGGCACCTATATCTAAAATGCCATTCGGCATTTATATCTGAAATGCCTATCGGCACCTATATTTGAAATGCCTATCGGCACCTATATTTTAAAAGCCTATCAGCAACTATATCTGAAATGCCTATCGACACCTATGTTTGAAATACCTATCGGCTTCTATATCTGAAATGCCTATCGGCACCTATTTTTAAAATGCCAATCGGCAACTATATCTGAAATGCCTATCGGCACCTATATCTGAAATGCCTATCGGCACCAATTTTTGAAATGCCTATCGGAAACTACATCTAAAATGCCTATCAGCACCTATATTTGAAATGCCTATCGGCAACCATATCTGGAATGCCTATCGGCACCTATATTTGAAATGCCTATCGGCTTCTATATCTGAAATGCCTATCGGCACCTATTTTTAAAATGCCAATCGGCAACTATATCTGAAATGCCTATCGGCACCTATATCTGAAATGCCTATCGGCAACTATTTTTTAAATGCCTGTCGGAAACTACATCTGAAATGCCTATCAGCACCTATATTTAAAATGCCTATCGGCAACCATATCTGAAATGCCTATCGGCAACTATATCTGAAATGCCTATCGGCACCTATTTTTAAAATGCCAATCGGTAACTATATCTGAAATGCCTATCGGCACCTATATCTGAAATGCCTATCAGCACCAATTTTTGAAATGCCTATCGAAAACTACATCTGGAATGCCTATCAGAACCTTTATTTGAAATGCCTATCGGCAACCATATCTGGAATGCCTATCGGCACCTATATTTGAAATGCCTATCGGCTTCTATATCTGAAATGCCTATCGACACCTATTTTTAAAATGTTAATCGGCAACTATATCTGAAATGCCTATCAGCACCTATATCTGAAATGCCTATTGGCACCTATTTTTGAAATGCCTATCGGAAACTACATCTGAAATGCCTATCAGCACCTATATTTGAAATGCCAATCGGCAACCATATCTGGAATGCTTATCGGCACCTATATTTGAAATGCCTTTAGGCTTCTATATCTGAAATGCCTATCGGCACCTATTTTCAAAATGCCTATCGGCAACTATATCTGAAATGCCTATCGGCACCTATATCTGAAATGCCTATCGGCACCTATTTTTGAAGTGCCTATCGGAAACTACATCTGAAATGCCTATCAGCACCTATATTTGAAATGCCTATCGGCAACCATATCTGGAATGCCTATCGGCACCTATATTTGAAATGCCTATCGCCTTCTATATCTAAAATGCCTATCGACACCTATTTTTAAAATGCCAATCGGCAACTATATCTGAAATGCCAATCGGCACATATATATGAAATGCCTATCGGCACCTATTTTTAAAATGCCTATCGGAAACTACATCTGAAATGCCTATCAGCACCTATATTTGAAATGCTTATCCACAATCATATCTGGAATGCCTATCGGCACCTATATTTAAAATGCCTATCGGCTTCTATATCTGAAATGCCTATCGGCACCTATTTTTAAAATGCCAAACGGCAACTATATCTGTAATGCCTATCGGCACCTATATCTGAAATGCCTATCGGCACCTATTTTTGAAATGCCTATCGGAAACTACATCTGAAATGCCTATCAGCACCAATATTTGAAATGCCTATCGGCAACCATATTAATAATGCCTATCGACACCTATATTTGAAATACCTATCGGCTTCTATATCTGAAATGCCTATCGGCACCTATTTTTAAAATGCCAATCGGCAACTATATCTGAAATGCCTATCGGCACCAATTTTTGAAATGCCTATCGGAAACTACATCTGAAATGCCTATCAGCACCTATATTTGAAATGCCAATGGGCAACCATATCTGGAATGCTTATCGGCACCTATATTTGAAATGCCTTTAGGCTTCTATATCTGAAATGCCTTTTGGCACCTATTTTTAAAATGCCAATCGGCAACTATATCTGAAATGCCTATCGGCACCTATATCTGAAATGCCTATTGGCATCAATTTTTGAAATGCCTAACGGAAACCACATCTAAAATGTCTATCAGCACCTATATTTGAAATGCCTATCCTCAACCATATCTAGAATGCCTATCGGCACCTATATTTGAAATGCCTATCGGCTTCTATATCTGAAATGCCTATCGGCACCTATTTTTAAAATGCCAATTTGCAACTATATCTGAAATGCCTATCGGTCCCTATATCTGGAATGCCTATCGGCACTTATTTTTGAAATGCCTATCGGAAACTACATCTGAAATGCCTATCAACACCTATATTTGAAATGCCTATCGGCAACCATATCTGGAATGCCTATCGGCACCTATATTTGAAATGCCTATCGGCTTCTATATCTGAAATGCCTATCAGCACCTATTTTTAAAATGCTAATCGGCAACTATATCTGAAATGCCTATCGGCACCTATATCTGAAAAGCCTATCGGCACCTATTATTGAAACGCCTACCGGAAACAACATCTGAAATGCCTATCAGCACCTATATTTAAAATGCCTATCGGCAACCATATCTGAAATGCCTATCGACACCTATATTTGAAATACCTATCGGCTTCTATATCTGAAATGCCTATCGGCACCTATTTTAAAAATGCCAATCGGTAACTATATCTAAAATGCCTATCGGCACCTACATCTGAAATGCCTATCGGCACCAATTTTTGAAATGCCTATCGGAAACTACATCTGGAATGCCTATCAGCACCTATATTTGAAATGCCTATCGCCTTCTATATCTAAAATGCCTATCGACACCTATTTTTAAAATGCCAATCGGCAACTATATCTGAAATGCCTATCGGTACCTATATCTGAAATGCCTATCGGCACCTATTTTTGAAATGCCTATCGGCAACCATATCTGAAATGCCTATCGACACCTATATTTGAAATACCTATCGGCTTCTATATCTGAAATGCCTATCGGCACCTATTTTTAAAATGCCAATCGGCAACTATAACTGAAATGCCTATCGGCACATATATCTGAAATACCTATCGGCACCTATTTTTAAAATGCCTATCGGAAACTACATCTGAAATGCCTATCAGCACCTATATTTGAAATGCCTATCGGCAAACATATCTGAAATGCCTATCGACACCTATATTTGAAATGCATATCGGCTTCTATATCTGAAATGCCTATCGACATCTATTTTTAAAATGCCAATTGGCAAATATATAAGAAATGCCTATCGGCACCTATATCTGAAATGCCTATCGGTACCTATTTTTGAAATGCCTATCGGAATCTACATTTGAAATACCTATCAGCACTTATATTTAAAATGCCTATCGGCAACCATATCTGGAATGCCTATCGGCAACTATATTTGAAATGCCTATCGGCTTCTATATCTGAAATGCCTATCGGCAACTATTTTTAAATTGCCAATCGGCAAATATATCTAAATTGCCTATCGGCACCTATATCTGAAATGCATATCGGCACCTATTTTTGAAATACCTTTCGGAAACTACATCTGAAATGCCTATCTGTTCCTATATTTGAAATGCCTATCGGCAACCATATCTGAAATGCCTATCGACACCTATATTTGAAATACCTATCGGTTTTTATATCTGAAATGCCTATCGGCACCTGTTTTTAAAATGCCAATCGGCAACTATATCTGAAATGCCTATCGGCACCTATATCTGAAATGCCTATCGGCATCAATTTTTGATATGCCTATCGGAAACTACATCTAAAATGCCTATCAGCACCTATATTAGAAATGCCTATCGGCACCAATTTTTGAAATGCCTATCGGAAACTACATCTGAAATGCCTATCAGCACCTACATTTGAAATGCCTATCGGCAACCATATCTGGAATGCCTATCGGCACCTATATTTGAAATGGCTATCGGCTTCTATATCTGAAATGCCTATCGGCACCTATTTTTAAAATGCTAATTGGCTACTATCTCTGAAGTGCCTATCGGCACCTATATCTGAAATGCCTATCGGCACATATTTTTGAAATGCCTATCGGAAATTACATCTGAAAGGCCTATCAGCACCTATATTTGAAATGCCTATCGGCAACTATATCTGGAATGCCTATCGGCACCTATATTTCAAATGCCTATCGGCTTCTATATCTGAAATGCCTATCGGCACCTATTTTTAAAACGCCAATCGGCAACTATATCTGAAATGCCCATCGGCACCTATATCTGAAATGCCTATCGGCACCTATTTTTGAAATGCCTATCGGAAACTACATCCGAAATGCCTATCAGCACCTATATTTGATATGCCTATCGGCAACCATATCTGAAATGCCTATCGACACCTATATTTGAAATACCTATCGGCTTCTATATCTGAAATGCCTATCGGCACCTATTTTTAAAATGCCAATCGGTAACTATATCTAAAATGCCTATCGGCATCTATATCAGAAATGCCTATCGGCACCAATTTTAGAAATGCCTATCGGAAACTACATCTGGAATGCCTATCAGCACCTATATTTAAAATACCTATCGGCAACCATATCTGGAATGCCTATCGGCACCTATTTTTGAAATGCCTATCGGCTTCTATATCTGAAATGCCTATAAACACCTATTTTTAAAATGCCAATCGGCAACTATATCTGAAATGGCTATCGGCACCTATATCTGAAATGCCTATCGGCACCTATTTTTAAAATGCCTATCGGAAACTACATCTGAAATGCCTATCAGCACCTATATTTGAAATGCCTATCGGTAACCATATCTGAAATGCCTATCGACACCTATATTTGAAATGCTTATCGGCACCTATATTTTAAAAGCCTATCGGCAACTATATCTGAAATGCCTATCGACACCTATGTTTGAAATACCTATCGGCAACCATATCTGGAATGCCTATCGGCACCTTTTTTTAAAATGCCTATCGGCTTCTATATCTGAAATGCCTATAAACACCTATTTTTAAAATGCCAATCGGCAACTATATCTGAAATGGCTATCGGCACCTATATCTGAAATGCCTATCTGCACCTATTTTTAAAATGCCTATCGGAAACTACATCTGAAATGCCTATCAGCGCCTATATTTGAAATGCCTATCGGTAACCATATCTGAAATGCCTATCGACACCTATATCAGAAATGCCTATCGGCACCAATTTTAGAAATGCCTATCGGAAACTACATCTGGAATTCCTATCAGCACCTATATTTGAAATACCTATCGGCAACCATATCTGGAATGCCTATCGGCACCTATTTTTGAAATGCCTATCGGCTTCTATATCTGAAATGCCTATAAACACCTATTTTTAAAATGCCAATCGGCAACTATATCTGAAATGCCTACCGGCACCTATTTTTAAAATGCCAATCGGTAACTATATCTGAAATGCCTATCGGCACCTATATCTGAAATGCCTATCAGCACCAATTTTTGAAATGCCTATCGAAAACTACATCTGGAATGCCTATCAGAACCTTTATTTGAAATGCCTATCGGTCACCATATCTGGAATGCCTATCGGCACCTATATTTGAAATGCCTATCGGCTTCTATATCTGAAATGCCTATCGGCACCTATTTTTAAAATGCCAATCGGCAACTATATCTGAAATGCCTATCGGCACTTATATCTGAAATGCCTATCGGCACCAATTTTTGAAATGCCTATCGGAAACTACATCTAAAATGCCTATCAGCACCTATATTTGAAATGCCTATCGGCAACCATATCTGGAATGCCTATCGGCACCTATATTTGAAATGCCTATCGGCTTCTATATCTGAAATGCCTATCGGCACCTATTTTTAAAATGCCAATCTGCAACTATATCTAAAATGCCTATCGGCACCTATATCTGAAATGCCTATCGGCACCTATTTTTGAAATGCCTATCGGAAACTACATCTGAAATGCCTATCAGCACCTATATTTAAAATGCCTATCGGCAACCATATCTGAAATGCCTATCGGCAACCATATCTGAAATGCCTATCGGCACCTATTTTTAAAATGCCAATCGGCAACTATATCTGAAGTGCCTATCGGCACCTATATCTGAAATGCCTATTTGCACCTATTTTTGAAATTCCTGTCGAAAACTACATCTGAAATGCCTATCAGCACCTATATTTGAAATGCCTATCGGCAACCACATCTGAATTGCCTATCGGCACCTATATCTGAAATGCCATTCGGCATTTATATCTGAAATGCCTATCGACACCTATATTTGAAATTCCTATCGGCACCTATATTTTAAATGCCTATCGGCAACTATATCTGAAATGCCTATCGACACCTATGTTTGAAATACCTTTCGGCTTCTATATCTGCAATGCCTATCGGCACCTATTTTTAAAATGCCAATCGGTAACTATATCTGAAATGCCTATCGGCACCTATATCTGAAATGCACATCAGCACCAATTTTTGAAATGCCTATCAGCACCTATATTTGAAATGCCTATCGGCAACCATATCTGGAATGCCTATCGGCACCTATATTTGAAATGCCTATCGCCTTCTATATCTGAAATGCCTATCGACACCTATTTTAAAATGCCAATCGGCAACTATATCTGTAATGCCTATCGGCACCTATATCTGAAATGCCTATCGGCACCTATTTTTGAAATGCCTATCGGAAACTACATCTGAAATGCCTATCAGCACCAATATTTGAAATGCCTATCGGCAACCATATCTGAAATGCCTATCGACACCTATATTTGAAATACCTATCGGCTTCTATATCTGAAATGCCTATCGGCACCTATTTTTAAAATACCAATCGGCAACTATATCTGAAATGCCTATCGGCACCTATATCTGAAATGCCTATCGGCACCAATTTTTGAAATGCCTATCGGCACCAATTTTTGAAATGCCTATCGGCACCAATTTTTGAAATGCCTATCGGAAACTACATCTGAAATGCCTATCGGCACCTATATTTGAAATGCCTATCGGCAACCATATCTGGAATGCCTATCGGCACCTATATTTGAAATGCCTATCGGCTTCTATATCTGAAATGCCTATCGGCACCTATTTTTAAAATGCCAATCGGCAACTATATCTGAAATTGCTATCGGCACCTATATCTGAAATGCCTATCGGCAACTATATCTGAAATGCCTATCGGTACCTATATCTGAAATGCCTATCGGCACCTATTTTAGAAATGCCTATCGGCAACCATATCTGAAATGCCTATCGACACCTATATTTGAAATACCTATCGGCTTGTATATCTGAAATGCCTATCGGCACCTATTTTTAAAATGCCAATCGGCAACTATAACTGAAATGCCTATCGGCACATATATCTGAAATACCTATCGGCACCTATTTTTAAAATGCCTATCGTAAACTACATCTGAAATGCCTATCAGCACCTATATTTGAAATGCCTATCGGCAAACATATCTGAAATGCCTATCGACACCTATATTTGAAATGCATATCGGCTTCTATATCTGAAATGCCTATCGACATCTATTTTTAAAATGCCAATTGGCAAATATATAAGAAATGCCTATCGGCACCTATATCTGAAATGCCTATCGGTACCTATTTTTGAAATGCCTATCGGAATCTACATTTGAAATACCTATCAGCACTTATATTTAAAATGCCTATCGGCAACCATATCTGGAATGCCTATCGGCAACTATATTTGAAATGCCTATCGGCTTCTATATCTGAAATGCCTATCGGCAACTATTTTTAAATTGCCAATCGGCAAATATATCTAAATTGCCTATCGGCACCTATATCTGAAATGCATATCGGCACCTATTTTTGAAATACCTTTCGGAAACTACATCTGAAATGCCTATCTGTTCCTATATTTGAAATGCCTATCGGCAACCATATCTGAAATGCCTATCGACACCTATATTTGAAATACCTATCGGCTTTTATATCTGAAATGCCTATCGGCACCTGTTTTTAAAATGCCAATCGGCAACTATATCTGAAATGCCTATCGGCACCTATATCTGAAATGCCTATCGGCATCAATTTTTGAAATGCCTATCGGAAACTACATCTAAAATGCCTATCAGCACCTATATTAGAAATGCCTACCGGCACCAATTTTTGAAATGCCTATCGGAAACTACATCTGAAATGCCTATCAGCACCTATATTTGAAATGCCTATCGGCAACCATATCTGGAATGCCTATCGGCACCTATATTTGAAATGGCTATCGGCTTCTATATCTGAAATGCCTATCGGCACCTATTTTTAAAATGCTAATTGGCTACTATCTCTGAAATGCCTATCGGCACCTATATCTGAAATGCCTATCGGCACATATTTTTGAAATGCCTATCGGAAATTACATCTGAAAGGCCTATCAGCACCTATATTTGAAATGCCTATCGGCAACTATATCTGGAATGCCTATCGGCACCTATATTTCAAATGCCTATCGGCTTCTATATCTGAAATGCCTATCGGCACCTATTTTTAAAACGCCAATCGGCAACTATATCTGAAATGCCCATCGGCACCTATATCTGAAATGCCTATCGGCACCTATTTTTGAAATGCCTATCGGAAACTACATCCGAAATGCCTATCAGCACCTATATTTGATATGCCTATCGGCAACCATATCTGAAATGCCTATCGACACCTATATTTGAAATACCTATCGGCTTCTATATCTGAAATGCCTATCGGCACCTATTTTTAAAATGCCAATCGGTAACTATATCTAAAATGCCTATCGGCATCTATATCAGAAATGCCTATCGGCACCAATTTTAGAAATGCCTATCGGAAACTACATCTGGAATGCCTATCAGCACCTATATTTAAAATACCTATCGGCAACCATATCTGGAATGCCTATCGGCACCTATTTTTGAAATGCCTATCGGCTTCTATATCTGAAATGCCTATAAACACCTATTTTTAAAATGCCAATCGGCAACTATATCTGAAATGGCTATCGGCACCTATATCTGAAATGCCTATCGGCACCTATTTTTAAAATGCCTATCGGAAACTACATCTGAAATGCCTATCAGCACCTATATTTGAAATGCCTATCGGTAACCATATCTGAAATGCCTATCGACACCTATATTTGAAATGCTTATCGGCACCTATATTTTAAAAGCCTATCGGCAACTATATCTGAAATGCCTATCGACACCTATGTTTGAAATACCTATCGGCAACCATATCTGGAATGCCTATCGGCACCTATTTTTAAAATGCCTATCGGCTTCTATATCTGAAATGCCTATAAACACCTATTTTTAAAATGCCAATCGGCAACTATATCTGAACTGGCTATCGGCACCTATATCTGAAATGCCTATCTGCACCTATTTTTAAAATGCCTATCGGAAACTACATCTGAAATGCCTATCAGCGCCTATATTTGAAATGCCTATCGGTAACCATATCTGAAATGCCTATCGACACCTATATCAGAAATGCCTATCGGCACCAATTTTAGAAATGCCTATCGGAAACTACATCTGGAATTCCTATCAGCACCTATATTTGAAATACCTATCGGCAACCATATCTGGAATGCCTATCGGCACCTATTTTTGAAATGCCTATCGGCTTCTATATCTGAAATGCCTATAAACACCTATTTTTAAAATGCCAATCGGCAACTATATCTGAAATGCCTACCGGCACCTATTTTTAAAATGCCAATCGGTAACTATATCTGAAATGCCTATCGGCACCTATATCTGAAATGCCTATCAGCACCAATTTTTGAAATGCCT
Organism: Venustoraphidia nigricollis; assembly: GCA_034508555.1. Classification (NCBI taxonomy): domain Eukaryota; kingdom Metazoa; phylum Arthropoda; class Insecta; order Raphidioptera; family Raphidiidae; genus Venustoraphidia; species Venustoraphidia nigricollis. The sequence goes on from JAVRKA010000041.1 coordinate 4,379,821, forward strand.
ATCGAAAACTACATCTGGAATGCCTATCAGAACCTTTATTTGAAATGCCTATCGGCAACCATATCTGGAATGCCTATCGGCACCTATATTTGAAATGCCTATCGGCTTCTATATCTGAAATGCCTATCGGCACCTATTTTTAAAATGCCAATCGGCAACTATATCTGAAATGCCTATCGGCACTTATATCTGAAATGCCTATCGGCACCAATTTTTGAAATGCCTATCGGAAACTACATCTAAAATGCCTATCAGCACCTATATTTGAAATGCCTATCGGCAACCATATCTGGAATGCCTATCGGCACCTATATTTGAAATGCCTATCGGCTTCTATATCTGAAATGCCTATCGGCACCTATTTTTAAAATGCCAATCTGCAACTATATCTAAAATGCCTATCGGCACCTATATCTGAAATGCCTATCGGCACCTATTTTTGAAATGCCTATCGGAAACTACATCTGAAATGCCTATCAGCACCTATATTTAAAATGCCTATCGGCAACCATATCTGAAATGCCTATCGGCAACCATATCTGAAATGCCTATCGGCACCTATTTTTAAAATGCCAATCGGCAACTATATCTGAAGTGCCTATCGGCACCTATATCTGAAATGCCTATTTGCACCTATTTTTGAAATTCCTATCGAAAACTACATCTGAAATGCCTATCAGCACCTATATTTGAAATGCCTATCGGCAACCACATCTGAATTGCCTATCGGCACCTATATCTGAAATGCCATTCGGCATTTATATCTGAAATGCCTATCGACACCTATATTTGAAATTCCTATCGGCACCTATATTTTAAATGCCTATCGGCAACTATATCTGAAATGCCTATCGACACCTATGTTTGAAATACCTTTCGGCTTCTATATCTGCAATGCCTATCGGCACCTATTTTTAAAATGCCAATCGGTAACTATATCTGAAATGCCTATCGGCACTTATATCTGAAATGCACATCAGCACCAATTTTTGAAATGCCTATCAGCACCTATATTTGAAATGCCTATCGGCAACCATATCTGGAATGCCTATCGGCACCTATATTTGAAATGCCTATCGCCTTCTATATCTGAAATGCCTATCGACACCTATTTTAAAATGCCAATCGGCAACTATATCTGTAATGCCTATCGGCACCTATATCTGAAATGCCTATCGGCACCTATTTTTGAAATGCCTATCGGAAACTACATCTGAAATGCCTATCAGCACCAATATTTGAAATGCCTATCGGCAACCATATCTGAAATGCCTATCGACACCTATATTTGAAATACCTATCGGCTTCTATATCTGAAATGCCTATCGGCACCTATTTTTAAAATACCAATCGGCAACTATATCTGAAATGCCTATCGGCACCTATATCTGAAATGCCTATCGGCACCAATTTTTGAAATGCCTATCGGCACCAATTTTTGAAATGCCTATCGGCACCAATTTTTGAAATGCCTATCGGAAACTACATCTGAAATGCCTATCGGCACCTATATTTGAAATGCCTATCGGCAACCATATCTGGAATGCCTATCGGCACCTATATTTGAAATGCCTATCGGCTTCTATATCTGAAATGCCTATCGGCACCTATTTTTAAAATGCCAATCGGCAACTATATCTGAAATTGCTATCGGCACCTATATCTGAAATGCCTATCGGCACCTATTTTTAAAATGCCTATCGGAAACTACATCTGAAATGCCTATCAGCACCTATATCTGAGATGCCTATCGGCAACCATATCTGGAATGCCTATCGGCACCTATATTTGAAATGCCTATCGGCTTCTATATCTGAAATGCCAATCGGCACCTATTTTTGAAATGCCTATCGAAAACTACATCTGAAATGCCTATCAGCACCTATATTTGAAATGCCTATCGGCAACCACATCAGAAATGCCTATCGGCACCTATATCCGAAAGGCCTTTCGGCATTTATATCTGAAATGCCTATCGACACCTATATTTGAAATGCCATCGGCACCTATATTTTAAATGCCTATCGGCAACTATATTTGGTATGCCTATCGGCACCTATATCTGAAATGCCTATCGGCACCAATTTTTGAAATGCCTATCGGAAACTACATCTGAAATGCCTATCAGCACCTATATTTGAAATGCCTATCGGCTTCTATATCTGAAATGCCTATCGAAACCTATTTTAAAAATGCCAATTGGCAACTATATCTGAAATGCCTATCAGCACCTATATCTGAAATGCCTATCGGTACCTATTTTTGAAATGCCTATCGGAAACTACATCTGAAATGCCTATCAGCACTTATATTTGAAATGCCTATCGGCAACCATATCTGGAATGCCTATCGGCACCTATATTTGAAATGCCTATCGGCTTTTATATCTGAAATGCCTATCGGCACTTATTTTTAAAATGCCAATCGGCACCTTTATCTGAAATGCCTATCGGCACCTATTTTTGTAATGCTTTTCGGAAACTACATCTGAAATGCCTATCTGCTCCTATATTTGAAATGCCTATCGGCAACCATATCTAAAATGCATATCGACCCCTATATTTGAAATACCTATCGGCTTCTATATCTGAAATGCCTATCGGCACCTGTTTTTAAAATGCCAATCGGCAACTATATCTGAAATGCCTATCGGCACCTATATCTGAAATGCCTATTGGCATCAATTTTTGAAATGCCTACCGGAAACTACATCTAAAATGTCTATCAGCACCTATATTTGAAATGCCTATCGGCAACCATATCTGGAATACCTATCGGCACCTATATTTGAAACGCCTATCGGCTTCTATATCTGAAATGCCTATCGGCACCTATTTTTAAAATGCCTATCGGCAACCATATCTGAAATGCCTATCGACACCTATATTTGGAGTACCTATCGGCTTCTATATCTGAAATGCCTATCGGCACCTATTTTTAAAATGCCAATCGGTAAATATATCTAAAATGCCCATCGGCACCTATATCTGAAATGCCTATCGGCACCAATTTTTGAAATGCCTATCGGAAACTACATCTGGAATGCCTATCGGCACCTATATTTGAAATACCTATCAGCAACCATATCTGGAATGCCTATCGGCACCTATATTTGAAATGCCTATCGCCTTCTATATCTGAAATGCCTATCGACACCTATTTTTAAAATGCCAATCGGCAACTATATCTGAAATGCCTATCGGTACCTATATCTGAAATGCCTATCGGCACCTATTTTTGAAATGCCTATCGGAAACTACATCTAAAATGCCTATCAGCACCTATATATGAAATGCCTATCGCCAACCATATCTGAAATGCCTATCGACACCTATATTTGAAATACCTATCGGCTTCTATATCTGAAATGCCTATCGGCACCTATTTTTAAAATGCCAATCGGCAACTATAATTAAAATGCCTATCGGCACCTATATCTGAAATGCCTATCGGCACCTATTTTTGAAATGCCTATCGGAAACTACATCTAAAATGCCTATCAGCACCTATATTTGAAATGCCTATCGGCAACCATATCTGGAATGCCTATCGGCACCTATATTTGAAATGCCTATCGGCTTCTATATCTGAAATGCCTATCGGCACCTATTTTTAAAATGCCAATCGGCAACTATATTTGAAATGCCTATCGGCACCTATACCTGAAATGCCTATCGGCACCTATTTTTGAAATGCCTATCGGAAACTACATCTGAAATGCCTATCAGCACCTATATTTAAAATGCCTATCGGCGACCATATCTGAAATGCCTATCGGCAACCATATCTGAAATGCCTATCGGCACCTATTTTTATAATGCCAATCGGCAACTATATCTGAAGTGCCTATCGGCACCTATATCTGAAATGCCTATTGGCACCTATTTTTGAAATGCCTATCGAAAACTACATCTGAAATGCCTATCAGCACCTATATTTGAAATGCCTATCGGCAACCACATCAGAAATGCCTATCGGCACCTATATCTGAAATGCCATTCGGCATTTATATCTGAAATGCCTATCGACACCTATATTTGAAATGCCTATCGGCACCTATATTTTAAAAGCCTATCGGCAACTATATCTGAAATGCCTATCGACACCTATGTTTGAAATACCTATCGGCTTCTATATCTGAAATGCCTATCAGCACCTATTTTTAAAATGCCAATCGGTAACTATATCTGAAATGCCTATCGGCACCTATATCTGAAATGCCTATCAGCACCAATTTTTGAAATGCCTATCGGAAACTACATCTGGAATGCCTATCAGAACCTTTATTTGAAATGCCTATCGGCAACTATATTTGGAATGCCTATCGGCACCTTTATTTGAAATGCCTATCGGCTTCTATATCTGAAATGCCTATCGGCACCTATTTTTAAAATGCCAATCGGCAACTATATCTGAAATGCCTATCGGCACCTATATCTGAAATGCCTATCGGCACCAATTTTTGAAATGCCTATCGGAAACTACTTCTAAAATGCCTATCAGCACCTATATTTGAAATGCCTATCGGCAACCATATCTGGAATGCCTATCGGCACCTATATTTGAAATGCCTATCGGCTTCTATATCTGAAATGCCTATCGGCACCTATTTTTAAAATGCCAATCGGCAACTATATCTGAAGTGCCTATCGGCACCTATATCTGAAATGCCTATTGGCACCTATTTTTGAAATGCCTATCGAAAACTACATCTGAAATGCCAATCAGCACCTATATTTGAAATGCCTAACGGCAACCACATTAGAAATGCCTATCGGCACCTATATCTAAAATGCTATTCGGCATTTATATCTGAAATGCCTATCGACACCTATATTTGAAATGCCTACCGGCACCTATATTTTAAATGCTTATCGGCAACTATATCTGAAATGCCTATCGACACCTATGTTTGAAATACCTTTCGGCTTCTATATCTGAAATGCTTATCGGCACCTATTTTTAAAATGCCAATCGGTAACTATATCTGAAATGCCTATCGGCACCTATATCTGAAATGCCTATCAGCACCAATTTTTGAAATGTCTATCGGAAACTACATCTGGAATGCCTATCAGAACCTTTATTTGAAATGCCTATCGGCAACCATATCTGGAATGCCTATCGGCACCTATATTTGAAATGCCTATCAGCTTCTATATCTGAAATGCCTATCGGCACCTATTTTTAAAATGCCAATCGGCAACTATATCTGAAGTGCCTATCAGCACCTATATCTGAAATGCCTATTGGCACCTATTTTTGAAATGCCTATCGAAAACTACATCTGAAATGCCTATCAGCACCTATATTTGAAATGCCTATCGGCAACCACATTAGAAATGCCTATCGGCACCTATATCTAAAATGCTATTCGGCATTTATATCTGAAATGCCTATCGACACCTATATTTGAAATGCCTATCAGCACCTATATTTGAAATGCCTATCGGTAACCATATCTGAAATGCCTATCGACACCTATATCAGAAATGCCTATCGGCACCAATTTTAGAAATGCCTATCGGAAACTACATCTGGAATTCCTATCAGCACCTATATTTGAAATACCTATCGGCAACCATATCCGGAATGCCTATCGGCACCTATTTTTGAAATGCCTATCGGCTTCTATATCTGAAATGCCTATAAACACCTATTTTTAAAATGCCAATCGGCAACTATATCTGAAATGCCTACCGGCACCTATTTTTAAAATGCCAATCGGTAACTATATCTGAAATGCCTATCGGCACCTATATCTGAAATGCCTATCAGCACCAATTTTTGAAATGCCTATCGGAAACTACATCTGGAATGCCTATCAGAACCTTTATTTGAACTGCCTATCGGCAACCATATCTGGAATGCCTATCGGCACCTATATTTGAAATGCCTATCGGCTTCTATATCTGAAATGCCTATCGGCACCTATTTTTAAAATGCCAATCGGCAACTATATCTGAAATGCCTATCGGCACTTATATCTGAAATGCCTATCGGCACCAATTTTTGAAATGCCTATCGGAAACTGCATCTAAAATGCCTATCAGCACCTATATTTGAAATGCCTATCGGCAACCATATCTGGAATGCCTATCGGCACCTATATTTGAAATGCCTATCGGCTTCTATATCTGAAATGCCTATCGGCACCTATTTTTAAAATGCCAATCGGCAACTATATCTAAAATGCCTATCGGCACCTATATCTGAAATGCCTATCGGCACCTATTTTTGAAATGCCTATCGGAAACTACATCTGAAATGCCTATCAGCACCTATATTTAAAATGCCTATCGGCAACTATATCTGAAATGCCTATCGGCAACCATATCTGAAATGCCTATCGGCACCTATTTTTAAAATGCCAATCGGCAACTATATCTGAAGTGCCTATCGGCACCTATATCTGAAATGCCTATTTGCACCTATTTTTGAAATTCCTATCGAAAACTACATCTGAAATGCCTATCAGCACCTATATTTGAAATGCCTATCGGCAACCACATCTGAATTGCCTATCGGCACCTATATCTGAAATGCCATTCGGCATTTATATCTGAAATGCCTATCGACACCTATATTTGAAATTCCTATCGGCACCTATATTTTAAATGCCTATCGGCAACTATATCTGAAATGCCTATCGACACCTATGTTTGAAATACCTTTCGGCTTCTATATCTGAAATGCCTATCGGCACCTATTTTTAAAATGCCAATCGGCAACTATATCTGAAGTGCCTATCAGCACCTATATCTGAAATGCCTATTGGCACCTATTTTTGAAATGCCTATCGAAAACTACATCTGAAATGCCTATCAGCACCTATATTTGAAATGCCTATCGGCAACCACATTAGAAATGCCTATCGGCACCTATATCTAAAATGCTATTCGGCATTTATATCTGAAATGCCTATCGACACCTATATTTGAAATGCCTATCGGCACCTATATTTTAAATGCCTATCGGCAACTATATCTGAAATGCCTATCGACACCTATGTTTGAAATACCTTTCGGCTTCTATATCTGAAATGCTTATCGGCACCTATTTTTAAAATGCCAATCGGTAACTATATCTGAAATGCCTATCGGCACCTATATCTGAAATGCCTATCAGCACCAATTTTTGAAATGTCTATCGGAAACTACATCTGGAATGCCTATCAGAACCTTTATTTGAAATGCCTATCGGCAACCATATCTGGAATGCCTATCGGCACCTATATTTGAAATGCCTATCGGCTTCTATATCTGAAATGCCTATCAGCACCTATATTTAAAATGCCTATCGGCAACCATATCTGAAATGCCTATCGGCAACCATATCTGAAATGCCTATCGGCACCTATTTTTAAAATGCCAATCGGCAACTATATCTGAAGTGCCTATCGGCACCTATATCTGAAATGCCTATTGGCACCTATTTTTGAAATGCCTATTGAAAACTACATCTGAAATGCCTATCAGCACCTATATTTGAAATGCCTATCGGCAACCACATTAGAAATGCCTATCGGCACCTATATCTAAAATGCTATTCGGCATTTATATCTGAAATGCCTATCGACACCTATATTTGAAATGCCTGTCGGCACCTATATTTTAAATGCCTATCGGCAACTATATCTGAAATGCCTATCGACACCTATGTTTGAAATACCTTTCGGCTTCTATATCTGAAATGCTTATTGGCACCTATTTTTAAAATGCCAATCGGTAACTATATCTGAAATGCCTATCGGCACCTATATCTGAAATGCCTATCAGCACTAATTTTTGAAATGTCTATCGGAAACTACATCTGGAATGCCTATCAGAACCTTTATTTGAAATGCCTATCGGCAACCATATCTGGAATGCCTATCGGCACCTATATTTGAAATGCCTATCGGCTTCTATATCTGAAATGCCTATCGACACCTATTTTTAAAATTCCAATCGGCAACTATATCTGAAATGCCTATCAGCACCTATATCTGAAATGCCTATTGGCACCTATTTTTGAAATGCCTATCGGAAACTACATCTGAAATGCCTATCAGCACCTATATTTGAAATGCCAATCGGCAACCATATCTGGAATGCTTATCGGCACCTATATTTGAAATGCCTTTAGGCTTCTATATCTGAAATGCCTATCGGCACCTATTATTAAAATGCCTATCGGCAACTATATCTGAAATGCCTATCGGCACCTATATCTGAAATGCCTATCGGCACCTATTTTTGAAATGCCTATCGGAAACTACATCTGAAATGCCTATCAGCACCTATATTTGAAATGCCTATCGGCAACCATATCTGGAATGCCTATCGGCACCTATATTTGAAATGCCTATCGCCTTCTATATCTGAAATGCCTATCGACACCTATTTTTAAAATGCCAATCGGCAACTATATCTGAAATGCCTATCGGCACCTATATCTGAAATGCCTATCGGCACCTATTTTTAAAATGCCTATCGGAAACTACATCTGAAATGCCTATCAGCACCTATATTTGAAATGCTTATCGGCAATCATATCTGGAATGCCTATCGGCACCTATATTTAAAATGCCTATCGGCTTCTATATCTGAAATGCCTATCGGCACCTATTTTTAAAATGCCAATCGGCAACTATATCTGTAATGCCTATCGGCACCTATATCTGAAATGCCTATCGGCACCTATTTTTGAAATGCCTATCGGAAACTACATCTGAAATGCCTATCAGCACCAATATTTGAAATGCCTATCGGCAACCATATCAATAATGCCTATCGACACCTATATTTGAAATACCTATCGGCTTCTATATCTGAAATGCCTATCGGCACCTATTTTTAAAATGCCAATCGGCAACTATATCTGAAATGCCTATCGGCACCAATTTTTGAAATGCCTATCGGAAACTACATCTGAAATGCCTATCAGCACCTATATTTGAAATGCCAATGGGCAACCATATCTGGAATGCTTATCGGCACCTATATTTGAAATGCCTTTAGGCTTCTATATCTGAAATGCCTTTTGGCACCTATTTTTAAAATGCCAATCGGCAACTATATCTGAAATGCCTATCGGCACCTATATCTAAAATGCCTATCGGCACCTATTTTTGAAATGCCTATCGGAAACAACATCTGAAATGCCTATCAGCACCTATATTTGAAATGCCTATCGGCAACCATATCTGGAATGCCTATCGGCACCTATATTTGAAATGCCTATCGGCTTCTATATCTGAAATGCCTATCGGCACCTATTTTTAAAATGCCAATCGGCAACTATATCTGAAATTGCTATCGGCACCTATATCTGAAATGCCTATCGGCACCTATTTTTGAAATGCCTATCGGAAACTACATCTGAAATGCCTATCAGCACCTATATTTGAGATGCCTATCGGCAACCATATCTGGAATGCCTATCGGCACCTATATTTGAAATGCCTATCGGCTTCTATTTCTGAAATGCCTATCGGCACCTATTTTTGAAATGCCAATCGAAAACTACATCTGAAATGCCTATCAGCACCTATATTTGAAATGCCTATCGGCAACCACATCAGAAATGCCTATCGGCACCTATATCTGAAAGGCCTTTCGGCATTTATATCTGAAATGCCTATCGACACCTATATTTGAAATGCCTATCGGCACCTATATTTTAAATGCCTATCGGCAACTATATCTGATATGCCTATCGGCACCTATATCTGAAATGCCTATCGGCACCAATTTTTGAAATGCCTATCGGAAACTACATCTGAAATGCCTATCAGCACCTATATTTGAAATGCCTATCGGCTTCTATATCTGAAATGCCTATCGACACCTATTTTTAAAATGTCAATTGGCAACTATATCTGAAATGCCTATCGGCACCTATATCTGAAATGCCTATCGGTACCTATTTTTGAAATGCTTATCGGAAACTACATCTGAAATGCCTATCAGCACTTATATTTGAAATGCCTATCGGCAACCATATCTGGAATGCCTATCAACACCTATATTTGAAATGCCTATCGGCTTCTATATCTGAAATGCCTATCGGCACCTATTTTTAAAATGCATATCGGCAACTATATCTGAAATGCCTATCGGCACCTATTTTTGAAATGCTTTTCGGAAACTACATATGAAATGCCTATCTGCTCCTATATTTGAAATGCCTTTAGGCAACCATATCTGAAATGCCTATCGACCCCTATATTTGAAATACCTATCGGCTTCTATATCTGAAATGCCTATCGGCACCTGCTTTTAAAATGCCAATCGGCAACTATATCTGAAATGCCTATCGGCACCTATTTTTGAAATGCCTATCGAAAACTACATCTAAAATGCCTATCGGCACCTATTTTTAAAATGCCAATCGCCAACTCTATCTGAAATGCCTATCGGCACCTATATCTGAAATGCCTATCGGCACCTATTTTTGAAATGCCTATCGGAAACTACATCTGAAATGCCTATCAGCACCTATATTTGAAATGCCTATCGGCAACCATATCTGGAATGCCTATCGGCACCTATATTTGAAATGCCTATCGGCTTCTATATCTGAAATGCCTATCGGCACCTATTTTTAAAATACTAATCGGCAACTATATCTGTAATGCCTATCGACACCTATATCTGAAATGCCTATCGGCACCTATTTTTGAAATGCCTATCGGAAACTACATCTGAAATGCCTATCAGCACCAATATTTGAAATGCTTATCGGCAACCATATCTAAAATGCCTATCGACACCTATATTTGAAATACCTATCAGCTTCTATATCTGAAATGCCTATCGGCACCTATTTTTAAAATGCTAATCGGCAACTATATCTGAAATGCCTATCGGCACTAATTTTTGAAATGCCTATCGGAAACTACATCTGAAATGCCTATCAGCACCTATATTTAAAATGCCTATCGACAACCATATCTGGAATGCCTATCGGCACCTATATTTGAAATGCCTATCGGCTTCTATATCTGAAATGCCTATCGGCACCTATTTTTAAAATGCCAATCGGCAGCTATATCTGAAATGCCTATCGGCACCTATATCTGAAATGCGTATCGGCACCTATTTTTGAAATGCCTATCGGAAACTACATCTGAAATGCCTATCAGCACCTATATTTGAAATGCCTATCGGCAACCATATCTGGAATGCCTATCGGCACCTATATTTGAAATGCCTATCGGCTTTTATATCTGAAATGCCTATCGGCACCTATTTTTAAAATGCCAATCGGCAACTATATCTGAAGTGCCTATCGGCACCTATATCTGAAATGCCTATCGGCACCTATTTTTTAAATGCCTATCGAAAACTACATCTGAAATGCCTATCAGCACCTATATTTGAAATGCCTTTCGGCAACCACATCAGAAATGCCTATCGGCACCTATATCTGAAATGCCTTTCGGCATTTATATCTGAAATGCCTATCGGCACCTATATATGAAATGCCTATCGGCACCTATATTTAAAATGCCTATCGGCAACTATATCTGATATGCCTATCGGCACCTATATCTGAAATGCCTATCGGCACCTATTTTTGAAATGTCTATCGGAAACTACATCTAAAATGCCTATCGGCACCTATTTTTAAAATGCCGATCGGCAACTCAATCTGAAATGCCTATCGGCACCTATATCTGAAATGCCTATCGGCACCTATTTTTGAAATGCCTATCGGAAACTACATCTGAAATGCCTATCAGCACCTATATTTGAAATGCCTATCGGCCACCATATCTGGAATGCCTATCGGCACTTATATTTGAAATGCCTATCGGCTTTTATATCTGAAATGCCTATCAACACCTATTTTTAAAATGCTAATCGGCAACTATATCTGAAATGCCTATCGGCACCTATATCTGAAATGCCTATCGGCACCTATTTTTGAAATGCCTATCGGGAACTACATCTGAAATGGCTATCAGCACCTATATTTGAAATGCCTATCGGCAATCATATCTGAAATGCCTATCGACACCTATATTTAAAATACCTATCGGCTTCTATATCTGAAAAGCCTATCGGCACCTATTTTTAAAATGCCAATCGGTAACTAAATCTGAAATGCCTATCGGCACCTATATCTGAAATGCCTATCGGCACCTATTTTTGAAATGCCTATCGGAAACTACATCTGGAATGCCTATCAGCACCTATATTTGAAATGCCTATCGGCAACCATATCTGGAATGCCTATCGGCACCTATATTTGAAATGCCTATTGGCTTCTATATCTGAAATGCCTATCGACACCTATTTTTAAAATGCCAATCGGCAACTATATCTGAAATGCCTATCGGCACCTATATCTGAAATGCCTATCGGCACCTATTTTTGAAATGCCTATCGGAAACTACATCTGAAATGCCTATCAGCACCAATATTTGAAATGCCTATCGGCAAATATATCTGAAATGCCTATCGATACCTATATTTGAAATACCTATCGGCTTCTATATCTGAAATGAACATCGGCACCTATTTTTAAAATGCCAATCGGCAACTATATCTGAAATGCCTATCGGCACCTATATCTGAAATGCCTATCGGCACCAATTTTTGAAATGCCTATCAAAAACTACATCTGAAATGCCTATCAGCACCTATATTTAAAATGCCTATCGGCAACCATATCTGGAATGCTTATCGGAACCTATATTTGAAATGCCTATCGGCTTCTATATCTGAAATGCTTATCGGCACCTATTTTCAAAATGCCAATCGGCAACTATATCGGAAATGCCTATCAGCAACTATATCTGAAATGCCTATCGGCACCTATTTTTGAAATGCCTATCGGAAACTACATCTGAAATGCCTATCAGCACCTATATTTGAAATGCCTATCGGCAACCATATCTGGAATGCCTATCGGCACCTATATTTGAAATGCCTATCGGCTTCTATATCTGAAATGCCTATCGGCACCTATTTTTAAAATGCCAATCGGCAATTATATCTGAAATGCCTATCGGCACCTGTATCTGAAATGCCTATCGGCACCTATTTTTGAAATGCCTATCGGAAACTACATCTGAAATTCCTATCAGCACCTATATTTGAAATGCCTAACGGCAACCATATCTGGAATGCCTATCGGCACCTATATTTGAAATGCCTATCGGCTTCTATATCTGAAATGCCTAACGGCACCTATTTTTAAAATGCTAATCGGCAACTATATCTGTAATGCCTATCGGCACCTATATCTGAAATGCCTATCGGCACCTATTTTTGAAATGCCTATCGGAAACTACATCTGAAATGCCTATCAGCACCAATATTTGAAATGCCTATCGGCATCCATATCTGAAATGCCTAACGACACCTATATTTGAAATACCTATCGGCTTCTATATCTGAAATGCCTATCGGCACCTATTTTTAAAATGCCAATCGGCAACTATATCTGAAATGCCCATCGGCACCTATATCTGAAATGCCTATCGGCACCAATTTTTGAAATGCCTATCGGAAACTACATCTGAAATGCCTATCAGCACCTATATTTGAAATGCCTATCGGCAACCTAATCTGGAATGCCTATCGGCACCTATATTTGAAATGCCTATCGGCTTCTATATCTGAAATGCCTATCGGCACCTATTTTTAAAATGCCAATCGGCAACTATATCTGAAGTGCCTATCGGCACCTATATCTGAAATGCCTATCGGCACCTCTTTTTGAAATGCCTATCGAAAACTACATCTAAAATGCCTATCAGCACCTATATTTGAAATGTCTATCGGCAACTACATCAGAAATGCCTATCGGCACCTATATCTGAAATGTCTTTCGGCATTTATATCTGAAATGCCTATCGACACCTATATTTGAAATGCCTATCGGCACCTATATTTTAAATGCCTATCGGCAACTATATCTGATATGCCTATCGGCACCTATATCTGAAATGACTATCGGCACCTATTTTTGAAATGCCTATAGGAAACTACATCTAAAATGCCTATCGGCACCTGTTTTTAAAATGCCAATCGGCAACTCTATCTGAAATGCCTATCGGCACCTATTTTTGAAATGCCTATCGGAAACTACATCTGAAATGCCTATCAGCACCTATATTTGAAATCCCTATCGGCAACCATATCTGAAATGCCTATCGACACATATATTTGAAATACCTATCGGTTTCTATATCTGAAATGCCTATCGGCACCTATATCTGAAATGCCTATACGCGCCAATTTTTGAAATGCCTTTTGGAAACTACATCTGAAATGCCTATCAGCACCTATATTTGAAATGCCTATCGGCAACCATATCTGGAACGCCTATCGGCACCTATATTTGAAATGCCTATCGGCTTCTATATCTGAAATGCCTATCGACACTTATTTTTAAAATGCCAATTGGCAACTATATCTGAAATGCCTTTCGGCACCTATATCTGAAAGCCTATTGGTACCTATTTTTGAAATGCCTATCGGAAACTACATTTGAAATGCCTATCAGCACTTATATTTGAAATGCCTATCTGCAACCATATCTGGAATGCCTATCGACACCTATATTTGAAATGCCTATCGGCTTCTATATCTGAAATGCCTATCGGCACCTATATTTAAAATGCCAATCGGCAACTATATCTGAAATGCCTATCGGCACCTATATCTGAAATGCCTATCGGCACCTATTTTTGAAATGCCTATCGGAAACTACATCTAAAATGCCTATCGGCACCTATTTTTAAAATGCCAATCGGCAACTCTATCTGAAATGCCTATCGGCACCTATATCTGAAATGCCTATCGGCACCTATTTTTGAAATGCCTATTGGAAAATACATCCGAAATGCCTATCAGCACCTATATTTGAAATGCCTATCGGCACCTATTTTTGAAATGCCTATCGGAAACTACATCTGAAATGCCTATCAGCACCTATATTCGAAATGCCTATCGGCAACCATATCTGGAATGCCTATCGGCACCTATATTTGAAATGCTTATCGGCTTCTATATATGAAATGCCTATCGGCACCTATTTTTAAAATGCCTATCGAAAACTACATCTGAAATGCCTATCAGCACCTATATTTGAAATGCCAACCGGCACCTATATTTTAAATGCCTATCGGCAAGTATATCTGATATGCCTATCGGCACCTATATCTGAAATGCCTATCGACACCTATATCTGAAATGCCTATCGGCACCTTGTTTTGAAATGCCTATCGGAAACTACATCTGAAATGCCTATCAGCACCAATATTTGAAATGCCTATCGGCAACCATATCTGGAATGCCTATCGGCACCTATATTTGAGATGCCTATCGGCTTCTATATCTGAAATGCCTATCGGCACCTATTTTTAAAATGCCAATCGGCAACTATATCTGAAATGCTTATCGGCACCTATATCTGAAATGCCTATCGGCACCTATTTTTGAAATGCCTATCGGAACTACATCTGAAATGCCTATCAGCACCTATATTTGAAATGCCTATCGGCAAACATATTTGGAATGCCTATCGGCACCTATATTTGAAATGCCTTCGGCTTCTATATTTGAAATGCCTATCGGCACCTATTTTTAAAATGCCAATCGGCAACTATATCTGAAGTACCTATCGGCACCTATATCTGAAATGCCTATCGGCACCTCTTTTTGAAATGCCTATCGAAAACTACATCTGAAATGCCTATCAGCACCTATATTTGAAATGCCTATCGGCAACAACATCAGAAATGCCTATCGGCACCAATATCTGAAATGCCTTTCGGCATTTATATCTGAAATGCCTATCGACACCTATATTTGAAATGCCTATCGGCACCTATATTTTAAATGCCTATCGGCAACTATATCTGATATGCCTATCGGCACCTATATCTGAAATGCCTATCGGCACCTATTTTTGAAATACCTATCGGAAACTACATCTAAAATCCTATCGGCACCTATTTTTAAAATGCCAATCGGCAACTCTATCTGAAATGCCTATCGGCACCTATATCTGAAATGCCTATCGGCACCTATTTTTGAAATGCCTATCGGAAACTACATCTGAAATGCCTATCAGCACCTATATTTGAAATCCCTATCGGCAACCATATCTGAAATGCCTATCGACACCTATATTTGAAATACCTATCGGCTTCTATATCTGAAATGCCTATCGGCACCTATTTTTAAAATGCCAATCGGCAACTATATCTGAAATGCCTATCGGCACCTATATCTGAAATGCCTATCGGCACCAATTTTTGAAATGCCTATCGGAAACTACATCTGAAATGCCTATCAGCACCTATATTTAAAATGCCTATCGGCAACCATATCCGGAATGCCTATCGGCACCTATATTTTAAATGCCTATCGGCTTCTATATCTGAAATGCCTACCGACACCTATTTTTAAAATGCAAATTGGCAACTATATCTGAAATGCCTTTCGGCACCTATATCTGAAATGCCTATCGGTACTTATTTTTTAAATGCCTATCGGAAACTACATCTGAAATGCTTATCTGTTCCTATATTTGAAATGTATATCGGCAACCATATCTGAAATGCCTATCGACACCTATATTTGAAATACCTATCGGCTCCTATATCTGAAATGCCTATCGGCACCTGTTTTTGAAATGCTAATCGGCAACTATATCTGAAATGCCTATCAGCACCTATATCTGAAATGCCTATCGGTATCAATTTTTGAAATGCCTATCGGAAACTACATCGAAAATGCCTATCCGCTCCTATATTTGAAATGCCTATCGGCAACCATATCTGGAATGCCTATCGGCACCTATATTTAAAACGCCTATCGGCTTCTATATCTGAAATGCCTATCGGCACCTATTTTTAAAATGCCAATTGGCAACTATATCTGAAATGCCTATCGGCACCTATATCTGAAATGCCTATCGGCACCTATTTTTGAAATGTCTATCGGCTTCTATATCTGAAATGCCTATCGGCACCTATATTTGAAATGCCTATCGGCAACCATATCTGGAATGCCTATCGGCACCTATATTTGAAATGCCTATCGGCTTCTATAACTGAAATGCCTATCGGTACCTATTTTAAAAATGCCAATCGGCAACTATATCTGAAATGCCTATCGGCACCTATATCTGAAATGCCTATCGGCACCTATTTTTGAAATGCCTATCGGAAACTACATCTGAAATGCCTATCGACACCTATATTTGAAATACCTATCGGCTTCTATATCTGAAATGCCTATCGGCACCTATTTTTAAAATGCCAATCGGTAACTATATCTGAAAGGCCTATCGGCACCTATATCTGAAATGCCTATCGGCACCAATTTTTGAGATGCCTATCGGAAACTACATCTGGAATGCCTATCAGCACCTATATTTGAAATGCCTATCGGCAACTATATCTGGAATGCCTATCGGCACCTATATTTGAAATGCCTATCGGCTTCTATATCTGAAATGCCTATCGACACCTATTTTTAAAATGCCAATCGGCAACTATATCTGAAATGCCTATCGGCACCTATACCTGAAATGCCTATCGGCACCTATTTTTGAAATGCCTATCGGAAACAACATCTGAAATGCCTATCAGCACCTATATTTGAAATGCCTATCGGCAACCATATCTGGAATGCTTATCGGCACCTATATTTGAAATGCCTATCGGCTTCTATATCTGAAATGCCTATCGGCACCTATTTTTAAAATGCCAATCGGCAACTATATCTGAAATGCCTATCGGCACCTATATCTGAAATGCCTATCGGCACCTATTTTTAAAATGCCTATCGGAAACTACATCTGAAATACCTAACAGCACCTATATTTGAAATGCCTATCGGCAACCATATCTAGAATGCCTATCGGCACCTATATTTGAAATGCCTATCGGCTTCTATATCTGAAATGCCTATCGGCACCTATTTTTAAAATGCCAATCGGTAACTATATCTGAAATGCCTATCGGCACCTATATCTGAAATGCCTATCGGCACCTATTTTTGAAATGCCTGTCGGAAATTACATCTGAAATGCCTATCAGCACCTATATTTGAAATGCCTATCGGCTTCTATATCTGAAATGCCTATCGGCATCTATTTTTAAAATGCCAATCGGCAACTATATCTGAAGTGCCTATCGGCACCTATATCTGAAATGCCTATCGGCATCTATTTTTGAAATGCCTATCGAAAACTACATCTGAAATTCCTATCAGCACCTATATTTGAAATGCCTTTCGGCACCTTGTTTTGAAATGCCTATCGGAAACTACATCTGAAATGCCTATCAGCACCTATATTTGAAATGCCTATCGGCAACCATATCTGGAATGCCTATCGGCACCTATATGTGAGATGCCTATCGGCTTCTATATCTGAAATGCCTATCGGCACCTATTTTTAAAATGCCAATCGGCAACTATATCTGAAATGCCTATCGGCACCTATATCTGAAATGCCTATCGGCACCTATTTTTGAAATGCCTATCGGAAACTACATCTGAAATGCCTATCAGCACCTATATTTGAAATGCCTATCGGCAAACATATCTGGAATGCCTATCGGCACCTATATTTGAAATGCCTATCGGCTTCTATATTTGAAATGCCTATCGGCACCTATGTTTTAAATGCCTATCGGCAACTATATCTGATATGCCTATCGGCACCTATATCTGAAATGCCTATCGGCACCTATTTTTGAAATGCCTATCGGAAACTACATCTGAAATGCCTATCAGCACCTATATTTGAAATCCCTATCGGCAACCATATCTGAAATGCCTATCGACACCTATATTTAAAATACCTATCGGCTTCTATATCTGAAATGCCTATCGGCACCTATTTTTAAACTGCCAATCGGCAACTATATCTGAAATGCCTATCGGCACCTATATCTGAAATGCCTATCGGCACCAATTTTTGAAATGCCTATCGGAAACTACATCTGAAATGCCTATCAGCACCTATATTTGAAATGCCTATCGGCAACCATATCTGGAATGCCTATCGGCACCTATATTTGAAATGCCTATCGGCTTCTATATCTGAAATGCCTACCGACACCTATTTTTAAAATGCAAATTGGCAACTATATCTGAAATGCCTTTCGGCACCTATATCTGAAATGCCTATCGGTACCTATTTTTGAAATGCCTATCGGAAACTACATCTGAAATGCTTATCTGCTCCTATATTTGAAATGTATATCGGCAACCATATCTGAAATGCCTATCGACACCTATATTTGAAATACCTATCGGCTTCTATATCTGAAATGTCTATCGGCACCTGTTTTTAAAATGCTAATCGGCAACTATATCTGAAATGCCTATCGGCACCTATATCTGAAATGCCTATCGGCATCAATTTTTGAAATGCCTTTCGGAAACTACATCTAAAATGCCTATCCGCTCCTATATTTGAAATGCCTATCGGCAACCATATATGGAATGCCTATCGGCACCTATATCTAAAATGCCTATCGGCTTCTATATCTGAAATGCCTATCGGCACCTATTTTTAAAATGCCAATTGGCAACTATATCTGAAATACCTAACGGCACCTATATCTGAAATGCCTATCGTCACCTATTTTTGAAATGTCTATCGGCTTCTATATCTGAAATGCCTATCGGCACCTATATTTGAAATGCCTATCGGCTACCATATCTGGAATGCCTATCGGCACCTATATTTGAAATGCCTATCGGCTTCTATAACTGAAATGCCTATCGGTACCTATTTTTAAAATGCCAATCGGCAACTATATCTGAAATGCCTATCGGCACCTATATCTGAAATGCCTATCGGCACCTATTTTTGAAATGCCTATCGGAAACTAAATCTGAAATGCCTATCAGCACCTATATTTGAAATGCCTATCGGCAACCATATCTGAAATGCCTATCGACACCTATATTTGAAATACCTATCGGCTTCTATATCTGAAATGCCTATCGGCACCTATTTTTAAAATGCCAATCGGTAACTATATCTGAAATGCCTATCGGCACCTATATCTGAAATGCCTATCGGCACCAATTTTTGAAATGCCTATCGGAAACTACATCTGGAATGCCTATCAGCACCTATATTTGAAATGCCTATCGGCAACTATTTCTGGAATGCCTATCGGCACCTATATTTGAAATGCCTATCGGCTTCTATATCTGAAATGCCTATCGACACCTATTTTTAAAATGCCAATCGGCAACTATATCTGAAATGCCTATCGGCACCTATATCTGAAATGCCTATCGGCACCAATTTTTGAAATGCCCATCGGAAACTACATCTGAAATGCCTATCAGCACCTATATTTGAAATGCCTATCGGCAACTATATCTGATATGCCTATCGGCACCTATATCTGAAATGCCTATCGGCACCTATTTTTGAAATGCCTATCAGAAACTACATCTAAAATGCCTATCGGCACCTATTTTTAAAATGCCAATCGGCAACTCTATCTGAAATGCCTATCGGCACCTATATCTGAAATGCCTATCGGCACCTATTTTTGAAATGCCTATCGGAAACTACATCTGAAATGCCTATCAGCACCTATATTTGAAATGCCTATCGGCAACCATATCTGGAATGCCTATCGGCACCTATATTTGAAATGCCTATCGGCTTCTATATCTGAAATGCCTATCGGCACCTATTTTTAAAATACTAATCGGCAACTATATCTGTAATGCCTATCGGCACCTATATCTGAAATGCCTATCGGCACCTATTTTTGAAATGCCTATCGGAAACTACATCTGAAATGCCTATCAGCACCAATATTTGAAATGCTTATCGGCAACCATATCTAAAATGCCTATCGACACCTATATTTGAAATACCTATCGGCTTCTATATCTGAAATGCCTATCGGCACCTATTTTTAAAATGCTAATCGGCAACTATATCTGAAATGCCTATCGGCACTAATTTTTGAAATGCCTATCGGAAACTACATCTGAAATGCCTATCAGCACCTATATTTAAAATGCCTATCGGCAACCATATCTGGAATGCCTATCGGCACCTATATTTGAAATGCCTATCGGCTTCTATATCTGAAATGCCTATCGGCACCTATTTTTAAAATGCCAATCGGCAGCTATATCTGAAATGCCTATCGGCACCTATATCTGAAATGCGTATCGGCACCTATTTTTGAAATGCCTATCGGAAACTACATCTGAAATGCCTATCAGCACCTATATTTGAAATGCCTATCGGCAACCATATCTGGAATGCCTATCGGCACCTATATTTGAAATGCCTATCGGCTTTTATATCTGAAATGCCTATCGGCACCTATTTTTAAAATGCCAATCGGCAACTATATCTGAAGTGCCTATCGGCACCTATATCTGAAATGCCTATCGGCACCTATTTTTTAAATGCCTATCGAAAACTACATCTGAAATGCCTATCAGCACCTATATTTGAAATGCCTTTCGGCAACCACATCAGAAATGCCTATCGGCACCTATATCTGAAATGCCTTTCGGCATTTATATCTGAAATGCCTATCGACACCTATATATGAAATGCCTATCGGCACCTATATTTTAAATGCCTATCGGCAACTATATCTGATATGCCTATCGGCACCTATATCTGAAATGCCTATCGGCACCTATTTTTGAAATGTCTATCGGAAACTACATCTAAAATGCCTATCGGCACCTATTTTTAAAATGCCGATCGGCAACTCAATCTGAAATGCCTATCGGCACCTTTATCTGAAATGCCTATCGGCACCTATTTTTGAAATGCCTATCGGAAACTACATCTGAAATGCCTATCAGCACCTATATTTGAAATGCCTATCGGCAACCATATCTGGAATGCCTATCGGCACTTATATTTGAAATGCCTATCGGCTTCTATATCTGAAATGCCTATCGACACATATTTTTAAAATGCCAATCGGCAACTATATCTGAAATGCCTATCGGCACCTATATCTGAAATGCCTATCGGCACCTATTTTTGAAATGCCTATCGGAAACTACATCTGAAATGCCTATCAGCACCAATATTTGAAATGCCTATCGGCAAATATATCTGAAATGCCTATCGATACCTATATTTGAAATACCTATCGGCTTCTATATCTGAAATGAACATCGGCACCTATTTTTAAAATGCCAATCGGCAACTATATCTGAAATGCCTATCGGCACCTATATCTGAAATGCCTATCGGCACCAATTTTTGAAATGCCTATCAAAAACTACATCTGAAATGCCTATCAGCACCTATATTTAAAATGCTTATCGGCAACCATATCTGGAATGCTTATCGGAACCTATATTTGAAATGCCTATCGGCTTCTATATCTGAAATGCTTATCAGCACCTATTTTTAAAATGCCAATCGGCAACTATATCTGAAATGCCTATCAGCAACTATATCTGAAATGCCTATCGGCACCTATTTTTGAAATGCCTATCGGAAACTACATCTGAAATGCTTATCAGCACCTATATTTGAAATGCCTATCGGCAACCATATCTGGAATGCCTATCGGCACCTATATTTGAAATGCCTATCGGCTTCTATATCTGAAATGCCTATCGGCACCTATTTTTAAAATGCCAATCGGCAATTATATCTGAAATGCCTATCGGCACCTATATCTGAAATGCCTATCGGCACCTATTTTTGAAATGCCTATCGGAAACTACATCTGAAATTCCTATCAGCACCTATATTTGAAATGCCTAACGGCAACCATATCTGGAATGCCTATCGGCACCTATATTTGAAATGCCTATCGGCTTCTATATCTGAAATGCCTAACGGCACCTATTTTTAAAATGCTAATCGGCAACTATATCTGTAATGCCTATCGGCACCTATATCTGAAATGCCTATCGGCACCTATTTTTGAAATGCCTATCGGAAACTACATCTGAAATGCCTATCAGCACCAATATTTGAAATGCCTATCGGCATCCATATCTGAAATGCCTAACGACACCTATATTTGAAATACCTATCGGCTTCTATATCTGAAATGCCTATCGGCACCTATTTTTAAAGTGCCAATCGGCAACTATATCTGAAATGCCCAACGGCACCTATATCTGAAATGCCTATCGGCACCAATTTTTGAAATGCCTATCGGAAACTACATCTGAAATGCCTATCAGCACCTATATTTGAAATGCCTATCGGCAACCTAATCTGGAATGCCTATCGGCACCTATATTTGAAATGCCTATCGGCTTCTATATCTGAAATTGCTATCGGCACCTATTTTTAAAATGCCAATCGGCAACTATATCTGAAGTGCCTATCGGCACCTATATCTGAAATGCCTATCGGCACCTCTTTTTGAAATGCCTATCGAAAACTACATCTAAAATGCCTATCAGCACCTATATTTGAAATGTCTATCGGCAACTACATCAGAAATGCCTATCGGCACCTATATCTGAAATGTCTTTCGGCATTTATATCTGAAATGCCTATCGACACCTATATTTGAAATGCCTATCGGCACCTATATTTTAAATGCCTATCGGCAACTATATCTGATATGCCTATCGGCACCTATATCTGAAATGACTATCGGCACCTATTTTTGAAATGCCTATAGGAAACTACATCTAAAATGCCTATCGGCACCTGTTTTTAAAATGCCAATCGGCAACTCTATCTGAAATGCCTATCGGCACCTATTTTTGAGATGCCTATCGGAAACTACATCTGAAATGCCTATCAGCACCTATATTTGAAATCCCTATCGGCAACCATATCTGAAATGCCTATCGACACATATATTTGAAATACCTATCGGTTTCTATATCTGAAATGCCTATCGGCACCTATATCTGAAATGCCTATAGGCGCCAATTTTTGAAATGCCTTTTGGAAACTACATCTGAAATGCCTATCAGCACCTATATTTGAAATGCCTATCGGCAACCATATCTGGAACGCCTATCGGCACCTATATTTGAAATGCCTATCGGCTTCTATATCTGAAATGCCTATCGACACTTATTAGTGTATTTGCCATAAGGCAACATACACTATTGGCGTTGGTCGGATGGCGGGACCTAGGGGTCGGACCAAAATTTCTCGACGTTTCATAACCTCCTAAACACTTTGGCACTATTTTTGAAAATGTTTATATATATATGTATATATATATATATATATTTATATACGTATATATATATATATATATATATATATATATATATATATATGTGTGCGGGCAATAACTTTCGAAAGAGTTAATTGATTTTAACGAAATTTGGTCCACGTGTTGAAATCCATCACCGCAAGAAGCCTATTTAAAATGGGCGCAATCGGGGCATTTTAAGCGTAGTTTTTAGGGGTTGAAAAATGTTTTTGGGCCCCAAAAACCCGAAAAAATTCTCAGAATCGTTTCAAAATTGACATGTGACCCTTTAGTAGTAATTAAAAGGTGTCCCTAAAATTTTAATAAAATCGGCCCGACAGGACCGGATTTACAAATTTTATGAAAACACTAGTTTGCAGATAGTGACTTATTTATTGAAGGGTGTATTTAATTCAATGTAGACGTTAGATTGATAATAATATTACAATTAAGAAAAAAAATGTTATTTTAAGGGGTGTATTAAGGGGTTAAATTTTTATTTTGCCCAAAAACAAACTTAATTTCACATAATAAAAGTATAAAACCACACGGCCCTATACAAGCAAATACACTATATTGTCGGCAGGGTTTTGGCACTGCGACCCGGGTTTTTTTTAAAATGCCAATTGGCAACTATATCTGAAATGCCTTTCGACACCTATATCTGAAAGCCTATTGGTACCTATTTTTGAAATGCCTATCGGAAACTACATTTGAAATGCCTATCAGCACTTATATTTGAAATGCCTATCGGCAACCATATCTGGAATGCCTATCGACACCTATATTTGAAATGCCTATCGGCTTCTATATCTGAAATGCCTATCGGCACCTATATTTAAAATGCCAATCGGCAACTATATCTGAAATGCCTATCGGCACCTATATCTGAAATGCCTATCGGCACCTATTTTTGAAATGCCTATCGGAAACTACATCTAAAATGCCTATCGGCACCTATTTTTAAAATGCCAATCGGCAACTCTATCTGAAATGCCTATCGGCACCTATATCTGAAATGCCTATCGGCACCTATTTTTGAAATGCCTATTGGAAAATACATCCGAAATGCCTATCAGCACCTATATTTGAAATGCCTATCGGCACCTATTTTTGAAATGCCTATCGGAAACTACATCTGAAATGTCTATCAGCACCTATATTCGAAATGCCTATCGGCAACCATATCTGGAATGCCTATCGGCACCTATATTTGAAATGCTTATCGGCTTCTATATATGAAATGCCTATCGGCACCTATTTTTAAAATGCCTATCGAAAACTACATCTGAAATGCCTATCAGCACCTATATTTGAAATGCCAATCGGCACCTATATTTTAAATGCCTATCGGCAAGTATATCTGATATGCCTATCGGCACCTATATCTGAAATGCCTATCGACACCTATATCTGAAATGCCTATCGGCACCTTGTTTTGAAATGCCTATCGGAAACTACATCTGAAATGCCTATCAGCACCTATATTTGAAATGCCTATCGGCAACCATATCTGGAATGCCTATCGGCACCAATATTTGAGATGCCTATCGGCTTCTATATCTGAAATGCCTATCGGCACCTATTTTTAAAATGCCAATCGGCAACTATATCTGAAATGCCTATCGGCACCTATATCTGAAATGCCTATCGGCACCTATTTTTGAAATGCCTATCGGAAACTACATCTGAAATGCCTATCAGCACCTATATTTGAAATGCCTATCGGCAAACATATCTGGAATGCCTATCGGCACCTATATTTGAAATGCCTATCGGCTTCTATATCTGAAATGCCTATCGGCACCTATTTTTAAAATGCCAATCGGCAACTATATCTGAAGTGCTTATCGGCACCTATATCTGAAATGCCTATCGGCACCTCTTTTTGAAATGCCTATCGAAAACTACATCTGAAATGCCTATCAGCACCTATATTTGAAATGCCTATCGGCAACCACATCAGAAATGCCTATCGGCACCTATATCTGAAATGCCTTTCGGCATTTATATCTGAAATGCCTATCGACACCTATATTTAAAATGCCTATCGGTACCTATATTTTAAATGCCTATCGGCAACTATATCTGATATGCCTATCGGCACCTATATCTGAAATGCCTATCGGCACCTCTTTTTGAAATACCTATCGGAAACTACATCCAAAATGCCTATCGGCACCTATTTTTAAAATGCCAATCGGC
The DNA here is from genome assembly GCA_034508555.1 of Venustoraphidia nigricollis. Lineage (NCBI taxonomy): Eukaryota > Metazoa > Arthropoda > Insecta > Raphidioptera > Raphidiidae > Venustoraphidia > Venustoraphidia nigricollis. The sequence continues at coordinate 4,406,180 of JAVRKA010000041.1, forward strand.
AACTCTATCTGAAATGCCTATCGGCACCTATATCTGAAATGCCTATCGGCACCTATTTTTGAAATGCCTATCGGAAACTACATCTGAAATGCCTATCAGCACCTATATTTGAAATCCCTATCGGCAACCATATCTGAAATGCCTATCGACACCTATATTTGAAATACCTATCTGCTTCTATATCTGAAATGCCTATCGGCACCAATTTTTGAAATGCCTATCGGAAACTACATCTGAAATGCCTATCAGCACCTATATTTGAAATGCCTATCGGCAACCATATCTAGAATGCCTATCGGCACCTATATTTGAAATGCCTATCGGCTTCTATATCAGAAATGCCTACCGACACCTATTTTTAAAATGCAAATTGGCAACTATATCTGAAATGCCTTTCGGCACCTATATCTGAAATGCCTATCGGTACCTATTTTTGAAATGCCTATCGGAAACTACATCTGAAATGCTTATCTGCTCCTATATTTGAAATATATATCGGCAACCATATCTGAAATGCCTATCGACATCTATATTTGAAATACCTATCGGCTTCTATATCTGAAATGCCTATCGGCACCTGTTTTTAAAATGCTAATCGGCAACTATATCTGAAATGCCTATCGGCACCTATATCTGAAATGCCTATCGGCATCAATTTTTGAAATGCCTATCGGAAACTACATCTAAAATGCCTATCCGCTCCTATATTTGAAATGCCTATCGGCAACCATATCTGGAATGCCTATCGGCACCTATATTTAAAATGCCTATCGGCTTCTATATCTGAAATGCCTATCGGCACCTATTTTTAAAATGCCAATTGGCAACTATATCTTAAATGCTTATCGGCACCTATATCTGAAATGCCTATCGGCACCTATTTTTGAAATGTCTATCGGCTTCTATATCTGAAATCCCTATCGGCACCTATATTTGAAATGCCTATCGGCAACCATATCTGGAATGCCTATCGGCACCTATATTTGAAATGCCTATCGGCTTCTATAACTGAAATGCCTATCGGTACCTATTTTTAAAATGCCAATCGGCAACTATATCTGAAATGCCTATCGGCACCTATATCTGAAATGCCTATCGGCACCTATTTTTGAAATGCCTATCAGAAACTACATCTGAAATGCCTATCAGCACCTATATTTGAAATGCCAATCGGCAAAAATATCTGAAATGCCTATCGACACCTATATTTCAAATACCTATCGGCTTCTATATCTGAAATGCCTATCGGCACCTATTTTTATAATGCCAATCGGTAACTATATCTGAAATGCCTATCGGCACCTATATCTGAAATGCCTATCGGCACCAATTTTTGAAATGCCTTTTGGAAACTACATCTGGAATGCTTATCAGCACCTATATTTGAAATGCCTATCGGCAACTATATCTGGAATGCCTATCGGCACCTATATTTGAAATGCCTATCGGCTTCTATATCTGAAATGCCTATCGACACCTATTTTTAAAATGCCAATCGGCAACTATATCTGAAATGCCTATCGGCACCTATATCTGAAATGCCTATCGGCACCTATTTTTGAAATGCCTATCGGAAACTACATCTGAAATGCCTATCAGCACCTATATTTGAAATGCCTATCGGCAACCATATCTGAAATGCCTATCGACACCTATATTTGAAATACCTATCGGCTTCTATATCTGAAATGCCTATCGGCACCTATTTTTAAAATTCCAATCGCCAACTATATCTGAAATGCCTATCGGCACCTATATTTGAAATGCCTATCGGCAACCATATCTGGAATGCTTATCGGCACCTATATTTGAAATGCCTATCGGCTTCTATATCTGAAATGCCTATCGGCACCTATTTTTAAAATGCCAATCGGCAACTATATCTGAAATGCCTATCGGCACCTATATCTGAAATGCCTATCGGCACCTATTTTTAAAATGCCTATCGGAAACTACATCTGAAATACCTAACAGCACCTATATTTGATATGCCTATCGGCAACCATATCTGGAATGCCTATCGGCACCTATATTTGAAATGCCTATCGGCTTCTATATCTGAAATGCCTATCGGCACCTATTTTTAAAATGCCAATCGGTAACTATATCTGAAATGCCTATCGGCACCTATATCATAAATGCCTATCGGCACCTATTTTTGAAATGCCTGTCGGAAATTACATCTGAAATGCCTATCAGCACCTATATTTGAAATGCCTATCGGCAACCATATCTGGAATGCCTATCGGCACCTATATTTGAAATGCCTATCGGCTTCTATATCTGAAATGCCTATCGGCACCTATTTTTAAAATGCCAATCGGCAACTATATCTGAAGTGCCTATCGGCACCTATATCTGAAATACGGCATCTATTTTTGAAATGCCTATCGAAAACTACATCTGAAATGCCTATCAGCACCTATATTTGAAATGCCTATCGGCAACCACATCAGAAATGCCTATCGGCACCTATATCTGAAATGCCTTTCGGCATTTATATCTGAAATGCCTATCGACACCTATTTTTGAAATGCCTATCGGCACCTATATTTTAAATGCCTATCGGCAACTATATCTGATATGCCTATCGGCACCTATATCTGAAATGCCTATCGGCACCTATTTTTGAAATGCCTATCGGAAACTACATCTAAAATGCCTATCGGCAACAATTTTTAAAATGCCAATCGGCAACTCTATCTGAAATGCCTATCGGCACCTATATCTGAAATGCCTATCGGCATCTATTTTTGAAATGCCTATCGGAAACTACATCAGAAATGCCTATCAGCACCTATATTTGAAATGCCTATTGGCAACCATATCTGAAATGCCTATCGACACCTATATTTGAAATAGCTATCGGCACCAATTTTTGAAATGCGTATTGTATTGTATAGCAACGTACATTTTTATACCACTCTGTGCTTTATAATTTATAATATTATTGTTACGTAAATGTTTTAGTTATTTAACTGAAAAAAGGTCATTGCAAACAAATCTAAAAATTACATTTTTTATGAATAAAATTTCAGAGAATTCATTCGAGAAATGTACATCGCTCTACAACAACCTGCATTATTCAAAGAAATAAATTTTGTTAATTGTTAAAATTATCTTTTACTTAATTTTCGACCTCCTAACAAAACATGGTGTCAGGTGTGTTTCATTGAAATATCGGAGTAGTCAAGTAAATAATATCGCAAAAATCAAAATGCCAGAAGACGACGCGACTGCAGCAGTTCAACATTATTATCCGCCTCCATCGGAATTCTCATTTGTCAACGAAGAATGGCCGAAGTGGATTCGCCGTTACAAGCGTTTCGTATCTGCAACCCGCCTGGACGAAAAAAACGAAGAAATTCAAATTAATAGTTTAATTTTCTACATGGGACCTCGAGCTGAAGATATCTACGACAGTCTGAGTCTGACAAGTACCGAAGCAAAAAGATTTAACATTGTTCTCAGAAAATTTGAAGAATATTTCGTCGAAACCACAAACATTATATACGAACGTGCAATTTTTAATAGAAGAGTTCAGAACGAAGGAGAGTTAGTCACAGAATTCATAACAGACCTTCACAAACTCGCAAAGACATGCGATTTCAAGACCTTAGAAAAAGAGTTTATAAGAGATAGAGTCGTCGTTGGAATTCGCGATAAAAAATTATCTCAGTCATTACAGTTAGATCACGAACTTACATTAGAAAAGGCTATCAAAATTTGTAGACAACATGAAGACGTAAAGAAACAACAAGCTACCATGCTAGAAAATACAGCAGAAAGTAACAATATAGACATTAATCGCGTCCAAAGAAGGACAAAAATCACAGATGACGGAACGAATCGAAATTACAGCAGCCAAACTAAGAAATGCTTCTGGTGCGGTAACGAAGATTTACACGGTAGAGGTAAATGTCCAGCTCGTAACCGATCCTGCAGTAATTGTAAAAAACTGGGACATTTTGCCTCTGTATGCAAACAGAAGAGAACAGTTTATACAGTAAATGAAGAAGAGATCTCTAAAGAAACTGACAGTCTTTTCATAGGCAGCATCTCGAGCAATAACGCCCCATGGGTGGCCGAAATTTTTGTTGACAAAATAAAAACAAAATTTAAAATTGACAGTGGCGCCGATGCCACAGTAATTCCAACTTCAGTGTATAAACGTATTTCGTCTCGACAACTAACTCCCAGCGAGAAGAATTTCCACGGTCCAACAAACAAAACAATCAACATGTTGGGCAAATTCTCCGCATTTTTAAAGTGGAAAGAAAATTCATCGCAGCAAGAAATATACGTTTCCGATCACATAAAAGAAGCTCTTCTGGGACGTCCAGCTATATCAGCATTATCCTTATTCGGTTGGATTAACAACATAAACGCCAACTTCGAAGAAGACATTAAAACTCGTTTCTCAAACTTATTCAAAGGCTTAGGGCTACTACAAAAAACGTACTCGATATCTCTCAAAGACAAAGCACAGCCCTATGCTATATCGATTGCACGACGAATTCCGCTTCAGTTACAGGAAAAGGTCAAAGAAGAATTACAACGCATGATCAAAGAAGATGTAATAACTCCCATAAATGAACCGACGGACTGGTGTGCAGGGATGGTAGTTGCACCTAAGAAAAATTCAGACGACATCCGAATATGTGTCGATTATACTCGCCTCAATCAATCAATACGCAGAGAAAAATTTCAGTTACCTTCAGTGGAAGAAACGATAAATCAGCTAGGAGAATCTACTTACTTTTCGAAAATAGACGCTTCATCTGGATTCTGGCAGGTTCCGCTATCTGAAGAATCAAAAAAATTAACAGCATTCATTACACCAATTGGAAGATTCATATTCAATCGTCTTCCATTTGGGATAACGTCAGCACCTGAAGTTTTTCAAAGGATAATGTCCGAAGCGTTAGACGGAATTCAAGGAGTCGTTTGCCACATGGATGACGTGGTAATACACGGTCAGAACGAAGAACAGCATGACAAGAGACTCTATCAAGTTCTGGAAAGACTTCAAGATTTCGGATTCACTCTTAATTCACGAAAATGCCAATTCAAAAGAGATACCATAAAATTTCTGGGTTACATAATTACTAAAAACTCAGTTGCACCGGATCCCGATAAAATCAGTGCAATATTAAAGCTTCAACCATCTCGCAACATAAATGAAGTGCGAAGTTTCTTAGGAATGGTTAATTATAACATGAAATTTCTCCTAAACCTTGCTAACATATCAAAACCTATCAGAAAACTTTTAGAAAAAAATTGTATATGACACTGGACGTTGAGTCAGGAAAATGCATTCAACTCGATAAAACAACACCTTTCACAATCACCTGTACTGACTTTATTTAATGCAAATTATGAAACTAGAGTCGCAGCCGACCCTCATCATATGGACTTGGAGCGGTACTGCAACAAAGACAACCGAATAACGAATGGAAAAACATAGCGTACGCATCAAGATCATTAAGCAAACCGGAGACACGATACGCCCAAATAGAAAAAGAAAGTTTAGCTCTCACATGGGCATGCGAAAAATTTTGTAATTTTCTCATCGGAAAAGAGTTTACTATGCTAACCGATCATAAACCGTTAACAACTTTACTATACTCAAAACCTATCGACGAATTATCAGCTAGACTTCAAAGATTTAGAATGCGCTTACTTAAATTTGATTACAAAGTTCAGTTTGTTCCCGGAAAACATTTGAATACGGCAGATATTTTGTCTAGAAATTCTGAAAATGAAAAATCAACAAATGAAGACATCCTCCTCCAAGAAGAAGCAGAATTATGTGTGAATTTAGTGATTGAAGAAATCAACTGTACGGACGAACGACTAGAAGAGATTCGTTGCGCTCAAAAAATTGACGAAGAATGTAAATTAGTGGCTGAATACATGAAAAATAAATGGTCCAAAAATAGCACGATTCCTTCATACGCAAAATTTCAAAATGACTTCATTATGTGTCAAGGGATGCTCATGAAGAATAAGCAAATAGTTATTCCGAAGTGTTTGCGTGACTCTATGCTCCGCAAGATACATGGAAGTCACCTTGGAGTCATAAAATGTCAGCGATTAGCTAAAACTGCTGTATGGTGGCCAAATATTAATTCTGACATACAAAATTTAGTCGCGAATTGTAGTATTTGTATACAACATAAAAAGAACCCTGTTGAGCCGATGATAGCCATCAAGAACCTAGAGGGACCTTGGCTGGAAGTTGGTATGGATTTATTTTATTTAAACGGCAAAGAATACATAGTTATCCAAGACTATTTTTCAAAATATATCGAATTTGCATATCTCGACCGAACAGTATCATCTTATGTTATTAACAAGATAAAAGAAATATTCTCAAGACACGGTGTTCCAAAAATTGTAAGATCCGATAATGGACCGCAGTTTTCGGGAAAGGAGTTCGCCAATTTTGCACGAAACTATGGGTTTAATCATATAACCAGCAGTCCAAAATATCCTCAATGTAATGGTCAGGCGGAATCCGCCGTCAAAATTGTCAAATCAATCTTGAAGAAATGTGAAGATCCGTATTTAGCCTTGCTACATTATAGGACTACCAGTCTTGAGTGCGGCTTTAGTCCAGCAAAAATGTCCATGGGACGTAATTTAAGATCAGATATACCTTGTACCGATGCTCATCTTCAACCTTCCTGGCCCGATTTTACTGCAATGAAACAATCTCAACAGAAAAATAAAGAAAATCAAACTAAGTATTATAATGAACGACATCGAGTCAGAGAACTACCGCCTCTTACTGAAGGAGAACATGTGTGGGTCACAGATCTAAAACGTTATGGTATGATAAAGAACTCCGCAACATCACCAAGATCCTATTGGCTGACAACAGATGTCAGAGAAATTCGTCGCAACAGAAACTTCCTGATTCCTACTGGCACAGAAAAGGTCATCAATTCTCCACCAAGTCCTAAAGGAATGGAGCTACGGAGCGGTTTTATAAAAAAATAATTATTAATTTTCATTTGAATGACATATTTTTTTATTTTATGAATTTCTTTTAGTATGAAATATTATTTTGTATATTTGTAATTTGTGTATTTACAGAAGCTTTTTTTTTCAAACATAAAGGGATGTATTGCACAGCAACGTACATTTTTATACCACTCTGTACTTTATAATTTATAATATTATTGTTACGTAAATGTTTTAGTTATTTAACTAAAAAAAGGTCATTGCAAACAAATCTAAAAATTACATTTTTTGTGAATAAAATTTCAGAGAATTCATTCGAAAAATGTACATCGCTCTACAACAACCTGCATTATTCAAAGAAATAAATTTTGTTAATTGTTAAAATTATCTTTTACTTAATTTTCGACATCCTAACAAAACACCTATGGGAAACTACATCTGGAATGCCTATCAGCACCTATATTTGAAATGCCTATCGGCAACTATATCTGGAAAGCCTATCGGCACCTATATTTGAAATGCCTATCGGCTTCTATATCTGAAATGCCTATCGACACCTATTTTTAAAATGCCAATCGGCAACTATATCTGAAATGCCTATCGGCACCTATTTCTGAAATGCCTATCGGCACCTATTTTTGAAATGCCTATCGGAAACTACATCTGAAATGCCTATCAGCACCTATATTTGAAATGCCTATCGGCAACCATATCTGAAATGCCTATCGACACCTATATTTGAAATACCTATCGGCTTCTATATCTGAAATGCCTATCGGCACCTATTTTTAAAATGCCAATCGGCAACTATATCTGAAATGCCTATCGGCATCTATATCTGAAATGCCTATCGGCACCTATGTTTGAAATGCCTTTCAGAAACTACATATGAAATGCCTATTTGCTCCTATATTTTAAATGCCTATCGGCAACCATATATGAAATGCCTATCGACACCTATATTTGAAATACCTATCGGCTTCTATATCTGAAATGCCTATCGGCACCTGTTTTTAAAATGCCAATCGGCAACTATATCTGGAATGCCTATCGGCACCTATATCTGAAATGTCTATCGGCACCTATTTTTGAAATGCCTATCGGAAACTACATCTGAAATGCCTATCAGCACCTATATTTGAAATGCCTATCGGCAACCATATCTGGAATGCCTATCGGCACCTATATTTGAAATGCCTATCGGCTTCTATATCTGAAATGCCTATCGGCACCTATTTTTAAAATGCTAATCGGCAACTATATCTGAAATGCCTATCGGCACCTATATCTAAAATGCCTATCGGCACCTATTTTTGAAATGCCTATCGGAAACTACATCTGAAATGCCTATCAGCACCTATATTTGAAATGCTTATCGGCAACCATATCTGAAATGCCTATCGACACCTATATTTGAAATACCTATCGGCTTCTATATCTGAAATGCCTATCGGCACCTATTTTTAAAATGCCAATCGGTAACTATATCTGAAATGCCTATCGGCACCTATATCTGAAATGCCTATCGGCACCAATTTTTGAAATGCCTATCGGAAACTATATCTGGAATGCCTATGAGCACCTATTTTTGAAATGCCTATCGGCAACCATATCTGGAATGCCTATCGGCACCTATATTTGAAAAGCCTATCGGCTTCTATATCTGGAATGCCTATCGGCACCTATTTTTAAAATGCCAATCGGCAACTATATCTGAAATGCCTATCGGCACCTATATCTGAAATTCCTATCGGCACCTATTTTTGAAATGCCTATCGGAAACTACATCTGAAATGCCTATCAGCACCTATATTTGAAATGCCTATCGGCAACCATATCTGGAATGCCTGTCGGCACCTATATTTGAAATGCCTATCGGCTTCTATATCTGAAATGCCTATCGGCACCTATTTTTAAAATGCCAATCGGCAACTATATCTGAAGTGCCTATCGGCACCTATATCTGAAATGCCTATCGGCACCTATTTTTGAAATGCCTATCGAAAACTACATCTGAAATGCCTATCAGCACCTATATTTGAAATGCCTATCGGCAACCACATCAGAAATGCCTATCGGCACCTATATCTGAAATGCCTTTCGGCATTTATATCTGAAATGCCTATCGACACCTATATATGAAATGCCTATCGGCACCTATATTTTAAATGCCTATCGGCAACTATATCTGATATGCCTATCGGCACCTATATCTGAAATGCCTATCGGCACCTATTTTTGAAATGTCTATCGGAAACTACATCTAAAATGCCTATCGGCACCTATTTTTAAAATGCCGATCGGCAACTCAATCTGAAATGCCTATCGGCACCTATATCTGAAATGCCTATCGGCACCTATTTTTGAAATGCCTATCGGAAACTACATCTGAAATGCCTATCAGCACCTATATTTGAAATGCCTATCGGCAACCATATCTGGAATGCCTATCGGCACCTATATTTGAAATGCCTATCGGCTTCTATATCTGAAATGCCTATCGACACATATTTTTAAAATGCCAATCGGCAACTATATCTGAAATGCCTATCGGCACCTACATCTGAAATGCCTATCGGCACCTATTTTTGAAATGCCTATCGGAAACTACATCTGAAATGCCTATCAGCACCAATATTTGAAATGCCTATCGGCAAATATATCTGAAATGCCTATCGATACCTATATTTGAAATACCTATCGGCTTCTATATCTGAAATCAACATCGGCACCTATTTTTAAAATGCCAATCGGCAACTATATCTGAAATGCCTATCGGCACCTATATCTGAAATGCCTATCGGCACCAATTTTTGAAATGCCTATCAAAAACTACATCTGAAATGCCTATCAGCACCTATATTTAAAATGCCTATCGGCAACCATATCTGGAATGCTTATCGGAACCTATATTTGAAATGCCTATCGGCTTCTATATCTGAAATGCTTATCAGCACCTATTTTTAAAATGCCAATCGGCAACTATATCTGAAATGCCTATCAGCAACTATATCTGAAATGCCTATCGGCACCTATTTTTGAAATGCCTATCGGAAACTACATCTGAAATGCCTATCAGCACCTATATTTGAAATGCCTATCGGCAACCATATCTGGAATGCCTATCGGCACCTATATTTGAAATGCCTATCGGCTTCTATATCTGAAATGCCTATCGGCACCTATTTTTAAAATGCCAATCGGCAATTATATCTGAAATGCCTATCGGCACCTATATCTGAAATGCCTATCGGCACCTATTTTTGAAATGCCTATCGGAAACTATATCTGAAATTCCTATCAGCACCTATATTTGAAATGCCTAACGGCAACCATATCTGGAATGCCTATCGGCACCTATATTTGAAATGCCTATCGGCTTCTATATCTGAAATGCCTAACGGCACCTATTTTTAAAATGCTAATCGGCAACTATATCTGTAATGCCTATCGGCACCTATATCTGAAATGCCTATCGGCACCTATTTTTGAAATGCCTATCGGAAACTACATCTGAAATGCCTATCAGCACCAATATTTGAAATGCCTATCGGCATCCATATCTGAAATGCCTAACGACACCTATATTTGAAATACCTATCGGCTTCTATATCTGAAATGCCTATCGGCACCTATTTTTAAAGTGCCAATCGGCAACTATATCTGAAATGCCCATCGGCACCTATATCTGAAATGCCTATCGGCACCAATTTTTGAAATGCCTATCGGAAACTACATCTGAAATGCCTATCAGCACCTATATTTGAAATGCCTATCGGCAACCTAATCTGGAATGCCTATCGGCACCTATATTTGAAATGCCTATCGGCTTCTATATCTGAAATGCCTATCGGCACCTATTTTTAAAATGCCAATCGGCAACTATATCTGAAGTGCCTATCGGCACCTATATCTGAAATGCCTATCGGCACCTCTTTTTGAAATGCCTATCGAAAACTACATCTAAAATGCCTATCAGCACCTATATTTGAAATGTCTATCGGCAACTACATCAGAAATGCCTATCGGCACCTATATCTGAAATGTCTTTCGGCATTTATATCTGAAATGCCTATCGACACCTATATTTGAAATGCCTATCGGCACCTATATTTTAAATGCCTATCGGCAACTATATCTGATATGCCTATCGGCACCTATATCTGAAATGACTATCGGCACCTATTTTTGAAATGCCTATAGGAAACTACATCTAAAATGCCTATCGGCACCTGTTTTTAAAATGCCAATCGGCAACTCTATCTGAAATGCCTATCGGCACCTATTTTTGAAATGCCTATCGGAAACTACATCTGAAATGCCTATCAGCACCTATATTTGAAATCCCTATCGGCAACCATATCTGAAATGCCTATCGACACATATATTTGAAATACCTATCGGTTTCTATATCTGAAATGCCTATCGGCACCTATATCTGAAATGCCTATAGGCGCCAATTTTTGAAATGCCTTTTGGAAACTACATCTGAAATGCCTATCAGCACCTATATTTGAAATGCCTGTCGGCAACCATATCTGGAACGCCTATCGGCACCTATATTTGAAATGCCTATCGGCTTCTATATCTGAAATGCCTATCGACACTTATTTTTAAAATGCCAATTGGCAACTATATCTGAAATGCCTTTCGGCACCTATATCTGAAAGCCTATTGGTACCTATTTTTGAAATGCCTATCGGAAACTACATTTGAAATGCCTATCAGCACTTATATTTGAAATGCCTATCGGCAACCATATCTGGAATGCCTATCGACACCTATATTTGAAATGCCTATCGGCTTCTATATCTGAAATGCCTATCGGCACCTATATTTAAAATGCCAATCGGCAACTATATCTGAAATGCCTATCGGCACCTATATCTGAAATGCCTATCGGCACCTATTTTTGAAATGCCTATCGGAAACTACATCTAAAATGCCTATCGGCACCTATTTTTAAAATGCCAATCGGCAACTCTATCTGAAATGCCTATCGGCACCTATATCTGAAATGCCTATCGGCACCTATTTTTGAAATGCCTATTGGAAAATACATCCGAAATGCCTATCAGCACCTATATTTGAAATGCCTATCGGCACCTATTTTTGAAATGCCTATCGGAAACTACATCTGAAATGCCTATCAGCACCTATATTCGAAATGCCTATCGGCAACCATATCTGGAATGCCTATAGGCACCTATATTTGAAATGCTTATCGGCTTCTATATATGAAATGCCTATCGGCACCTATTTTTAAAATGCCTATCGAAAACTACATCTGAAATGCCTATCAGCACCTATATTTGAAATGCCAATCGGCACCTATATTTTAAATGCCTATCGGCAAGTATATCTGATATGCCTATCGGCACCTATATCTGAAATGCCTATCGACACCTATATCTGAAATGCCTATCGGCACCTTGTTTTGAAATGCCTATCGGAAACTACATCTGAAATGCCTATCAGCACCTATATTTGAAATGCCTATCGGCAACCATATCTGGAATGCCTATCGGCACCAATATTTGAGATGCCTATCGGCTTCTATATCTGAAATGCCTATCGGCACCTATTTTTAAAATGCCAATCGGCAACTATATCTGAAATGCCTATCGGCACCTATATCTGAAATGCCTATCGGCACCTATTTTTGAAATGCCTATCGGAAACTACATCTGAAATGCCTATCAGCACCTATATTTGAAATGCCTATCGGCAAACATATCTGGAATGCCTATCGGCACCTATATTTGAAATGCCTATCGGCTTCTATATCTGAAATGCCTATCGGCACCTATTTTTAAAATGCCAATCGGCAACTATATCTGAAGTGCTTATCGGCACCTATATCTGAAATGCCTATCGGCACCTCTTTTTGAAATGCCTATCGAAAACTACATCTGAAATGCCTATCAGCACCTATATTTGAAATGCCTATCGGCAACCACATCAGAAATGCCTATCGGCACCTATATCTGAAATGCCTTTCGGCATTTATATCTGAAATGCCTATCGACACCTATATTTGAAATGCCTATCGGTACCTATATTTTAAATGCCTATCGGCAACTATATCTGATATGCCTATCGGCACCTATATCTGAAATGCCTATCGGCACCTCTTTTTGAAATACCTATCGGAAACTACATCTAAAATGCCTATCGGCAACAATTTTTAAAATGCCAATCGGCAACTCTATCTGAAATGCCTATCGGCACCTATATCTGAAATGCCTATCGGCATCTATTTTTGAAATGCCTATCGGAAACTACATCAGAAATGCCTATCAGCACCTATATTTGAAATGCCTATTGGCAACCATATCTGAAATGCCTATCGACACCTATATTTGAAATAGCTATCGGCACCAATTTTTGAAATGCGTATTGTATTGTATAGCAACGTACATTTTTATACCACTCTGTGCTTTATAATTTATAATATTATTGTTACGTAAATGTTTTAGTTATTTAACTGAAAAAAGGTCATTGCAAACAAATCTAAAAATTACATTTTTTATGAATAAAATTTCAGAGAATTCATTCGAGAAATGTACATCGCTCTACAACAACCTGCATTATTCAAAGAAATAAATTTTGTTAATTGTTAAAATTATCTTTTACTTAATTTTCGACCTCCTAACAAAACATGGTGTCAGGTGTGTTTCATTGAAATATCGGAGTAGTCAAGTAAATAATATCGCAAAAATCAAAATGCCAGAAGACGACGCGACTGCAGCAGTTCAACATTATTATCCGCCTCCATCGGAATTCTCATTTGTCAACGAAGAATGGCCGAAGTGGATCGCCGTTACAAGCGTTTCGTATCTGCAACCCACCTGGACGAAAAAAACGAAGAAATTCAAATTAATAGTTTAATTCTCTACATGGGACCTCGAGCTGAAGATATCTACGACAGTCTGAGTCTGACAAGTACCGAAGCAAAAAGATTTAACATTGTTCTCAGAAATTTTGAAGAATATTTCGTCGAAACCACAAACATTATATACGAACGTGCAATTTTTAATAGAAGAGTTCAGAACGAAGGAGAGTTAGTCACAGAATTCATAACAGACCTTCACAAACTCGCAAAGACATGCGATTTCAAGACCTTAGAAAAAGAGTTTATAAGAGATAGAGTCGTCGTTGGAATCCGCGATAAAAAATTATCTCAGTCATTACAGTTAGATCACGAACTTACATTAGAAAAGGCTATCAAAATTTGTAGACAACATGAAGACGTAAAGAAACAACAAGCTACCATGCTAGAAAATACAGCAGAAAGTAACAATATAGACATTAATCGCGTCCAAAGAAGGACAAAAATCACAGATGACGGAACGAATCGAAATTACAGCAGCCAAACTAAGAAATGCTTCTGGTGCGGTAACGAAGATTTACACGGTAGAGGTAAATGTCCAGCTCGTAACCGATCCTGCAGTAATTGTAAAAAACTGGGACATTTTGCCTCTGTATGCAAACAGAAGAGAACAGTTTATACAGTAAATGAAGAAGAGATCTCTAAAGAAACTGACACTCTTTTCATAGGCAGCATCTCGAGCAATAACGCCCCATGGGTGGCCGAAATTTTTGTTGACAAAATAAAAACAAAATTTAAAATTGACAGTGGCGCCGATGCCACAGTAATTCCAACTTCAGTGTATAAACGTATTTCGTCTCGACAACTAACTCCCAGCGAGAAGAATTTCCACGGTCCAACAAACAAAACAATCAACATGTTGGGCAAATTCTCCGCATTTTTAAAGTGGAAAGAAAATTCATCGCAGCAAGAAATATACGTTTCCGATCACATAAAAGAAGCTCTTCTGGGACGTCCAGCTATATCAGCATTATCCTTATTCGGTTGGATTAACAACATAAACGCCAACTTCGAAGAAGACATTAAAACTCGTTTCTCAAACTTATTCAAAGGCTTAGGGCTACTACAAAAAACGTACTCGATATCTCTCAAAGACAAAGCACAGCCCTATGCTATATCGATTGCACGACGAATTCCGCTTCAGTTACAGGAAAAGGTCAAAGAAGAATTACAACGCATGATCAAAGAAGATGTAATAACTCCCATAAATGAACCGACGGACTGGTGTGCAGGGATGGTAGTTGCACCTAAGAAAAATTCAGACGACATCCGAATATGTGTCGATTATACTCGCCTCAATCAATCAATACGCAGAGAAAAATTTCAGTTACCTTCAGTGGAAGAAACGATAAATCAGCTAGGAGAATCTACTTACTTTTCGAAAATAGACGCTTCATCTGGATTCTGGCAGGTTCCGCTATCTGAAGAATCAAAAAAATTAACAGCATTCATTACACCAATTGGAAGATTCATATTCAATCGTCTTCCATTTGGGATAACGTCAGCACCTGAAGTTTTTCAAAGGATAATGTCCGAAGCGTTAGACGGAATTCAAGGAGTCGTTTGCCACATGGATGACGTGGTAATACACGGTCAGAACGAAGAACAGCATGACAAGAGACTCTATCAAGTTCTGGAAAGACTTCAAGATTTCGGATTCACTCTTAATTCACGAAAATGCCAATTCAAAAGAGATACCATAAAATTTCTGGGTTACATAATTACTAAAAACTCAGTTGCACCGGATCCCGATAAAATCAGTGCAATATTAAAGCTTCAACCATCTCGCAACATAAATGAAGTGCGAAGTTTCTTAGGAATGGTTAATTATAACATGAAATTTCTCCTAAACCTTGCTAACATATCAAAACCTATCAGAAAACTTTTAGAAAAAAATTGTATATGACACTGGACGTTGAGTCAGGAAAATGCATTCAACTCGATAAAACAACACCTTTCACAATCACCTGTACTGACTTTATTTAATGCAAATTATGAAACTAGAGTCGCAGCCGACCCTCATCATATGGACTTGGAGCGGTACTGCAACAAAGACAACCGAATAACGAATGGAAAAACATAGCGTACGCATCAAGATCATTAAGCAAACCGGAGACACGATACGCCCAAATAGAAAAAGAAAGTTTAGCTCTCACATGGGCATGCGAAAAATTTTGTAATTTTCTCATCGGAAAAGAGTTTACTATGCTAACCGATCATAAACCGTTAACAACTTTACTATACTCAAAACCTATCGACGAATTATCAGCTAGACTTCAAAGATTTAGAATGCGCTTACTTAAATTTGATTACAAAGTTCAGTTTGTTCCCGGAAAACATTTGAATACGGCAGATATTTTGTCTAGAAATTCTGAAAATGAAAAATCAACAAATGAAGACATCCTCCTCCAAGAAGAAGCAGAATTATGTGTGAATTTAGTGATTGAAGAAATCAACTGTACGGACGAACGACTAGAAGAGATTCGTTGCGCTCAAAAAATTGACGAAGAATGTAAATTAGTGGCTGAATACATGAAAAATAAATGGTCCAAAAATAGCACGATTCCTTCATACGCAAAATTTCAAAATGACTTCATTATGTGTCAAGGGATGCTCATGAAGAATAAGCAAATAGTTATTCCGAAGTGTTTGCGTGACTCTATGCTCCGCAAGATACATGGAAGTCACCTTGGAGTCATAAAATGTCAGCGATTAGCTAAAACTGCTGTATGGTGGCCAAATATTAATTCTGACATACAAAATTTAGTCGCGAATTGTAGTATTTGTATACAACATAAAAAGAACCCTGTTGAGCCGATGATAGCCATCAAGAACCTAGAGGGACCTTGGCTGGAAGTTGGTATGGATTTATTTTATTTAAACGGCAAAGAATACATAGTTATCCAAGACTATTTTTCAAAATATATTGAATTTGCATATCTCGACCGAACAGTATCATCTTATGTTATTAACAAGATAAAAGAAATATTCTCAAGACACGGTGTTCCAAAAATTGTAAGATCCGATAATGGACCGCAGTTTTCGGGAAAGGAGTTCGCCAATTTTGCACGAAACTATGGGTTTAATCATATAACCAGCAGTCCAAAATATCCTCAATGTAATGGTCAGGCGGAATCCGCCGTCAAAATTGTCAAATCAATCTTGAAGAAATGTGAAGATCCGTATTTAGCCTTGCTACATTATAGGACTACCAGTCTTGAGTGCGGCTTTAGTCCAGCAAAAATGTCCATGGGACGTAATTTAAGATCAGATATACCTTGTACCGATGCTCATCTTCAACCTTCCTGGCCCGATTTTACTGCAATGAAACAATCTCAACAGAAAAATAAAGAAAATCAAACTAAGTATTATAATGAACGACATCGAGTCAGAGAACTACCGCCTCTTACTGAAGGAGAACATGTGTGGGTCACAGATCTAAAACGTTATGGTATGATAAAGAACTCCGCAACATCACCAAGATCCTATTGGCTGACAACAGATGTCGGAGAAATTCGTCGCAACAGAAACTTCCTGATTCCTACTGGCACAGAAAAGGTCATCAATTCTCCACCAAGTCCTAAAGGAATGGAGCTACGGAGCGGTTTTATAAAAAAATAATTATTAATTTTCATTTGAATGACATATTTTTTTATTTTATGAATTTCTTTTAGTATGAAATATTATTTTGTATATTTGTAATTTGTGTATTTACAGAAGCTTTTTTTTTCAAACATAAAGGGATGTATTGCAGAGCAACGTACATTTTTATACCACTCTGTACTTTATAATTTATAATATTATTGTTACGTAAATGTTTTAGTTATTTAACTAAAAAAAGGTCATTGCAAACAAATCTAAAAATTACATTTTTTGTGAATAAAATTTCAGAGAATTCATTCGAAAAATGTACATCGCTCTACAACAACCTGCATTATTCAAAGAAATAAATTTTGTTAATTGTTAAAATTATCTTTTACTTAATTTTCGACATCCTAACAAAACACCTATGGGAAACTACATCTGGAATGCCTATCAGCACCTATATTTGAAATGCCTATCGGCAACTATATCTGGAAAGCCTATCGGCACCTATATTTGAAATGCCTATCGGCTTCTATATCTGAAATGCCTATCGACACCTATTTTTAAAATGCCAATCGGCAACTATATCTGAAATGCCTATCGGCACCTATTTCTGAAATGCCTATCGGCACCTATTTTTGAAATGCCTATCGGAAACTACATCTGAAATGCCTATCAGCACCTATATTTGAAATGCCTATCGGCAACCATATCTGAAATGCCTATCGACACCTATATTTGAAATACCTATCGGCTTCTATATCTGAAATGCCTATCGGCACCTATTTTTAAAATGCCAATCGGCAACTATATCTGAAATGCCTATCGGCATCTATATCTGAAATGCCTATCGGCACCTATGTTTGAAATGCCTTTCAGAAACTACATATGAAATGCCTATTTGCTCCTATATTTTAAATGCCTATCGGCAACCATATATGAAATGCCTATCGACACCTATATTTGAAATACCTATCGGCTTCTATATCTGAAATGCCTATCGGCACCTGTTTTTAAAATGCCAATCGGCAACTATATCTGGAATGCCTATCGGCACCTATATCTGAAATGTCTATCGGCACCTATTTTTGAAATGCCTATCGGAAACTACATCTGAAATGCCTATCAGCACCTATATTTGAAATGCCTATCGGCAACCATATCTGGAATGCCTATCGGCACCTATATTTGAAATGCCTATCGGCTTCTATATCTGAAATGCCTATCGGCACCTATTTTTAAAATGCTAATCGGCAACTATATCTGAAATGCCTATCGGCACCTATATCTAAAATGCCTATCGGCACCTATTTTTGAAATGCCTATCGGAAACTACATCTGAAATGCCTATCAGCACCTATATTTGAAATGCTTATCGGCAACCATATCTGAAATGCCTATCGACACCTATATTTGAAATACCTATCGGCTTCTATATCTGAAATGCCTATCGGCACCTATTTTTAAAATGCCAATCGGTAACTATATCTGAAATGCCTATCGGCACCTATATCTGAAATGCCTATCGGCACCAATTTTTGAAATGCCTATCGGAAACTATATCTGGAATGCCTATGAGCACCTATTTTTGAAATGCCTATCGGCAACCATATCTGGAATGCCTATCGGCACCTATATTTGAAAAGCCTATCGGCTTCTATATCTGGAATGCCTATCGGCACCTATTTTTAAAATGCCAATCGGCAACTATATCTGAAATGCCTATCGGCACCTATATCTGAAATTCCTATCGGCACCTATTTTTGAAATGCCTATCGGAAACTACATCTGAAATGCCTATCAGCACCTATATTTGAAATGCCTATCGGCAACCATATCTGGAATGCCTATCGGCACCTATATTTGAAATGCCTATCGGCTTCTATATCTGAAATGCCTATCGGCATCTATTTTTAAAATGCCAATCGGCAACTATATCTGAAGTGCCTATCGGCACCTATATCTGAAATGCCTATCGGCACCTATTTTTGAAATGCCTATCGAAAACTACATCTGAAATGCCTATCAGCACCTATATTTGAAATGCCTATCGGCAACCACATCAGAAATGCCTATCGGCACCTATATCTGAAATGCCTTTCGGCATTTATATCTGAAATGCCTATCGACACCTATATTTGAAATGCCTTTCGGCACCTCTATTTTAAATGCCTATCGGCAACTATATCTGATATGCCTATCGGCACCTATATCTGAAATGCCTATCGGCACCTATTTTTGAAATGCCTATCAAAAACTACATCTAAAATGCCTATCGGCACCTATTTTTACAATGCCAATCGGCAACTCTATCTGAAATGCCTATCGGCACCTATATCTGAAATGCCTATCGGCACCTATTTTTGAAATGCCTATCGAAAACTACATCTGAAATGCCTATCAGCACCTATATTTGAAATGCCTATCGGCAACCATATCTGGAATGCCTATCGGCACCTATATTTGAAATGCCTATTGGCAACCACATCAGAATTGCCTATCGGCACCTATATCTGAAATGCCTTTCGGCATTTATATCTGAAATGCCTATCGACACCTATATTTGAAATGCCTATCGGCACCTATATTTTAAATGCCTGTCGGCAACTATATCTGATATGCCTAGCGGCACCTATATCTGAAATGCCTATCGGCACCTATTTTTGAAATGCCTATCGGAAACTACATCTAAAATGCCTATTGGCACCTATTTTTAAAATGCCAATCGGCAACTCAATCTGAAATGCCTACCGGCACCTACATCTGAAATGCCTATCGGCACCTATTTTTGAAATACCTATCGGAAACTACATCTGAAATGCCTATCAGCACCTATATTTGAAATGCCTATCGGCAACCATATCTGGAATGCCTATCGGCACCTATATTTGAAATGCCTATCGGCTTCTATATCTGAAATGCCTATCGGCACCTATTTTTAAAATGCCAATCGGCAGCTATATCTGAAATGCCTATCGGCACCTATATCTGAAATGCGTATCGGCACCTATTTTTGAAATGCCTATCGGAAACTACATCTGAAATGCCTATCAGCACCTATATTTGAAATGCCTATCGGCAACCATATCTGGAATGCCTATCGGCACCTATATTTGAAATGCCTATCGGCTTTTATATCTGAAATGCCTATCGGCACCTATTTTTAAAATGCCAATCGGCAACTATATCTGAAGTGCCTATCGGCACCTATATCTGAAATGCCTATCGGCACCTATTTTTTAAATGCCTATCGAAAACTACATCTGAAATGCCTATCAGCACCTATATTTGAAATGCCTTTCGGCAACCACATCAGAAATGCCTATCGGCACCTATATCTGAAATGCCTTTCGGCATTTATATCTGAAATGCCTATCGACACCTATATATGAAATGCCTATCGGCACCTATATTTTAAATGCCTATCGGCAACTATATCTGATATGCCTATCGGCACCTATATCTGAAATGCCTATCGGCACCTATTTTTGAAATGTCTATCGGAAACTACATCTAAAATGCCTATCGGCACCTATGTTTAAAATGCCGATCGGCAACTCAATCTGAAATGCCTATCGGCACCTATATCTGAAATGCCTATCGGCACCTATTTTTGAAATGCCTATCGGAAACTACATCTGAAATGCCTATCAGCACCTATATTTGAAATGCCTATCGGCAACCATATCTGGAATGCCTATCGGCACCTATATTTGAAATGCCTATCGGCTTCTATATCTGAAATGCCTATCGACACATATTTTTAAAATGCCAATCGGCAACTATATATGAAATGCCTATCGGCACCTATATCTGAAATGCCTATCGGCACCTATTTTTGAAATGCCTATCGGAAACTACATCTGAAATGCCTATCAGCACCAATATTTGAAATGCCTATCGGCAAATATATCTGAAATGCCTATCGATACCTATATTTGAAATACCTATCGGCTTCTATATCTGAAATGAACATCGGCACCTATTTTTAAAATGCCAATCGGCAACTATATCTGAAATGCCTATCGGCACCTATATCTGAAATGCCTATCGGCACCAATTTTTGAAATGCCTATCGAAAACTACATCTGAAATGCCTATCAGCACCTATATTTAAAATGCCTATCGGCAACCATATCTGGAATGCTTATCGGAACCTATATTTGAAATGCCTATCGGCTTCTATATCTGAAATGCTTATCGGCACCTATTTTTAAAATGCCAATCGGCAACTATATCTGAAATGCCTATCAGCAACTATATCTGAAATGCCTATCGGCACCTATTTTTGAAATGCCTATCGGAAACTACATCTGAAATGCCTATCAGCACCTATATTTGAAATGCCTATCGGCAACCATATCTGGAATGCCTATCGGCACCTATATTTGAAATGCCTATCGGCTTCTATATCTGAAATGCCTATCGGCACCTATTTTTAAAATGCCAATCGGCAATTATATCTGAAATGCCTATCGGCACCTATATCTGAAATGCCTATCGGCACCTATTTTTGAAATGCCTATCGGAAACTACATCTGAAATTCCTATCAGCACCTATATTTGAAATGCCTAACGGCAACCATATCTGGAATGCCTATCGGCACCTATATTTGAAATGCCTATCGGCTTCTATATCTGAAATGCCTAACGGCACCTATTTTTAAAATGCTAATCGGCAACTATATCTGTAATGCCTATCGGCACCTATATCTGAAATGCCTATCAGCACCTATTTTTGAAATGCCTATCGGAAACTACATCTGAAATGCCTATCAGCACCAATATTTGAAATGCCTATCGGCATCCATATCTGAAATGCCTAACGACACCTATATTTGAAATACCTATCGGCTTCTATATCTGAAATGCCTATCGGCACCTATTTTTAAAATGCCAATCGGCAACTATATCTGAAATGCCCATCGGCACCTATATCTGAAATGCCTATCGGCACCAATTTTTGAAATGCCTATCGGAAACTACATCTGAAATGCCTATCAGCACCTATATTTGAAATGCCTATCGGCAACTACATCAGAAATGCCTATCGGCACCTATATCTGAAATGTCTTTCGGCATTTATATCTGAAATGCCTATCGACACCTATATTTGAAATGCCTATCGGCACCTATATTTTAAATGCCTATCGGCAACTATATCTGATATGCCTATCGGCACCTATATCTGAAATGACTATCGGCACCTATTTTTGAAATGCCTATAGGAAACTACATCTAAAATGCCTATCGGCACCTGTTTTTAAAATGCCAATCGGCAACTCTATCTGAAATGCCTATCGGCACCTATTTTTGAAATGCCTATCGGAAACTACATCTGAAATGCCTATCAGCACCTATATTTGAAATCCCTATCGGCAACCATATCTGAAATGCCTATCGACACATATATTTGAAATACCTATCGGTTTCTATATCTGAAATGCCTATCGGCACCTATATCTGAAATGCCTATAGGCGCCAATTTTTGAAATGCCTTTTGGAAACTACATCTGAAATGCCTATCAGCACCTATATTTGAAATGCCTATCGGCAACCATATCTGAAACGCCTATCGGCACCTATATTTGAAATGCCTATCGGCTTCTATATCTGAAATGCCTATCGACACTTATTTTTAAAATGCCAATTGGCAACTATATCTGAAATGCCTTTCGGCACCTATATCTGAAAGCCTATCGGTACCTATTTTTGAAATGCCTATCGGAAACTACATTTGAAATGCCTATCAGCACTTATATTTGAAATGCCTATCGGCAACCATATCTGGAATGCCTATCGACACCTATATTTGAAATGCCTATCGGCTTCTATATCTGAAATGCCTATCGGCACCTATATTTAAAATGCCAATCGGCAACTATATCTGAAATGCCTATCGGCACCTATATCTGAAATGCCTATCGGCACCTATTTTTGAAATGCCTATCGGAAACTACATCTAAAATGCCTATCGGCACCTATTTTTAAAATGCCAATCGGCAACTCTATCTGAAATGCCTATCGGCACCTATATCTGAAATGCCTATCGGCACCTATTTTTGAAATGCCTATTGGAAAATACATCCGAAATGCCTATCAGCACCTATATTTGAAATGCCTATCGGCACCTATTTTTGAAATGCCTATCGGAAACTACATCTGAAATGCCTATCAGCACCTATATTCGAAATGCCTATCGGCAACCATATCTGGAATGCCTATCGTCACCTATATCTGAAATGCCTATCGGTACCTATTTTGGAAATGCCTATCGAAAACTACATCTGAAATGCTTATCAGCACTTATATTTGAAATGCCTATCGGCAACCATATCTGGAATGCCTATCGGCACCTATATTTGAAATGCCTATCGGCTTCTATATCTGAAATGCCTATCATCACCTATTTTTAAAATGCCAATCGGCAACTATATCTGAAATGCTTATCGGCACCTATTTTTTAAATGCCTTTCGAAAACTACATCTGAAATGCCCATCTGCTCCTTTATTTGAAATGCCTATCGGCAACCATATCTGAAATGCCTATCGACACTTATATTTGAAATACCTATCGGCATCTATATCTGAAATGCCTATCGGCACCTGTTCTTAAAATGCCAATCGGAAACTATATCTGAAATGCCTATCGGCACCTATAACTGAAATGCCAATCGGCATCAATTTTTGAAATGCCAATCGGAAAATACATCTAAAATGCTTATCAGCACCTATATTTGAAATGCCTATCGGCAACCATATCTGAAATGCCTATCGACACCTATATTTGAAATACCTATCGGCTTCTATATCTGAAATGCCTATCGGCACCTGTTTTTAAAATGCCAATCGGCAACTATATCTGAAATGCCTATCGGCATCTATAACTGAAATGCCTATCGAAACTTATTTTTGAAATGCCTATCGGAAACTACATCTGAAATGCCTATCAGCATCTATATTTGAAATGCCTATCGGCAACAATATCTGGAATGCCTATCGGCACCTATATTTGAAATGCCTATCGGCTTCTATATCTCAAATGCCTATCGGCACCTATTTTTAAAATGCCAATCGGCAACTATATTTGTAATGCCTATCGGCACCTATATCTGAAATGCCTATCGGCACCTATTTTTGAAATGCCTATCGGAAACTACATCTGAAATGCCTATCAGCACCTATATTTGAAATGCCTATCGGCAACCATATCTGGAATGCCTATCGGCACCTATATTTGAAATGCCTATCGGCTTCTATATCTGAAATGCCTATCGGTACCTATTTTTAAAATGCCAATCGGCATCTATATTTGTAATGCCTATCGGCACCTATATCTGAAATGCCTATCGGCACCTATTTTTGAAATGCCTATCGGAAGCTACATCTGCAATGCCTATCAGCACCAATATTTGAAATGCCTATCGGCAACCATATCTGAAATGTCTATCGACACCTATATTTGAAATACCTATCGGCTTCTATATCTGAAATGCCTATCGGCACCTGTTTTTAAAATGCCAATCGGCAACTATATCTGAAATGCCTATCATCATCTATAACTGAAATGCCTATCGGCATCAATTTTTGAATCGCCTATCGGAAACTACATCTAAAATGCCTATCAGCACCTATATTTGAAATGCCTATCGGCAACCATATATGGACTGCCTATCGGCACCTATATTTGAAATGCCTATCGGCTTCTATATCTGAAATGCCTATCGGCACCTATTTTCAATATGGCAATTGGCAACTATATCTGAAATGCCTATCGGCACCTATATCTGAAATGCCTATCGGCACCTATTTTTGAAATGCCTATCGAAAACTACATCTGAAATGCCTATCAGCACCTATATTTGAAATGCCTATCGGCAACCATATCTGGAATGCCTATCGGCACCAATATTTGAAATGCCTATCGGCCTCTATATCTGAAATGCCTATCGGCACCTATTTTTAAAATGCCAATCGGCAACTATATCTGTAATGCCTATCGGCACCTATATCTGAAATGCCTATCGGCACCTATTTTTGAAATGCCTATCGGAAGCTACATCTGCAATGCCTATCAGCACCAATATTTGAAATGCCTATCGGCAACCATATCTGAAATGCCTATCGACACCTATATTTGAAATACCTATCGGCTTCTATATCTGAAATGCCTATCGGCACCTGTTTTTAAAATGCCAATCGTCAACTATATCTGAAATGCCTATCGGCATCTATAACTAAAATGCCTATCGGCATCAATTTTTGAAATGCCTATCGGAAACTACATCTAAAATGCCTTTCAGCACCTATATTAGAAATGCCTATCGGCAACCAAATCTGGAATGCCTATCGGCACCTATATTTGAAATGCCTATCAGCTACTATATCTGAAAAGCCTATCTGCACCTATTTTTAAAATGCCAATCGGCAACTATATCTGAAATGCCTATCGGCACCTATATCTGAAATGCCGATCGGCACTAATTTTTGAAATGCCTATCGGAAACTACATCTGAAATGCCTATCAGCACCTATATTTTAAATGCCTATCGGCAACCATATCTGGAATGCCTATCGGCACCTATATTTGAAATGCCTATCGGCTTCTAAATCTGAAATGTCTATCGGCACCTATTTTTAAAATGCCAATCGGCAACTATATCTGAAATGTCTATCGGCACCTATATCTGAAATGCCTATCGGCACCTATTTTTGAAATGCCTATCGGAAACTACATCTGAAATGCCTATCAGCACCTATATTTGAAATGCCTATCGGCAACTATATCTGGATTGCCTATCGGCACCTATATTTGAAATGCCTATCGGCTTCTATATCTGAAATGCCTATTGGCACCTATTTTTAAAATGCCAATCGGATACTATATCTGAAATGCCTATCGGCACCTATATCTGAAATGCTTATCGGCACCTATTTTTGAAATGCCTATCGAAAACTACATCTGAAATGCCTATCAGCACCTATATTTGAAATGCCTATCGGCAACCATATCTGAAATGCCTATCGACACCTATATTTGAAATACCTATCGGCTTCTATATCTGAAATGCCTATCGGCGCCTATTTTTAAAATGACAATCGGTAACTATATCTGAAATGCTATCGGCACCAATATCTGAAATGCCTTTCGGCATTTATATCTGAAATGCCTATCGACACCTATATTTGAAATGCCTATCGGCACCTATATTTTAAATGCCTATCGGCAACTATATCTGATGCGCCTATCGGCACCTATATCTGAAATGCCTATCGGCACCTATTTTTGAAATGCCTATCGGAAACTACATTTTAAATGCCTATCGGCACCTATTTTTTAAATGCCATTAGGCAACTAAATCTAAAATGCCTATCGGCACCTATATCTGAAATGCCTATCGGCACCTTTATTTGAAATGCCTATCGGCAACCATATCTGAAGTTCCTATCGACACCTATATTTGAAATACCTATCGGCTTCTATATCTGAAATGCCTATCGGCACCTATTTTTAAAATGCCAATCGGCAACTATATATTCTGAAATGCCTATCGGCACCTATATCTGAAATGCCTATCGGCACCAATTTTTGAAATGCCTATCGGAAACTACATCTGAAATGCCTATCAGCACCTATACTTGAAATGCCTATCGGCAACCATATCTGGAATGCCTATCGGCACCTATATTTGAAATGCCTATCGGCTTCTATATCTGAAATGCCTATCGACACCTATTTTTAAAATGCCAATTGGCAACTATATCTGAAATGCCTATCGGCACCTAGATCTGAAATGCCTATCGGTACCTATTTTTGAAATGCCTATCGGAAAATACATCTGAAATGCCTATCAGCACTTATATTTGAAATGCCTATCGGCAACCATATCTGGAATGCCTATCGGCACCTATATTTGAAATGCCTATCGGCTTCTATATCTGAAATGCCTTTTGGCACCTATTTTTAAAATGCCAATCGGCAACTATATCTAAAATGCCTATCGGCACTTATATCTGTAATGCTTATCGGCACCTATTTTTGAAATGCCTTTCGGAAACTACGTCTGAAATGCCTATCTGCTCCTATATTTGAAATGCCTATCGGCAACCATATCTGAAATGCCTATCGATACCTATATTTGAAATACCTATCGGCTTCTATATCTGAAATGCCTATCGGCACCTGTTTTTAAAATGCCAATCGGCAACTATATCTGAAATGCCTATCGGCACCTATATCTGAAATGCCTATCGGCATCAATTTTTGAAATGCCTATCGGAGACTACATCTAAAATGCCTATCAGCGCCTATATTTGAAATGCCTATCGGCAACCATATCTGGAATGCCTATCGGCACCTATATTTGAAATGCTTATCGGCTTCTTTATCTGAAATGCCTATCGGCACCTATTTTTAAAATGCCAATTGGCAACTATATCTGAAATGCCTATCGGCACCTATATCTGAGATGCCTATCGGCACTTATTTTTGAAATGCCTATCGGAAACTACATCTGAAATGCCTATCAGCACTTATATTTGAAATGCCTATCGGCAACCATATCTGGAATGCCTATCGGCACCTATATTTGAAATGCCTATCGGCTTCAATATCTGAAATGCCCATCGGCACCTATTTTTTAAATGTTAATCGGCAACTATATCTGAAATGCCTATCGGCACCTATATCTGAAATGCCTATCGGCACCTATTTTTGAAATGCCTATCGGAGACTACATCTGAAATGCCTATCAGCACCTATATTTGAAATGCCTATCGGCAACCATATCTGGAATGACTATCGGCACCTATATTTGAAATGCCTATCGGCTTCTATATCTGAAATGCCTATCGACACTTATTTTTAAAATGCCAATCGGCAACTATATCTGAAATGCATATCGGCACCTATATCTGAAATGCCTATCGGCACTTATTTTTGAAATGCCTATCGGAAACTACATCTGAAATGCCTATCAGCACCTATATTTGTAATGCCTATCGGCAACTATATCTGGAATGCCTATCGGCACCTATATTTGAAATGCCTATTGGCTTCTATATCCGAAATGCCTATCGGCACCTATTTTTTAAATGTTAATCGGCAACTATATCTGAAATGCCTATCGGCACCTATTTTTGAAATGCCTATCGGAAACTACATCTGAAATGCCTATCAGCACCTATATTTTAAATGCCTATCGGCAACCATATCTGGAATGCCTATCGGCACCTATATTTGAAATGCCTATCGGCACCTATATTTGAAATGCCTATCGGCTTCTATATCTGAAATGCCTATTGACTCTTATTTTTAAAATGCTAATCGGCAAATATATCTGAAATGCCTATCGGCACCTATATCTGAAATGCCTATCAGCACCTATATTTGAAATGCCTATCGGCAACCATATCTGGAATGCCTATCGGCACCTATTTTTAAAATGCCAATCGGCAACTATATCTGAAATGCCTATCGGCACCTATATCTGAAATGCCTATCGGCACCTATTTTTGCAATGCCTATCGGAAACTACATCTGAAATGCCTATCAGCACCTTTATTTGAAATGCCTATCAGCAACCATATCTGGAATGCCTATCGGCACCTATATTTGAAATGCCTATCGGCTTCTATATCTGAAATGCCTATCGGCACCTATTTTTAAAATGCCAATCGGCAACTATATCTGTAATGCCTATCGGCACCTATATCTGAAATGCCTAACGGCACCTATTTTTGAAATGCCTATCGGAAACCACATCTGAAATGCCTACCAGCACCAATATTAGAAATGCCTATCGGCTACCATATCTGGAATGCCTATCGAAACCTATATTTGAAATTCCTATCGGCTTCTATATCTGATATGCCTATTGGCACCTATTTTTAAAATGCCAATCGGCAACTATATCTCAAATGCCTATCGGCACCTATATTTGAAATACCTATCGGCACCTATATTTGAAATGCCTATCGGCAACCATATCTGGAATGCCTATCGGCACCTATATTTGAAATGCCTATCGGCTTCTATATCTGAAATGCCTATCGGTACCTATTTTTAAAATGCCAATCGGCAACTATATCTGAAGTGCCTATCGGCACCTATATCTGAAATGCCTATCGGCACCTATTTTTGAAATGCCTATCGAAAAATACATCTGAAGTGCCTATCAGCACCTATATTTGAAATGCGTATCGGCAACCACATTAGAAATGCCTATCGACACCTATATCTGAAATGCCTTTTGGCATTTATATCTGAAATGCCTATCGACACCTATATTTGAAATGCCTATCGGAACCTATATTTTAATTGCCTATTGGCAACTATATCTGATATGCCTATCGGCACCAATTTTTGAAATGCCTATCGGAAACTACATCTGAAATGCCTATCAGCACCTATATTTGAAATGCTTATTGGCAACTATATCTGGAATGCCTATCGGCACCTATATTTGAAATGCCTATCGGCTTTTATATCTGAAATGCCTATCGGCACCTATTTTTAAAATGCCAATCGGCAACTATATCTAAAATGCCTATCGGCACCTATATCTGAAATGCCTATCGGCACTTATTTTTGAAATGCCTATCGGAAACTACATCTGAAATGCCTATCAGCACCTATATTTTAAATGCCTATCGGCAACCATATCTGAAATGCCTATCGGCACCTATATTTGAAATGCCTATTGGCTTCTATATCCGAAATGCCTATCGGCACCTATTTTCTGAATGTTAATCGGCAACTATATCTGAAATGCCTATCGGCACGTATATCTGAAATGCCTATCGGCACCTATTTTTGAAATGCCTATCGGAAAATACATCTGAAATGCCTATCAGCACCTATATTTGAAATGCCTATCGGCAACCATATCTGGAATGCCTATCGGCACCTATATTTGAAATGCCTATCGGCTTCTATATCTAAAATGCCTATCGACACTTATTTTTAAAATGCTAATCGGCAACTATATCTGAAATGCCTATCGGCACCTATATCTGAAATGCCTATCGGCACTTATTTTTGAAATGCCTATCGGAAACTATATCTGAAATGCCTATCAGCACCTATATTTGAAATGCCTATCGGCAACCATATCTGGAATGCCTATCGGCACCTATTTTTAAAATGCCAATCGGCAACTATATCTGAAATGCCTATCGGCACCTATATCTGAAATGCCTATCGGCACCTATTTTTGCAATGCCTATCGGAAACTACATCTGAAATGCCTATCAGCACCTATATTTGAAATGCCTATCAGCAACCATATCTGGAATGCCTATCGGCACCTATATTTGAAATGCCTATCGGCTTCTATATCTAAAATGCCTATCGGCACCTATTTTTAAAATGCCAATCGGCAACTATATCTGTAATGCCTATCGGCACCTATATCTGAAATGCCTAACGGCACCTATTTTTGAAATGCCTATCGGAAACCACATCTGAAAAGCCTATCAGCACCAATATTAGAAATGCCTATCGGCAACCATATCTGAAATGCCTATCGGCACCTATATTTGAAATGCCTATCGGCTTCTATATCTGAAATGCCTATCGGCACCTATTTTTAAAATGCCAATCGGCAAATATATCTGAAGTGCCTATCGGCATCTATATCTGAAATGCCTATCGGCACCTATTTTTGAAATGCCTATCGAAAACTACATCTGAAATGCCTATCAGCACCTATATTTGAAATGCCTATCGGCAGCCACATCAGAAATGCCTATCGACACCTATATCTGAAATGCCTTTTGGCATTTATATCTGAAATGCCTATCGACACCTATATTTGAAATGCCTATCGGAACCTATATTTTAATTGCCTATTGGCAACTATATCTGATATGCCTATCGGCACCTATATCTGAAATGCCTATCGGCACCTATTTTTAAAATGCCTATCGGAAACTACATCTAAAATGCCTATCGGCACCTATTTATAAAATGCTAATCGGCAACTATATCTGAAATGTGTATCGGCATCTATATCTGAAATGCCTATCGGGACCTATTTTTGAAATGCCTATCGGAAACTACATCTGAAATGCCTATCAGCACCTATATTTGAAATGCCTATCGGCAACCATATCTGAAATGCCTATCGACACCTATATTTAAAATACCTATCGGCTTCTATATCTGAAATGCCTATCGGCACCTATTTTTAAAATGCCAATATGCAACTATATCTGAAATGCCTATCGGCACCTATATCTGAAATGCCTATCGGCACCAATTTTTGAAATGCCTATCAGAAACTACATCTGAAATGCCTATCAGCACCTATATTTGAAATGCTTATTGGCAACCATATCTGAAATGCCTATCGGCACCTATATTTGAAATGCCTATCGGCTTTTATATCTGAAATGCCTATCGGCACCTATTTTTAAAATGCCAATTGGCAACTATATCTGAAATGCCTATCGGCTCCTATTTTTGAAATGACTTTCGGAAACTACATCTGAAATGCCTATCTGCTCCTATATTTGAAATGCCTATCGGCAACCATATCTGAAATGCCTATCGACACCTATATTTGAAATACCTATCGGCTTCTATATCTGAAATGCCTATCGGCACCTGTTCTTAAAATGCCAATCGGCAACTATATCTGAAATGCCTATCGGCACCTATAACTGAAATGCCTATCGGCATCAATTTTTGAAATGCCTATCGGAAAATACATCTAAAATGCCTATCAGCACCTATATGTGAAATGCCTATCAGCAACCATATCTGGAATGCCTATCGGCACCTATATTTGAAATGCCTATCGGCTTCTATATCTGAAATGCCTATCGACACTTATTTTTAAAATGCCAATCGGCAACTATATCTGAAATGCCTATCGGCACCTATTTTTTAAATGTTAATCGGCAACTATATCTGAAATGCCTATCGGCACCTATATCTGAAGTGCCTATCGGCACCTATTTTTGAAATGCCTATCGGAAACTACATCTGAAATGCCTATCAGCACCTATATTTGAAATGCCTATCGGCAACCATATCTGGAATGCCTATCGGCCCCTATATTTTAAATGCCTATCGACTTCTATATCTGAAATGCCTATTGACACTTATTTTTAAAATGCCAATCGGCAACTATATCTGAAATGTCTATCGGCACCTATATCTAAAATGCCTATCGGCACTTATTTTTGAAATGCCTATCGGAAACTACATCTGAAATGCCTATCAGCACCTATATTTGAAATGCCTATCGGCAACCATATCTGGAATGCCTATCGGAACCTATATTTGAAATGCCTATCGGCTTCTATATCTGAAATGCCTATCGGCACATATTTTTAAAATGCCAATCGGCAACTATATCTGAAATGCCTATCGGCACCTATATCTGAAATGCCTATCAGCACCAATTTTTGAAATGCCTATCGGAAACTACATCTGAAATGCCTATCGGCAACTATATCTGAAATGCCTATCGGCACCTATATCTGAAATGCCTATCGGCACCTATTTTTGAAATGCCTATCGGAAACCACATCTGAAATGCCTATCAACACCAATATTAGAAATGCCTATCAGCAACCATATCTGGAATGCCTATCGGCACCTATATTTGAAATGCCTATCGGCTTCTATATCTGAATTGCCTATCGGCACCTATTTTTAAAATGCCAATCGGCAACTATATCTCAAATTCCTATCGGCACCTATATCTAAAATGCCTGTCGGCACCTATATTTGAAATGCCTATCGGCAACCATATCTGGAATGCCTATCAGCACCTATATTTGAAATGCCTATCGGCTTCTATATCTGAAATGCCTATCGGCACCTATTTTTAAAATGCCAATCGGCAACTATATCTGAAGTGCCTATCGGCACCTATATCTGAAATGCCTATCGGCACCTATTTTTGAAATGCCTATCGAAAACTACATCTAAAATGCCTATCAGCACCTATATTTAAATTGCCTATCGGCAACCACATCAGAAATGCCTATCGGCACCTATATCTGTAATGCCTTTCGGCATTTATATCTGAAATGCCTATCGACTACTATATTTGAAATGCCTATCGGAACCTATATTTTAATTGCCTATCGGCAACTATATCTGATATGCCTATCGGCACCTATATCTGAAATGCCTATCGGCACCTATTTTTGAAGTGCCTATCGGAAACTACATCTAAAATGCCTATCGGCACCTATTTTTAAAATGCTAATCGGCAACTATATCTGAAATGCCTATCGGCACCCATATCTGAAATGCCTATCGGGACCTATTTTTGAAATGCCTATCGGAAACTACATCTAAAATGCCTACCAGCACCTATATTTGAAATGCCTATCGGCAACCATATCTGAAATGCCTATCGACACCTATATTTGAAATACCTATCGGCTTCTATATTTGAATCGCCTATCGGCACCTATTTTTAAAATGCCAATCTGCAACTATATCTGAAATGCCTATCGACACCTATATCTGAAATGCCTATCGGCACCAATTTTTGAAATGCCTATCAGAAACTACATCTGAAATGCCTATCAGCACCTATATTTGAAATGCCTATCGGCAACTATATCTGGAATGCCTATCGGCACCTATATATTTGAAATGCCTATCGGCTTCTATATCTGAAATGCCTATCGACACCAATTTTAAAAATGCCAATTGGCAACTATATCTGAAATGCCTATCGGCACCTATATCTGAGATGCCTATCGGCACTTATTTTTGAAATGCCTATCGGAAACTACATCTGAAATGCCTATCAGCACTTATATTTGAAATGCCTATCGGCAACCATATCTGGAACGCCTATCGGCACCTATATTTGAAATGCCTATCGGCTTCAATATCTGAAATGCCTATCGGCACCTATTTTTTAAATGTTAATCGGCAACTATATCTGAAATGCCTATCGGCACCTATATCTGAAATGCCTATCGGCACCTATTTTTGAAATGCCTATCGGAAACTACATCTATAATGCCTATCAGCACTTATATTTGAAATGCCTATCGGCAACCATATCTGGAATGCCTATCGGCACCTATATTTGAAATGCCTATCGGCTTCTATATCTGAAATGCCTATCGGCACCTATTTTTAAATTGCCAATCGGCAACTATATCTGAAATGCCTATCGGCACCTATTTTTGAAATGCCTTTCGGAAACTACATCTGAAATGCCTATCTGCTACTATATTTGAAATGCCTATCGGCAACCATATCTGAAATGCCTATCGACACCTATAATTGAAATACCTATCGGCTTTTATATCTGAAATGCCTATCGGCACCTGTTCTTAAAATGCCAATCGGCAACTATATCTGAAATGCCTATCGGCACCTATAACTGAAATGCTTATCGGCATCAATTTTTGAAATGCCTATCGGAAAATACATCTAAAATGCCTATCAGCACCTATATGTGAAATGCCTATCGGCACCTATTTTTAATATGCCAATTGGCAACTATATCTGAAATGCCTATCGGCACCTATATCTGAAATGCCTATCGGCACCTATATCTGAAATGCCTATCGGCACCTATTTTTGAAATGCCTTTCGGAAACTACATCTGAAATGCCTATCAGCACCTATATTTGAAATGCCTATCGGCACCTATTTTTAAAATGCCAATCGGCAACTATATCTGAAATGCCTATCGGCACCTATATCTGAAATGCCTATCGGCACCAATTTTTGAGATGCCGATCGGAAATTACATCTGGAATGCCTATCAGCACCTATATTTGAAATGCCTATCGGCAACTATATCTGAAATGCCTATCAGCACCTATATTTGAAATGCCTATCGGCACCTATTTTTAAAATGCCAATCGGCAACTATATCTGAAATGCCTATCGGCACCTATATCTGAAATGCCTATCGGCACCAATTTTTGAGATGCCTATCGGAAATTACATCTGGAATGCCTATCAGCACCTATATTTGAAATGCCTATCGGCAACTATATCTGGAATGCCTATCGGCACCTATATTTGAAATGCCTATCGGCTTCTATATCTGAAATGCCTATCGACACCTATTTTTAAAATGCCAATCGGCAACTATATCTGAAATGCCCATTAGCACCTATATTTGAAATGCCCATCGGCAACCATATCTGGAATGCCTATCGGCACCTATATTTGAAATGCCTATCGGCTTCTATATCTGAAATGCCTATCGGCACCTATTTCTAAAATGCCAATCGGCAACTATATCTGTAATGCCTATCGGCATCTATATCTGAAATGCCTATCGGCACCTATTTTTGAAATGCCTATCGGAAGCTACATCTGCAATGCCTATCAGCACCAATATTTGAAATGCCTATCGGCAACCATATCTAAAATGCCTATCCACACCTATATTTGAAATACCTATCGGCTTCTATATCTGAAATGCCTATCGGCACCTGTTTTTAAAATGCCAATCGGCAACAATATCTGAAATGCCTATCGGCACCTATAACTGAAATGCCTATCGGCATCAATTTTTGAAACGCCTATCGGAAACTACATCTAAAATGCCTATCAGCACCTATATTTGAAATGCCTATCAGCAACCATATCTGGAATGCCTATCGGCACTTATATTTGAAACGCCTATCGGCTTCTATATCTGAAAAGCCTATCGGCACCTATTTTTAAAATGCCAATCGGCAACTATATCTGAAATGCCTATCGGCACCTATTTTTGAAATTCCTATCGGAACCTACATCTGAAATGCCTATCAGCACCTATATTTGAAATGCCTATCGGCAACCATATCTGAAATGCCTATCGGCACCAATTTTTGAATTGCCTATCGGAAACTACATCTAAAATGCCTATCAGCACCTATATTTGAAATGCCTATCGGCAACCATATCTGGAATGCTTAGCGGCACCTATATTTGAAATGCCTATCGGCTTCTATATCTGAAATGTCTATCGGCACCTATTTTTAAAATGCCAATCGGCAACTATATCTGAAAAGCCTATCGGCACCTATTTTTGAAATTCCTATCGGAACCTACATCTGAAATGCCTATCAGCACCTATATTTGAAATGCCTATCGGCAACCATATCTGGAATGCCTAACGGCACCTATATTTGAAATGCCTATCAGCTTCTATAACTGAAATGCCTATCGGCACCTATTTTTAAAATGCCAATCGGCAACTATATCTGTAATGCCTATCGGCACCTATATCTGAAATGCCTATCGGCACCTATTTTTGAAATTCCTATCGGAACCTACATCTGAAATGCCTATCAGCACCTATATTTGAAATGCCTATCGGCAACCATATCTGGAATGCCTAACGGCACCTATATTTGAAATACCTATCGGCTTCTATAACTGAAATGCCTATCGGCACCTGTTTTTAAAATGCCATTCGGCAACTATATCTGAAATGCCTATCGGCACCTATATCTGAAATGCCTATCGGCATCAATTTTTGAAATGCCTATCGGAAACTACATATAAAATGCCTATCAGCACCTATATTTGAAATGCCTATCGGCAACCATATCTGGAATGCCTATCGGAACCTATATTTGAAATGCCTATCGGCTTCTATATCTGAAATGCCTATCGGCACCTTTTTTAAAATGCCAATAGGCAACTATATCTGAAATGCCTATCGGCACCTATATCTGAAATGCCTATCGGCAACAATTTTTGAAATGCCTATCGGAAACTACATCTGGAATGCCTATCAGCACCTACATTTGAAATGCCTATCGGCAACCATATCTGGAATGCCTATCGGCACCTATATTTGAATTGCCTATCGGCTTCTATATCTGAAATGCCTATCGGCGCCTATTTTTAAAATGCCAATCGGCAACTATATCTGAAATGCTTATCAGCACCTATATCTGAAATGCCTATCGGCACCTATTTTTGAAATGCCTATCGAAAACTACATCTGAAATGCCTATCAGCACCTATATTTGAAATGCCTATCGGCAACTATATCTGGAATGCCTATCGGCACCTGTATTTAAAATGCCTATCGGCTTTTATATCTGAAATGCCTATCGGCACCTATTTTTAAAATGCCAATCGGCAACTATATCTGAAATGCCTATCGGCACCTATATCTGAAATGCCTATCGGCACCTATTTTTGAAATGCCTATCGGAAACTACATCTGAAATGCCTATCAGCATCTATATTTGAAATGCCTATTGGCAACCATATCTGGAATGCCTATCGGCACCTATATTTGAAATGCCTATCGGCTTCTATATCTAAAATGCCTATCGGCACCTATTTTTAAAATGCTAATCGGCAACTGTATCTGTAATGCCTATCGGCACCTATATCTGAAATGCCTTTCGGCACCTATTTTTGAAATGCCTATCAGAAACTACATCTGAAATGCCTATCAGCACCAATATTTGAAATGCCTATCGGCAACCATATCTGAAATGCCTATCGACACCTATATTTGAAATACCTATCGGCTTCTATATCTGAAATGCCTATCGGCACCTATTTTTAAAATGCCAATCGGCAACTATATCTGAAATGCCCATCGGCACCTATATCTGAAATGCCTATCGGCACCAATTTTTAAAATGCCTATCGGAAACTACATCTGAAATGCCTATCAGCACCTATATTTGAAATGCCTATCGGCAACCATATCTGGAATGCCTATCAGCACCTTTATTTGAAATGCCTATTGGCTTCTATATCTGAAATGCCTATCGGCACCTATTTTTAAAATGCCAATCGGCAACTATATCTGAAATGCCTATCGGGACATATATCTGAAATGCCTTTTGGCACCTATTTTTGAAATGCCCATCGGAAACTACATCTGAAATGCCTATCAGCACCTATATTTGAAATGCCTATTGGCAACCATATCTGGAATGCCCATCGGCACCTATATTTGAAATGCCTATCGGCTTCTTTATCTGAAATGCTTATCGGCACCTATTTTTAAAATGCCAATCGGACATATATCTGAAGTGCCTATCGGCACCTATACCTGAAATGCCTATCGGCACCTATTTTTGAAATGCCTATCGAAAACTACATCTGAAATGCCTATCAGCAGCTATATTTGAAATGCCTATCGGCAACCACATCAGAAATGCCTATCGGCACCTATATCTAAAATGCCTTTCGGCATTTATATCTGAAATGCCTATCGACACCTATATTTGAAATGCCTATCAGCACCTATATTTTAAATGCCTATCGCCAACTATATCTGATATGCCTATCGGCACCTATATCTGAAATGCCTGTCGGCACCTATTTTTGAAATGCCTTTCGGAAACTACATCTAAAATGCCTATCGGCACCTATTTTAAAAATGTCAATCGGCAACTCTATCTGAAATGCCTATCGGCACCTATATCTGAAATGCCTATCGGCACCTATTTTTGAAATGCCTATCGGAAACTACATCGGAAATGCCTATCAGCACCTATATTTGAAATGCCTATCGGCAACCATATCTGAAATGCCTATCGACACCTATATTTGAAATACCTATCGGCTTCTATATCTGAAATGCCTATCGGCACCTATTTTTAAAATACCAATCGGCAACTATATTTGAAATGCCTATCGGCACCTATATCTGAAATGCCCATCGGCACCAATTTTTGAAATGCCTATCGGAAACTACATCTGAAATGCCTATCAGCACCTATATTTGAAATGCCTATCGGCAACCATATCTGGATTGCCTATCAGCACCTATATTTGAAATGCCTATCGGCTTCTATATCTGAAATGCCTATCGGCACCTATTTTTAAAATGCCAATCGGCAACTATATCTGAAGTGCCTATCGGCACCTATATCTGAAATGCCTATCAGCACCAATTTTTGAAATGCCTATCGGAAACTACATCTGAAATGCCTATCGGCAACTATATCTGAAATGCCTATCGGCACCTATATCTGAAATGCCTATCGGCACCTATTTTTGAAATGCCTATCGGAAACCACATCTGAAATGCCTATCAACACCAATATTAGAAATGCCTATCAGCAACCATATCTGGAATGCCTATCGGCACCTATATTTGAAATGCCTATCGGCTTCTATATCTGAATTGCCTATCGGCACCTATTTTTAAAATGCCAATCGGCAACTATATCTCAAATTCCTATCGGCACCTATATCTAAAATGCCTGTCGGCACCTATATTTGAAATGCCTATCGGCAACCATATCTGGAATGCCTATCAGCACCTATATTTGAAATGCCTATCGGCTTCTATATCTGAAATGCCTATCGGCACCTATTTTTAAAATGCCAATCGGCAACTATATCTGAAGTGCCTATCGGCACCTATATCTGAAATGCCTATCGGCACCTATTTTTGAAATGCCTATCGAAAACTACATCTAAAATGCCTATCAGCACTTATATTTAAATTGCCTATCGGCAACCACATCAGAAATGCCTATCGGCACCTATATCTGTAATGCCTTTCGGCATTTATATCTGAAATGCCTATCGACTACTATATTTGAAATGCCTATCGGAACCTATATTTTAATTGCCTATCGGCAACTATATCTGATATGCCTATCGGCACCTATATCTGAAATGCCTATCGGCACCTATTTTTGAAGTGCCTATCGGAAACTACATCTAAAATGCCTATCGGCACCTATTTTTAAAATGCTAATCGGCAACTATATCTGAAATGCCTATCGGCACCCATATCTGAAATGCCTATCGGGACCTATTTTTGAAATGCCTATCGGAAACTACATCTGAAATGCCTATCAGCACTTATATTTGAAATGCCTATCGGCAACCATATCTGGAATGCCTATCGGCACCTATATTTGAAATGCCTATCGGCTTCAATATCTGAAATGCCTATCGGCACCTATTTTTTAAATGTTAATCGGCAACTATATCTGAAATGCCTATCGGCAC
Source organism: Venustoraphidia nigricollis (assembly GCA_034508555.1). NCBI lineage: Eukaryota > Metazoa > Arthropoda > Insecta > Raphidioptera > Raphidiidae > Venustoraphidia > Venustoraphidia nigricollis. The sequence continues at coordinate 4,446,559 of JAVRKA010000041.1, forward strand.
CTATATCTGAAATGCCTATCGGCACCTATTTTTGAAATGCCTATCGGAAACTACATCTATAATGCCTATCAGCACTTATATTTGAAATGCCTATCGGCAACCATATCTGGAATGCCTATCGGCACCTATATTTGAAATGCCTATCGGCTTCTATATCTGAAATGCCTATCGGCACCTATTTTTAAAATGCCAATCGGCAACTATATCTGAAATGCCTATCGGCACCTATTTTTGAAATGCCTTTCGGAAACTACATCTGAAATGCCTATCTGCTACTATATTTGAAATGCCTATCGGCAACCATATCTGAAATGCCTATCGACACCTATAATTGAAATACCTATCGGCTTTTATATCTGAAATGCCTATCGGCACCTGTTCTTAAAATGCCAATCGGCAACTATATCTGAAATGCCTATCGGCACCTATAACTGAAATGCTTATCGGCATCAATTTTTGAAATGCCTATCGAAAAATACATCTAAAATGCCTATCAGCACCTATATGTGAAATGCCTATCGGCACCTATTTTTAATATGCCAATTGGCAACTATATCTGAAATGCCTATCGGCACCTATATCTGAAATGCCTATCGGCACCTATATCTGAAATGCCTATCGGCACCTATTTTTGAAATGCCTATCGGAAACTACATCTGAAATGCCTATCAGCACCTATATTTGAAATGCCTATCGGCACCTATTTTTAAAATGCCAATCGGCAACTATATCTGAAATGCCTATCGGCACCTATATCTGAAATGCCTATCGGCACCAATTTTTGAGATGCCTATCGGAAATTACATCTGGAATGCCTATCAGCACCTATATTTGAAATGCCTATCGGCAACTATATCTGAAATGCCTATCAGCACCTATATTTGAAATGCCTATCGGCACCTATTTTTAAAATGCCAATCGGCAACTATATCTGAAATGCCTATCGGCACCTATATCTGAAATGCCTATCGGCACCAATTTTTGAGATGCCTATCGGAAATTACATCTGGAATGCCTATCAGCACCTATATTTGAAATGCCTATCGGCAACTATATCTGGAATGCCTATCGGCACCTATATTTGAAATGCCTATCGGCTTCTATATCTGAAATGCCTATCGACACCTATTTTTAAAATGCCAATCGGCAACTATATCTGAAATGCCCATTAGCACCTATATTTGAAATGCCCATCGGCAACCATATCTGAAATGCCTATCGGCACCTATATTTGAAATGCCTATCGGCTTCTATATCTGAAATGCCTATCGGCACCTATTTTTAAAATGCCAATCGGCAACTATATCTGTAATGCCTATCGGCATCTATATCTAAAATGCCTATCGGCACCTATTTTTAAAATGCCTATCGGAAGCTACATCTGCAATGCCTATCAGCACCAATATTTGAAATGCCTATCGGCAACCATATCTAAAATGCCTATCCACACCTATATTTGAAATACCTATCGGCTTCTATATCTGAAATGCCTATCGGCACCTGTTTTTAAAATGCCAATCGGCAACTATATCTGAAATGCCTATCGGCACCTATAACTGAAATGCCTATCGGCATCAATTTTTGAAACGCCTATCGGAAACTACATCTAAAATGCAATCAGCACCTATATTTGAAATGCCTATCAGCAACCATATCTGGAATGCCTATCGGCACTTATATTTGAAACGCCTATCGGCTTCTATATCTGAAAAGCCTATCGGCACCTATTTTTAAAATGCCCAATCGGCAACTATATCTGAAATGCCTATCGGCACCTATTTTTGAAATTCCTATCGGAACCTACATCTGAAATGCCTATCAGCACCTATATTTGAAATGCCTATCGGCAACCATATCTGAAATGCCTATCGGCACCAATTTTTGAATTGCCTATCGGAAACTACATCTAAAATGCCTATCAGCACCTATATTTGAAATGCCTATCGGCAACCATATCTGGAATGCTTAGCGGCACCTATATTTGAAATGCCTATCGGCTTCTATATCTGAAATGTCTATCGGCACCTATTTTTAAAATGCCAATCTGCAACTATATCTGAAAAGCCTATCGGCACCTATTTTTGAAATTCCTATCGGAACCTACATCTGAAATGCCTATCAGCACCTATATTTGAAATGCCTATCGGCAACCATATCTGGAATGCCTAACGGCACCTATATTTGAAATGCCTATCAGCTTCTATAACTGAAATGCCTATCGGCACCTATTTTTAAAATGCCAATCGGCAACTATATCTGTAATGCCTATCGGCACCTATATCTGAAATGCCTATCGGCACCTATTTTTGAAATTCCTATCGGAACCTACATCTGAAATGCCTATCAGCACCTATATTTGAAATGCCTATCGGCAAACATATCTGGAATGCCTAACGGCACCTATATTTGAAATACCTATCGGCTTCTATAACTGAAATGCCTATCGGCACCTGTTTTTAAAATGCCATTCGGCAAATATATCTGAAATGCCTATCGGCACCTATATCTGAAATGCCTATCGGCATCAATTTTTGAAATGCCTATCGGAAACTACATATAAAATGCCTATCAGCACCTATATTTGAAATGCCTATCGGCAACCATATCTGGAATGCCTATCGGAACCTATATTTGAAATGCCTATCGGCTTCTATATCTGAAATGCCTATCGGCACCTTTTTTAAAATGCCAATAGGCAACTATATCTGAAATGCCTATCGGCACCTATATCTGAAATGCCTATCGGCAACAATTTTTGAAATGCCTATCGGAAACTACATCTGGAATGCCTATCAGCACCTACATTTGAAATGCCTATCGGCAACCATATCTGGAATGCCTATCGGCACCTATATTTGAATTGCCTATCGGCTTCTATATCTGAAATGCCTATCGGCGCCTATTTTTAAAATGCCAATCGGCAACTATATCTGAAATGCTTATCAGCACCTATATCTGAAATGCCTATCGGCACCTATTTTTGAAATGCCTATCGAAAATTACATCTGAAATGCCTATCAGCACCTATATTTGAAATGCCTATCGGCAACTATATCTGGAATGCCTATCGGCACCTGTATTTAAAATGCCTATCGGCTTTTATATCTGAAATGCCTATCGGCACCTATTTTTAAAATGCCAATCGGCAACTATATCTGAAATGCCTATCGGCACCTATATCTGAAATGCCTATCGGCACCTATTTTTGAAATGCCTATCGGAAACTACATCTGAAATGCCTATCAGCACCTATATTTGAAATGCCTATTGGCAACCATATCTGGAATGCCTATCGGCACCTATATTTGAAATGCCTATCGGCTTCTATATCTAAAATGCCTATCGGCACCTATTTTTAAAATGCTAATCGGCAACTGTATCTGTAATGCCTATCGGCACCTATATCTGAAATGCCTTTCGGCACCTATTTTTGAAATGCCTATCAGAAACTACATCTGAAATGCCTATCAGCACCAATATTTGAAATGCCTATCGGCAACCATATCTGAAATGCCTATCGACACCTATATTTGAAATACCTATCGGCTTCTATATCTGAAATGCCTATCGGCACCTATTTTTAAAATGCCAATCGGCAACTATATCTGAAATGCCCATCGGCACCTATATCTGAAATGCCTATCGGCACCAATTTTTAAAATGCCTATCGGAAACTACATCTGAAATGCCTATCAGCACCTATATTTGAAATGCCTATCGGCAACCATATCTGGAATGCCTATCAGCACCTTTATTTGAAATGCCTATTGGCTTCTATATCTGAAATGCCTATCGGCACCTATTTTTAAAATGCCAATCGGCAACTATATCTGAAATGCCTATCGGGACATATATCTGAAATGCCTATCGGCACCTATTTTTGAAATGCCCATCGGAAACTACATCTGAAATGCCTATCAGCACCTATATTTGAAATGCCTATTGGCAACCATATCTGGAATGCCCATCGGCACCTATATTTGAAATGCCTATCGGCTTCTTTATTTGAAATGCTTATCGGCACCTATTTTTAAAATGCCAATCGGACATATATCTGAAGTGCCTATCGGCACCTATACCTGAAATGCCTATCGGCACCTATTTTTGAAATGCCTATCGAAAACTACATCTGAAATGCCTATCAGCAGCTATATTTGAAATGCCTATCGGCAACCACATCAGAAATGCCTATCGGCACCTATATCTAAAATGCCTTTCGGCATTTATATCTGAAATGCCTATCGACACCTATATTTGAAATGCCTATCAGCACCTATATTTTAAATGCCTATCGCCAACTATATCTGATATGCCTATCGGCACCTATATCTGAAATGCCTATCGGCACCTATTTTTGAAATGCCTTTCGGAAACTACATCTAAAATGCCTATCGGCACCTATTTTAAAAATGTCAATCGGCAACTCGATCTGAAATGCCTATCGGCACCTATATCTGAAATGCCTATCGGCACCTATTTTTGAAATGCCTATCGGAAACTACATCGGAAATGCCTATCAGCACCTATATTTGAAATGCCTATCGGCAACCATATCTGAAATGCCTATCGACACCTATATTTGAAATACCTATCGGCTTCTATATCTGAAATGCCTATCGGCACCTATTTTTAAAATGCCAATCGGCAACTATATTTGAAATGCCTATCGGCACCTATATCTGAAATGCCCATCGGCACCAATTTTTGAAATGCCTATCGGAAACTACATCTGAAATGCCTATCAGCACCTATATTTGAAATGCCTATCGGCAACCATATCTGGATTGCCTATCAGCACCTATATTTGAAATGCCTATCGGCTTCTGTAACTGAAATGCCTATCGGCACCTATTTTTAAAATGCCAATCGGCAACTATATCTGAATGGCCTATCGGCACCTATATCTGAAATGCCTATCGGCACCTATTTTTGAAATGCCTTTCGGAAACTACATCTGAAATGCCTATCTGCTCCTATATTTGAAATGCCTAACGGCAACCATATCTGAAATGCCTATCGACACCTATATTTGAAATTCCTATCGGCTTCTATATCTGAAATGCCTATCGGCCCCTGTTTTTAAAATGCCAATCGGCAACTATATCTGAAATGCCTAACGGCACCTATATCTGATATGCCTATCGGCCTCAATTTTTGAAATTCCTATCGGAAACTACATCTTAAATTCCTATCAGCACCTATATTTGATATGCCTATCGGCAACCATATCTAAAATGCCTATCGGCACCTATATTTGAAATGCCTATCGGCTTCTATATTTGAAATGCCTATCGGCACCTATTTTTAAAATGCCAATTGGCAACTATATCTGAAATGCCTATCGGCACCTATATCTGAAATGCCTATCAGCACCTATTTTTGAAATGCCTATCGGCTTCTATATCTGAAATGCCTATCGGCACCTTTATTTGAAATGCCTATCGGCAACCATATCTCGAATGCCTATCGGCACCTATTTTTAAAATGCCTATCGGCAACTATATCTGAAATGCCTATCGGCACCAATTTTTGAAATGCCTATCGGAAACTACATCTGAAATGCCTATCAGCACCTATATTTGAAATGCCTATCGGCAACCATATCTGGAATGCCTATCGGCACCTTTATTTGAAATGCCTATCGGCTTCTATATACGAAAATGCCTATCGGCACCTATTTTTACAATGCCAATCGGCAACTATATCTGAAATGCCTATCGGCACCTATATCTGAAATGCCTATCGGCACCTATTTTTGAAATGCCTATCGGAAACTACATCTGAAATGCCTATCAGCACCTATATTTGAAAAGCCTATCGGCAACCATATCTGAAATGCCTATCGGCACCTATATCTGAAATGCCTATCGGCATCAATTTTTGAAATGCCTATCGGAAACTACATCTAAAATGCCTATCAACACCTATATTTGAGATGCCCATCGGCTTCTATATCTGAAATGCCTATCGGCACCTATTTTTAAAATGCCGATCGGCAACTATATCTGAAATTCCTATCGGCACCTATATCTGAACTGCCTATCGGCACCAATTTTTGAAATGCCTATCGGAAACTACATCTGGAATGCCTATCAGCACCTATATTTGAAATGCCTATCGGCAACCATATCTGGAATGCCTATCGGCATCTATATTTGAAATGCCTATCGGCTTCTATATCTGAAATGCCTATCGACACCTATTTTTAAAATGCCAATCGGTAACTATATCTGAAATGCCTATCGGCACCTATATCTGAAATGCCTATCGGCACCTATTTTTGAAATGCCTATCGGAAACTACAACTGAAATGCCTATCAGCACCTATATTTGAAATGCCTATCGGCAACCATATCTGAGATGCCTATCGAACCTATATTTGAAATACCTATCGGCTTCTATATCTGAAATGCCTATCGGCACCTATTTTTAAAATGCCAATCGGCAACTATATCTGAAATGCCTATCGGCACCTATATCTGAAATGCCTATCAGCACCTATATTTAAAATGCCTATCGGCAACCATATCTGGAATGCTTATCGGCACCTATATTTGAAATGCCTATCGGCTTCTATATCTGAAATGCCTATCGGCACCTATTTTTAAAATGCCAATCGGCAACTATATCTGAAATGCCTATCAGCACCTATATCTGAAATGCCTATCGGCACCTATTTTTGAAATGCCTATCGGAAACTATATCTGAAATGCCTATCAGCACCTATATTTGAAATGCCTATTGGCAACCATATCTGGAATGCCTATCGGCACCTGTATTTAAAATGCCTATTGCCTTCTATATCTGAAATGCCTATCGGCACCTATTTTTAAAATGCCAATCGGCAACTATATCTGAAATGCCTATCGGCACCTATATCTGAAATGCCTATTGGCACCTATTTTTGAAATGCCTATCGGAAACTATATCTGAAATGCCTATCAGCACCTATATTTGAAATGCCTATTGGCAACGATATCTTGAATGCCTATCGGCACCTATATTTGAAATGCCTATCGGCTTCTATATCTGAAATGCCTATCGGCACCTATTTTTAAAATGCTAATCGGCAACAATATCCGTAATGCCTATCGGCACCTATATCTGAAATGCCTATCGGCACCTATTTTTGTAATGCCTATCGTAAACTACATCTGAAATGCCTATCAGCACCAATATTTGAAATGCCTATCGGCAACCATATCTGAAATGCCTATCGACACCTATATTTGAAATACCTATCGGCTTCTATATCTGAAATGCCTATCGGCACCTATTTTTAAAATGCCAATCGGCAACTATATCTGAAATGCCTATCGGCACCTATATCTGAAATGCCTATCGGCACCAATTTTTAAAATGCCTATCGAAAACTACATCTGAAATGCCTATCAGCACCTATATTTGAAATGCCTATCGGCAACCATATCTGGAATGCCTATCGGCACCTATATTTAAAATGCCTAACGGCTTCTATATCTGAAATGCCTTTCGGCACCTATTTTTAAAATGCCAATCGGCAACTATATCTGAAGTGCCTATCGGCACCTATATCTGAAATGCCTATCGGCACCTATTTTTGAAATGCCTATCGGAAACTTCATCTGAAATGCCTATCAGCACCTATATTTGAAATGCCTATCGGCAACCATATCTGGAATGCCTATCGGCACCTATATTTGAAATGCCTATCGGCTTCTATATCTGAAATGCCTATCGGCACCTATTTTTAAAATGCCAATCGGCATCTATAACTGAAATGCCTATCGGCACCTATATCTGAAATGCCTATCGGCACCTATTTTTGAAATGCCTATCGGAAACTACATCTGAAATGCCTATCAGCACCTATATTTGAAATGCCTATCGGCAACCATATCTGGAATGCCTATCGGCACCTATATTTGAAATGCCTATCGGCTTCTATATCTGAAATGCCTATCGACACCTATTTTTAAAATGCCAATCGGCAACTATATCTGAAATGCCTATCGGCACCTATATCTGAAATGCCTATCGGCACCTATTTTTGAAATGCCTATCGGTAACTACATCTGAAATGCCTATCAGCACCAATATTTTAAATGCCTATCGGCAACCATATATGAAATGCCTATCGACACGTGTATTTGAAATACCTATCGGCTTCTATATCTGAAATGCCTATCGGCACCTTTTTCTAAAATGCCAATCGGCAACTATATCTGAAATGCCTATCGGCACCTATATCTGAAATGCCTATCGGCATCTATTTTTGAAATGCCAATCGGCAACTATATCTGAAATGCCTATCGGCACCTATATCTGAAATGCCTATCGACACCTATTTTTGAAATGCCTATCGGAAACTACATCTAAAATGCCTATCAGCACCTATATTTGAAATGCCTATCGGCAACCATATCTGAAATGCCTATCGACACCTATATTTGAAATACCTATCGGCTTCTATATCTGAAATGCCTATCGGCACCTTTTTCTAAAATGCCAATCGGCAACTATATCTGAAATGCCTATCGGCACCTATATCTGAAATGCGTATCGGCACCAATTTTTGAAATGCCTATCGGAAACTACATCTGAAATGCCTATCAGCACCTATATTTGAAATGCCTATCGGCAACCATATCTGGGATGCCTATCGGCACCTATATTTGAAATGCCAATCGGCTTCTATATCTAAAATGCCTATCGGCACCTATTCTTAAGATGCCAATCGACAACTATATCTGAAGTGCCTATCGGCACGTATATCTGAAATGCCTATCGGCACCTATTTTTGAAATGCCTATCGGCAACCACATCAGAAATGCCTATCGGCACCTATATCTGAAATGCCTTTCGGCATTTATATCTGAAATGCCTATCGACACCTATATCTGAAATGCCTATCGGCACCTATATCTGAAATGCCTATCGGCACCAATTTTTAAAATGCCTATCGGAAACTAGATCTGAAATGCCTATCAGCACCTATATTTGAAATGCCAATCGGCAACCATATCTGGAATGCCTATCGGCACCTATATTTGAAATGCCTATCGGCTTCTATATCTAAAATGCCTATCGGCACCTATTCTTAAGATGCCAATCGGCAACTATATCTGAAGTGCCTATCGGCACCTATATCTGAAATGCCTATCGGCACCTATTTTTGAAATGCCTATCGAAAACTACATCTGAAATGCCTATCAGCACCTATATTTGAAATTCCTATCGGCAACCACATCAGAAATGCTTATCGGCACCTATATCTGAAATGCCTTTCGGCATTTATATCTGAAATGCCTATCGACACCTATATTTGAAATGCCTATCGGCACCTATATTTTAAATGCCTATCGGCAACTATATCTGATATGCCTATCGGCACCTATATCTGAAATGCCTTTCGGCATTTATATCTGAAATGCCTATCAGCACCTATATTTGAAATGCCTATCGGCAACCATATCTGGAATGCCTATCGGCACCTATATTTGAAATGCCTATCGGCTTCTATACCTGAAATGCCTATCGGCACCTATTTTTAAAATGCCAATCGGCAACTGTATCTGAAGTGCCTATCGGCACCTATATCTGAAATGCATATCGGCACCTATTTTTGAAATGCCTATCGAAAAATAAATCTGAAATGCCTATCAGCACCTATATTTGAAATGCCTATCGGCAACCACATCAGAAATGACTATCGACACCTATATTTGAAATGCCTATCGGCTTCTATATCTAAAATGCCTATCGACACTTATTTTTAAAATGCCAATTGGCAACTATATCTGAAATGCCTATCGGCATCTATTTTTAAAATGCCAATCGGCAACTATATCTGAAATGCCTATCGGCACCTATATCTGAAATGCCTATCGGCACCTATTTTTGAAATGCCTATCGGAAACTACATCTGAAATGCCTATCAACACCTATATTTGAAATGCCTATCGGCAACCATATCTGAAATGCCTATCGACACCTATATTTGAAATACCTATGGGCTTCTATATCTGAAATGCCTATCGGCACCTATTTTTAAAATGCCAATCGGCAACTATATCTGAAATGCCTATCGGCACCTATATCTGAAATGCCTATCGGCACCAATTTTTGAAATGCCTATCGGAAACTACATCTGAAATGCCTGTCAGCACCTATATTTGAAATGCCTAACGGCAACCATATCTGGAATGCTTATCGGCACCTATATTTGAAATACCTATCGGCTTCTATATCTGAAATGCCTATCGGCACCTATTTTTAAAATGCCAATCGGCAACTATATCTGAAATGCCTATCGGCAACTATATCTGAAATGCCTATCGGCACCTATTTTTGAAATGCCTATCGGAAACTACATCTGAAATGCCTATCAGCACCTATATTTGAAATGCCTATCGGCACCTATATCTGAAATGCCTATCGGCACCTATTTTTGAAATGCCTATCGGAAACTACATCTAATATGCCTATCGGCACCTATTTTTAAAATGCCAATCGGCAACTCTATCTGAAATGCCTATCAGAAGCTATACTGAAATGCCTATCGGCAACTATTTTTGAAATGCCTATCGGAAACTACATCTGAAATGCCTATCAGCACCTATATTTGAAATGCCTATCGGCAACCATATCTGGAATGCCTATCGGCACCTATATTTGAAATGCCTATCGGCTTATATATCTTAAATGCCTATCGGCACCTATTTTTAAAATGCTAATCGGCAACTATATCTGTAATGCCTATCGGCACCTATATCTGAAATGCCTATCGGCACCTATTTTTGAAATGCCTGTCGGAAACTACATCTGAAATGCCTATCAGCACCAATATTTGAAATGCCTATCGGCAACCATATCTGAAATGCCTATCGGCACCTATTTTTGAAATGCCTGTCGGAAACTACATCTGAAATGCCTATTAGCACCAATATTTGAAATGCCTATCGGCAACCATATCTGAAATGCCTATCGACATCTATATTTGAAATACCTATCGGCTTCTATATCTGAAATGCCTATCGGCACCTATTTTTAAAATGCCAATCGGCAACTATATCTGAAATGCCTATCGGCACCAATTTTTGAAATGCCTATCGGAAACTACAACTGAAATGTCTATCAGCATCTATATTTGAAATGCCTATCGGCAACCATATCTGGAATGCCTATCGGCACCTATATTTGAAATGCCTATCGGCTTATATATCTTAAATGCCTATCGGCACCTATTTTTAAAATGCTAATCGGCAACTATATCTGTAATGCCTATCGGCACCTATATCTGAAATGCCTATCGGCACCTATTTTTGAAATGCCTGTCGGAAACTACATCTGAAATGCCTATCAGCACCAATATTTGAAATGCCTATCGGCAACCATATCTGAAATGCCTATCGACACCTATATTTGAAATACTTATCAGCTTCTATATCTGAAATACCTATCGGCACCTATTTTCAAAATGCCAATCGGCAACCATATCTGAAATGCCTATCGGCACCAATTTTTGAAATGCCTATCGGAAACTACATCTGAAAAGCCTATCGGCACCTATATTTAATATGTTTATCGGCTTCTATATCTGAAATGCCTATCGACACCTAATTTTAAAATGCCAATCGGCAACTATATCTGAAATGCCTATCGGCACCTATATCTGAAATGCCTATCGGCACCTATTTTTGAAATGCCTATCGGAAACTACATCTGAAATGCCTATCAGCACCAATATTTGAAATGCCTATCGGCAACCATATCTGAAATGCCTATCGACACCTATATTTGAAATACCTATCGGCTTCTATATCTGAAATGCCTATCGGCACCTATTTTTAAAATGCCTATCGGCACCAATTTTTGAAATGCCTATCGGAAACTACATCTGAAATGCCTATCAGCACCTATCTTTGAAATGCCTATCGGCAACCATATCTGGAATGCTTATCGGCACCTATATTTGAAATGCCTATCGGCCTCTATATCTGAATTGCCTATCGGCACCTATTTTTAAAATGCCAATCGGCAACTATATCTGAAGTGCCTATCGGCACCTATATCTGAAATGCCTATCGGCACCTCTTTTTGAAATGCCTATCGAAAACTACATCTGAAATGCCTATCAGCACCTATATTTGAAATGCCTATCGGCAACCACATCAGAAATGCCTATCGGCACCTATATCAGAAATGCCTTTCGGCATTTATATCTGAAATGCCTATCGACACTTATATTTGAAATGCCTATCGGCACCTATATTTTAAATGCTTATCGGCAACTATATCTGATATGCCTATCGGCACCTATATCTGAAATGCCTATCGGCACCTATTTTTGAAATGCCTATCGGAAACTACATCTAAAATGCCTATCGGCACCTATTTTTAAAATGCCAATCGGCAACTCTATCTGAAATGCCTATCGGCACCTCTATCTGAAATGCTTATCGGCACCTATTTTTGAAATGCCTATCGGAAACTACATCTGAAATGCCTATCAGCACCTATATTTGAAATGCCTATCGGCACCTATATTTGAAATGCCTATCGGCACCTATTTTTGAAATGCCTATCGGAAACTACATCTGAAATGCCTATCAGCACCTATATTCGAAATGCCTATCGGCAACCATATCTGGAATGCCGATCGGCACCTATATTAGAATGCCTATCGGCTTCTATATCTGAAATACCTAACGGCACCTATTTTTAAAATGCCAATCGGCAACTATATCTGAAGTGCCTATCGGCACCTATATCTGAAATGCCTATCGGCACCTATTTTTTAAATGCCTATCGAAAACTACATCTGAAATGCCTATCAGCACCTATATTTGAAATGCCTATCGGCACCTATATTTTAAATGCCTATCGGCAACTATATCTGATATGCCTATCGGCACCTTTATCTGAAATGCCTATCGGCACCTATTTTTGAAATGCCTATCGGAAACTACATCTAAAATGCCTATCGGCACCTATATCTGAAATGCCTATCGGCACCTATTTTTGAAATGCCTATCGGAAACTACATCTGAAATGCCTATCAGCACCTATATTTGAAATGCCTATCGGCAACCATATCTGGAATGCCTATCGGCACCTATATTTGAAATGCCTATCGGCTTCTATATCTGAAATGCCTATCGACACCTATTTTTAAAATGCCAATCGGCAACTATATCTGAAATGCCTATCGGCACCTTGTTTTGAAATGCCTATCGGAAACTACATCTGAAATGCCTATCAGCACCTATATTTGAAATGCCTATCGGCAACCATATCTGAAATGCCTATCGACACCTATATTTGAAATACCTATCGGCTAATATATCTGAAATGCCTATCGGCACCTATTTTTAAAATGCCAATCGGCAACTATATCTGAAATACCTATCGGCACCTATATCTGAAATGCCTATCGGCACCAATTTTTGAAATGCCTATCGGAAACTACATCTGAAATGCCTATCAGCACCTATATTTAAAATGCCTATCGGCAATCATACCTGGAATGCTTATCGGTACCTATATTTGAAATGCCTATCGGCTTCTATATCTGAAATGCCTATCGGCACATATTTTTAAAATGCCAATCGGCAACTATATCTGAAATGCCTATCGGCAGCTATATCTGAAATGCCTAACGGCACCTTTTATTGAAATGCCTATCGGAAACTACATCTGAAATGCCTATCAGCACCTATATTTGAAATGCCTATCGGCAACCATATCTGGAATGCCTCTCGGCACCTATATTTTAAATACCTATCGGCTTCTATATCTGAAATGCCTATCGGCACCTATTTTTAAAATGCCAATCGGCAACTATATCTGAAATGCCTATCGGCACCTATATCTGAAATGCCTATCGGCACCTATTTTTGAGATGCCTATCGGAAACTACATGTGAAATTCCTATCAGCACCTATATTTGAAATGCCTAACGGCAACCATATCTGGAATGCATATCGGCACCTATATTGGAAATGCCTATCGGCTTCTATATCTGAAATGCCTATCGGCACCTATTTTTAAAATGCTAATCGGCAACTATATCTGTAATGCCTATCGGCACCTATATCTGAAATGCCTATCGGCACCTATTTTTGAAATGCCTATCGGAAACTACATCTGAAATGCCTATCAGCACCAATATTTGAAATGCCTATCAGCATCCATATCTGAAATGCCTATCGACACCTATATTTGAAATACCTATCGGCTTCTATATCTGAAATGCCTATCGGCACCTATTTTTAAAATGCCAATCGGCAACTATATCTGAAATGCCTATCGGCACCTTGTTTTGAAATGCCTATCGGAAACTACATCTGAAATGCCTATCAGCACCTATATTTGAAATGCCTATCGGCAACCATATCTGGAATGCCTATCGGCACCTATATTTGAGATGCCTATCGGCTTCTATATCTGAAATGCCTATCGGCACCTATTTTTAAAATGCCAATCGGCAACTATATCTGAAATGCTTATCGGCACCTATATCTGAAATGCCTATCGGCACCTATTTTTGAAATGCCTATCGGAAACTACATCTGAAATGCCTATCAGCACCTATATTTGAAATGCCTATCGGCAAACATATCTGGAATGCCTATCGGCACCTATATTTGAAATGCCTATCGGCTTCTATATTTGAAATGCCTATCGGCACCTATTTTTAAAATGCCAATCGGCAACTATATCTGAAGTACCTATCGGCACCTATATCTGAAATGCCTATCGGCACCTCTTTTTGAAATGATTATCGAAAACTACATCTGAAATGCCTATCAGCACCTATATTTGAAATGCCTATCGGCAACCACATCAGAAATGCCTATCGGCACCTATATCTGAAATGCCTTTCGGCATTTATATCTGAAATGCCTATCGACACCTATATTTGAAATGCCTATCGGCACCTATATTTTAAATGCCTATCGGCAACTATATCTGATATGCCTATCGGCACCTATATCTGAAATGCCTATCGGCACCTATTTTTGAAATACCTATCGGAAACTACATCTAAAATGCCTATCGGCACCTATTTTTAAAATGCCAATCGGCAACTCTATCTGAAATCCCTATCGGCACCTATATCTGAAATGCCTATCGGCACCTATTTTTGAAATGCCTATCGGAAACTACATCTGAAATGCCTATCAGCACCTATATTTGAAATCCCTATCGGCAACCATATCTGAAATGCCTATCGACACCTATATTTGAAATACCTATCGGCTTCTATATCTGAAATGCCTATCGGCACCTATTTTTAAAATGCAAATCGGCAACTATATCTGAAATGCCTATCGGCACCTATATCTGAAATGCCTATCGGCACCAATTTTTTAAATGCCTATCGGAAACTACATCTGAAATGCCTATCAGCACCTATATTTGAAATGCCTATCGGCAACCATATCTGGAATGCCTATCGGCACCTATATTTTAAATGCCTATCGGCTTCTATATCTGAAATGCCTACCGACACCTATTTTTAAAATGCAAATTGGCAACTATATCTGAAATGCCTTTCGGCACCTATATCTGAAATGCCTATCGGTACTTATTTTTTAAATGCCTATCGGAAACTATATCTGAAATGCTTATCTGTTCCTATATTTGAAATGTATATCGGCAACCATATCTGAAATGCCTATCGACACCTATATTTGAAATACCTATCGGCTCCTATATCTGAAATGCCTATCGGCACCTGTTTTTAAAATGCTAATCGGCAACTATATCTGAAATGCCTATCGGCACCTATATCTGAAATGCCTATCGGTATCAATTTTTGAAATGCCTATCGGAAACTACATCGAAAATGCCTATCCGCTCCTATATTTGAAATGCCTATCGGCAACCATATCTGGAATGCCTATCGGCACCTATATTTAAAATGCCTATCGGCTTCTATATCTGAAATGCCTATCGGCACCTATTTTTAAAATGCCAATTGGCAACTATATCTGAAATGCCTATCGGCACCTATTTTTAAAATGCCAATCGGCAACTATATCTAAAATACCTATCGGCACCTATATCTGAAATGCCTATCGGCACCAATTTTTGAAATGCCTATCGGAAACTACATCTGAAATGCCTATCGGCAATCATACCTGGAATGCTTATCGGTACCTATATTTGAAATGCCTATCGGCTTCTATATCTGAAATGCCTATCGGCACCTATTTTTAAAATGCCAATCGGCAACTATATCTGAAATGCCTATCGGCAGCTATATCTGAAATGCCTAACGGCACCTTTTATTGAAATGCCTATCGGAAACTACATCTGAAATGCCTATCAGCACCTATATTTGAAATGCCTATCGGCAACCATATCTGGAATGCCTCTCGGCACCTATATTTGAAATACCTATCGGCTTCGATATCTGAAATGCCTATCGGCACCTATTTTTAAAATGCCAATCGGCAACTATATCTGAAATGCCTATCGGCACCTATATCTGAAATGCCTATCGGCACCTATTTTTGAAATGCCTATCGGAAACTACATGTGAAATTCCTATCAGCACCTATATTTGAAATGCCTAACGGCAACCATATCTGGAATGCATATCGGCACCTATATTGGAAATGCCTATCGGCTTCTATATCTGAAATGCCTATCGGCACCTATTTTTAAAATGCTAATCGGCAACTATATCTGTAATGCCTATCGGCACCTATATCTGAAATGCCTATCGGCACCTATTTTTGAAATGCCTATCGGAAACTACATCTGAAATGCCTATCAGCACCAATATTTGAAATGCCTATCAGCATCCATATCTGAAATGCCTATCGACACCTATATTTGAAATACCTATCGGCTTCTATATCTGAAATGCCTATCGGCACCTATTTTTAAAATGCCAATCGGCAACTATATCTGAAATGCCTATCGGCACCTTGTTTTGAAATGCCTATCGGAAACTACATCTGAAATGCCTATCAGCACCTATATTTGAAATGCCTATCGGCAACCATATCTGGAATGCCTATCGGCACCTATATTTGAGATGCCTATCGGCTT
This sequence comes from Venustoraphidia nigricollis, assembly GCA_034508555.1. Taxonomy (NCBI): domain Eukaryota; kingdom Metazoa; phylum Arthropoda; class Insecta; order Raphidioptera; family Raphidiidae; genus Venustoraphidia; species Venustoraphidia nigricollis. The sequence goes on from JAVRKA010000041.1 coordinate 4,463,605, forward strand.
CTATATCTGAAATGCCTATCGGCACCTATTTTTAAAATGCCAATCGGCAACTATATCTGAAATGCTTATCGGCACCTATATCTGAAATGCCTATCGGCACCTATTTTTGAAATGCCTATCGGAAACTACATCTGAAATGCCTATCAGCACCTATATTTGAAATGCCTATCGGCAAACATATCCGGAATGCCTATCGGCACCTATATTTGAAATGCCTATCGGCTTCTATATTTGAAATGCCTATCGGCACCTATTTTTAAAATGCCAATCGGCAACTATATCTGAAGTACCTATCGGCACCTATATCTGAAATGCCTATCGGCACCTCTTTTTGAAATGATTATCGAAAACTACATCTGAAATGCCTATCAGCACCTATATTTGAAATGCCTATCGGCAACCACATCAGAAATGCCTATCGGCACCTATATCTGAAATGCCTTTCGGCATTTATATCTGAAATGCCTATCGACACCTATATTTGAAATGCCTATCGGCACCTATATTTTAAATGCCTATCGGCAACTATATCTGATATGCCTATCGGCACCTATATCTGAAATGCCTATCGGCACCTATTTTTGAAATACCTATCGGAAACTACATCTAAAATGCCTATCGGCACCTATTTTTAAAATGCCAATCGGCAACTCTATCTGAAATGCCTATCGGCACCTATATCTGAAATGCCTATCGGCACCTATTTTTGAAATGCCTATCGGAAACTACATCTGAAATGCCTATCAGCACCTATATTTGAAATCCCTATCGGCAACCATATCTGAAATGCCTATCGACACCTATATTTGAAATACCTATCGGCTTCTATATCTGAAATGCCTATCGGCACCTATTTTTAAAATGCCAATCGGCAACTATATCTGAAATGCCTATCGGCACCTATATCTGAAATGCCTATCGGCACCAATTTTTTAAATGCCTATCGGAAACTACATCTGAAATGCCTATCAGCACCTATATTTGAAATGCCTATCGGCAACCATATCTGTAATGCCTATCGGCACCTATATTTTAAATGCCTATCGGCTTCTATATCTGAAATGCCTACCGACACCTATTTTTAAAATGCAAATTGGCAACTATATCTGAAATGCCTTTCAGCACCTATATCTGAAATGCCTATCGGTACTTATTTTTTAAATGCCTATCGGAAACTATATCTGAAATGCTTATCTGTTCCTATATTTGAAATGTATATCGGCAACCATATCTGAAATGCCTATCGACACCTATATTTGAAATACCTATCGGCTCCTATATCTGAAATGCCTATCGGCACCTGTTTTTAAAATGCTAATCGGCAACTATATCTGAAATGCCTATCGGCACCTATATCTGAAATGCCTATCGGTATCAATTTTTGAAATGCCTATCGGAAACTACATCGAAAATGCCTATCCGCTCCTATATTTGAAATGCCTATCGGCAACCATATCTGGAATGCCTATCGGCACCTATATTTAAAATGCCTATCGGCTTCTATATCTTAAATGCCTATCGGCACCTATTTTTAAAATGCCAATTGGCAACTATATCTGAAATGCCTATCGGCACCTATATCTGAAATGCCTATCGGCACCTATTTTTGAAATGTCTATCGGCTTCTATATCTGAAATGCCTATCGGCACCTATATTTGAAATGCCTATCGGCTTCTATAACTGAAATGCCTATCGGTACCTATTTTAAAAATGCCAATCGGCAACTATATCTGAAATGCCTATCGGCACCTATATCTGAAATGCCTATCGGCACCTAGTTTTGAAATGCCTATCGGAAACTACATCTGAAATGCCTATCAGCACCTATATTTGAAATGCCTATCGGCAACCATATCTGAAATGCCTATCGACACCTATATTTGAAATACCTATCGGCTTCTATATCTGAAATGCCTATCGGCACCTATTTTTAAAATGCCAATCGGTAACTATATCTGAAAGGCCTATCGGCACCTATATCTGAAATGCCTATCGGCACCAATTTTTGAGATGCCTATCGGAAACTACATCTGGAATGCCTATCAGCACCTATATTTGAAATGCCTATCGGCAACTATATCTGGAATGCCTATCGGCACCTATATTTGAAATGCCTATCGGCTTCTATATCTGAAATGCCTATCGACACCTATTTTTAAAATGCCAATCGGCAACTATATCTGAAATGCCTATCGGCACCTATATCTGAAATGCCTATCGGCACCTATTTTTGAAATGCCTATCGGAAACAACATCTGAAATGCCTATCAGCACCTATATTTGAAATGCCTATCGGCAACCATATCTGAAATGCCAATCGACACCTATATTTGAAATACCTATCGGCTTCTATATCTGAAATGCCTATCGGCACCTATATTTAAAATTCCAATCGCCAACTATATCTGAAATGCCTATCGGCTTCTATATCTGAAATGCCTATCGGCACCAATTTTTGAAATGCCCATCGGAACTACATCTGAAATGCCTATCAGCACCTATATTTGAAATGCCTATCGGCAATTATATCTGGAATGCTTATCGGAACCTATATTTGAAATGCCTATCGGCTTCTATATCTGAAATGCCTATCGGCACCTATTTTTAAAATGCCAATCGGCAACTATATATGAAATGCCTATCGGCACCTATATCCGAAATGCCTATCGGCACCTATTTTTAAAATGCCTATCGGAAACTACATCTGAAATACCTAACAGCACCTATATTTGAAATGCCTATCGGCAACCATATCTAGAATGCCTATCGGCACCTATATTTGAAATGCCTATCGGCTTCTATATCTGAAATGCCTATCGGCACCTATTTTTAAAATGCCAATCGGCAACTATATCTGAAGTGCCTATCGGCACCTATATCTGAAATGCCTTTCGGCATTTATATCTGAAATGCCTATCGACACCTATATTTGAAATGCCTATCGGCACCTATATTTTAAATGCCTATCGGCAACTATATCTGATATGCCTATCGGCACCTATATCTGAAATGCCTATCGGCACCTATTTTTGAAATGCCTATCGGAAACTACATCTAAAATGCCTATCGGCAACAATTTTTAAAATGCCAATCGGCAACTCTATCTGAAATGCCTATCGGCACCTATATCTGAAATGCCTATCGGCATCTATTTTTGAAATGCCTATCGAAAACTACATCTGAAATGCCTATCAGCAACTATATTTGAAATGCCTATCGGCACCTTGTTTTGAAATGCCTATCGGAAACTACATCTGAAATGCCTATCAGCACCTATATTTGAAATGCCTATCGGCAACCATATCTGGAATGCCTATCGGCACCTATATGTGAGATGCCTATCGGCTTCTATATCTGAAATGCCTATCGGCACCTATTTTTAAAATGCCAATCGGCAACTATATCTGAAATGCCTATCGGCACCTATATCTGAAATGCCTATCGGCACCTATTTTTGAAATGCCTATCGGAAACTACATCTAAAATGCCTATCAGCACCTATATTTGAAATGCCTATCGGCAAACATATCTGGAATGCCTATCGGCACCTATATTTGAAATGCCTATCGGCTTCTATATTTGAAATGCCTATCGGCACATATGTTTTAAATGCCTATCGGCAACTATATCTGATATGCCTATCGGCACCTATATCTGAATTGCCTATCGGCACCTATTTTTGAAATACCTATCGGAAACTACATCAAAAATGCCTATCGGCACCTATTTTTAAAATGCCAATCGGCAACTCTATCTGAAATGCCTATCGGCACCTATATCTGAAATGCCTATCGGCACCTATTTTTGAAATGCCTATCGGCACCTATTTTTGAAATGCCTATCGGAAACAACATCTGAAATGCCTATCAGCACCTATATTTGAAATCCCTATCGGCAACCATATCTGAAATGCCTATCGACACCTATATTTAAAATACCTATCGGCTTCTATATCTGAAATGCCTATCGGCACCTATTTTTAAAATGCCAATCGGCAACTATATTTGAAATGCCTATCGGCACCTATATCTGAAATGCCTATCGGCACCAATTTTTGAAATGCCTATCGGAAACTACATCTGAAATGCCTATCAGCACCTATATTTGAAATGCCTATCGGCAACCATATCTAGAATACCTATCGGCACCTATATTTGAAATGCCTATCGGCTTCTATATCTGAAATGCCTACCGACACCTATTTTTAAAATGCAAATTGGCAACTATATCTGAAATGCCTTTCGGCACCTATATCTGAAATGCCTATCGGTACCTATTTTTGAAATGCCTATCGGAAACTACATCTGAAATGCTTATCTGCTCCTATATTTGAAATGTATATCGGCAACCATATCTGAAATGCCTATCGACACCTATATTTGAAATACCTATCGGCTTCTATATCTGAAATGTCTATCGGCACCTGTTTTTAAAATGCTAATCGGCAACTATATCTGAAATGCCTGTCGGCACCTATATCTGAAATGCCTATCGGCATCAATTTTTGAAATGCCATTCGGAAACTACATCTAAAATGCCTATCCGCTCCTATATTTGAAATGCCTATCGGCAACCATATCTGGAATGCCTATCGGCACCTATATTTAAAATGCCTATCGGCTTCTATATCTGAAATGCCTATCGGCACCTATTTTTAAAATGCCAATTGGCAACTATATCTGAAATGCCTAACGGCACCTATATCTGAAATGCCTATCGTCACCTATTTTTGAAATGTCTATCGGCTTCTATATCTGAAATGCCTATCGGCACCTATATTTGAAATGCCTATCGGCAACCATATCTAGAATACCTATCGGCACCTATATTTGAAATACCTATCGGCTTCTATATCTGAAATGCCTATCTGCACCTATTTTTAAAATGCCAATCGGTAACTATATCTGAAATGCCTATCGGCACCTATATCTGAAATGCCTATCAGCACCAATTTTTGAAATGCCTATCGGCAACCACATCAGAAATGCCTATCGGCACCTATATCTGAAATGCCTTTCGGCATTTATATCTGAAATGCCTATCGACACCTATATCTGAAATGCCTATCCGCACCTATATCTGAAATGCCTATCGGCACCAATTTTTAAAATGCCTATCGGAAACTACATCTGAAATGCCTATCAGCACCTATATTTGAAATGCCTATCGGCAACCATATCTGGAATGCCTATCGGCACCTATATTTGAAATGCCTAACGGCTTCTATATCTGAAATGCCTTTCGGCACCTATTTTTAAAATGCCAATCGGCAACTATATATGAAATGCCTATCGGCACCTATATCCGAAATGCCTATCGGCACCTATTTTTAAAATGCCTATCGGAAACTACATCTGAAATACCTAACAGCACCTATATTTGAAATGCCTATCGGCAACCATATCTAGAATGCCTATCGGCACCTATATTTGAAATGCCTATCGGCTTCTATATCTGAAATGCCTATCGGCACCTATTTTTAAAATGCCAATCGGCAACTATATCTGAAGTGCCTATCGGCACCTATATCTGAAATGCCTTTCGGCATTTATATCTGAAATGCCTATCGACACCTATATTTGAAATGCCTATCGGCACCTATATTTTAAATGCCTATCGGCAACTATATCTGATATGCCTATCGGCACCTATATCTGAAATGCCTATCGGCACCTATTTTTGAAATGCCTATCGGAAACTACATCTAAAATGCCTATCGGCAACAATTTTTAAAATGCCAATCGGCAACTCTATCTGAAATGCCTATCGGCACCTATATCTGAAATGCCTATCGGCATCTATTTTTGAAATGCCTATCGAAAACTACATCTGAAATGCCTATCAGCAACTATATTTGAAATGCCTATCGGCACCTTGTTTTGAAATGCCTATCGGAAACTACATCTGAAATGCCTATCAGCACCTATATTTGAAATGCCTATCGGCAACCATATCTGGAATGCCTATCGGCACCTATATGTGAGATGCCTATCGGCTTCTATATCTGAAATGCCTATCGGCACCTATTTTTAAAATGCCAATCGGCAACTATATCTGAAATGCCTATCGGCACCTATATCTGAAATGCCTATCGGCACCTATTTTTGAAATGCCTATCGGAAACTACATCTAAAATGCCTATCAGCACCTATATTTGAAATGCCTATCGGCAAACATATCTGGAATGCCTATCGGCACCTATATTTGAAATGCCTATCGGCTTCTATATTTGAAATGCCTATCGGCACATATGTTTTAAATGCCTATCGGCAACTATATCTGATATGCCTATCGGCACCTATATCTGAATTGCCTATCGGCACCTATTTTTGAAATACCTATCGGAAACTACATCAAAAATGCCTATCGGCACCTATTTTTAAAATGCCAATCGGCAACTCTATCTGAAATGCCTATCGGCACCTATATCTGAAATGCCTATCGGCACCTATTTTTGAAATGCCTATCGGCACCTATTTTTGAAATGCCTATCGGAAACAACATCTGAAATGCCTATCAGCACCTATATTTGAAATCCCTATCGGCAACCATATCTGAAATGCCTATCGACACCTATATTTAAAATACCTATCGGCTTCTATATCTGAAATGCCTATCGGCACCTATTTTTAAAATGCCAATCGGCAACTATATTTGAAATGCCTATCGGCACCTATATCTGAAATGCCTATCGGCACCAATTTTTGAAATGCCTATCGGAAACTACATCTGAAATGCCTATCAGCACCTATATTTGAAATGCCTATCGGCAACCATATCTAGAATACCTATCGGCACCTATATTTGAAATGCCTATCGGCTTCTATATCTGAAATGCCTACCGACACCTATTTTTAAAATGCAAATTGGCAACTATATCTGAAATGCCTTTCGGCACCTATATCTGAAATGCCTATCGGTACCTATTTTTGAAATGCCTATCGGAAACTACATCTGAAATGCTTATCTGCTCCTATATTTGAAATGTATATCGGCAACCATATCTGAAATGCCTATCGACACCTATATTTGAAATACCTATCGGCTTCTATATCTGAAATGTCTATCGGCACCTGTTTTTAAAATGCTAATCGGCAACTATATCTGAAATGCCTGTCGGCACCTATATCTAAAATGCCTATCGGCATCAATTTTTGAAATGCCATTCGGAAACTACATCTAAAATGCCTATCCGCTCCTATATTTGAAATGCCTATCGGCAACCATATCTGGAATGCCTATCGGCACCTATATTTAAAATGCCTATCGGCTTCTATATCTGAAATGCCTATCGGCACCTATTTTTAAAATGCCAATTGGCAACTATATCTGAAATGCCTAACGGCACCTATATCTGAAATGCCTATCGTCACCTATTTTTGAAATGTCTATCGGCTTCTATATCTGAAATGCCTATCGGCACCTATATTTGAAATGCCTATCGGCAACCATATCTAGAATACCTATCGGCACCTATATTTGAAATACCTATCGGCTTCTATATCTGAAATGCCTATCTGCACCTATTTTTAAAATGCCAATCGGTAACTATATCTGAAATGCCTATCGGCACCTATATCTGAAATGCCTATCAGCACCAATTTTTGAAATGCCTATCGGCAACCACATCAGAAATGCCTATCGGCACCTATATCTGAAATGCCTTTCGGCATTTATATCTGAAATGCCTATCGACACCTATATCTGAAATGCCTATCCGCACCTATATCTGAAATGCCTATCGGCACCAATTTTTAAAATGCCTATCGGAAACTACATCTGAAATGCCTATCAGCACCTATATTTGAAATGCCTATCGGCAACCATATCTGGAATGCCTATCGGCACCTATATTTGAAATGCCTAACGGCTTCTATATCTGAAATGCCTTTCGGCACCTATTTTTAAAATGCCAATCGGCAACTATATCTGAAGTGCCTATCGGCACCTATATCTGAAATGCCTATCGGCACCTATATTTGAAATGCCTATCGGCAACCATATCTGGAATGCCTATCGGCACCTATATTTGAAATGCCTATCGGCTTCTATATCTGAAATGCCTATCGACACCTATTTTTAAAATGCCAATCGGCAACTACATCTGAAATGCCTATCAGCAACTATATTTGAAATGCCTATCGGCACCTTGTTTTGAAATGCCTATCGGAAACTACATCTGAAATGCCTATCAGCACCTATATTTGAAATGCCTATCGGCAACCATATCTGGAATGCCTATCGGCACCTATATGTGAGATGCCTATCGGCTTCTATATCTGAAATGCCTATCGGCACCTATTTTTAAAATGCCAATCGGCAACTATATCTGAAATGCCTATCGGCACCTATATCTGAAATGCCTATCGGCACCTATTTTTGAAATGCCTATCGGAAACTACATCTAAAATGCCTATCAGCACCTATATTTGAAATGCCTATCGGCAAACATATCTGGAATGCCTATCGGCACCTATATTTGAAATGCCTATCGGCTTCTATATTTGAAATGCCTATCGGCACATATGTTTTAAATGCCTATCGGCAACTATATCTGATATGCCTATCGGCACCTATATCTGAATTGCCTATCGGCACCTATTTTTGAAATACCTATCGGAAACTACATCAAAAATGCCTATCGGCACCTATTTTTAAAATGCCAATCGGCAACTCTATCTGAAATGCCTATCGGCACCTATATCTGAAATGCCTATCGGCACCTATTTTTGAAATGCCTATCGGCACCTATTTTTGAAATGCCTATCGGAAACAACATCTGAAATGCCTATCAGCACCTATATTTGAAATCCCTATCGGCAACCATATCTGAAATGCCTATCGACACCTATATTTAAAATACCTATCGGCTTCTATATCTGAAATGCCTATCGGCACCTATTTTTAAAATGCCAATCGGCAACTATATTTGAAATGCCTATCGGCACCTATATCTGAAATGCCTATCGGCACCAATTTTTGAAATGCCTATCGGAAACTACATCTGAAATGCCTATCAGCACCTATATTTGAAATGCCTATCGGCAACCATATCTAGAATACCTATCGGCACCTATATTTGAAATGCCTATCGGCTTCTATATCTGAAATGCCTACCGACACCTATTTTTAAAATGCAAATTGGCAACTATATCTGAAATGCCTTTCGGCACCTATATCTGAAATGCCTATCGGTACCTATTTTTGAAATGCCTATCGGAAACTACATCTGAAATGCTTATCTGCTCCTATATTTGAAATGTATATCGGCAACCATATCTGAAATGCCTATCGACACCTATATTTGAAATACCTATCGGCTTCTATATCTGAAATGTCTATCGGCACCTGTTTTTAAAATGCTAATCGGCAACTATATCTGAAATGCCTGTCGGCACCTATATCTGAAATGCCTATCGGCATCAATTTTTGAAATGCCATTCGGAAACTACATCTAAAATGCCTATCCGCTCCTATATTTGAAATGCCTATCGGCAACCATATCTGGAATGCCTATCGGCACCTATATTTAAAATGCCTATCGGCTTCTATATCTGAAATGCCTATCGGCACCTATTTTTAAAATGCCAATTGGCAACTATATCTGAAATGCCTAACGGCACCTATATCTGAAATGCCTATCGTCACCTATTTTTGAAATGTCTATCGGCTTCTATATCTGAAATGCCTATCGGCACCTATATTTGAAATGCCTATCGGCAACCATATCTAGAATACCTATCGGCACCTATATTTGAAATACCTATCGGCTTCTATATCTGAAATGCCTATCTGCACCTATTTTTAAAATGCCAATCGGTAACTATATCTGAAATGCCTATCGGCACCTATATCTGAAATGCCTATCAGCACCAATTTTTGAAATGCCTATCGGCAACCACATCAGAAATGCCTATCGGCACCTATATCTGAAATGCCTTTCGGCATTTATATCTGAAATGCCTATCGACACCTATATCTGAAATGCCTATCCGCACCTATATCTGAAATGCCTATCGGCACCAATTTTTAAAATGCCTATCGGAAACTACATCTGAAATGCCTATCAGCACCTATATTTGAAATGCCTATCGGCAACCATATCTGGAATGCCTATCGGCACCTATATTTGAAATGCCTAACGGCTTCTATATCTGAAATGCCTTTCGGCACCTATTTTTAAAATGCCAATCGGCAACTATATATGAAATGCCTATCGGCACCTATATCCGAAATGCCTATCGGCACCTATTTTTAAAATGCCTATCGGAAACTACATCTGAAATACCTAACAGCACCTATATTTGAAATGCCTATCGGCAACCATATCTAGAATGCCTATCGGCACCTATATTTGAAATGCCTATCGGCTTCTATATCTGAAATGCCTATCGGCACCTATTTTTAAAATGCCAATCGGCAACTATATCTGAAGTGCCTATCGGCACCTATATCTGAAATGCCTTTCGGCATTTATATCTGAAATGCCTATCGACACCTATATTTGAAATGCCTATCGGCACCTATATTTTAAATGCCTATCGGCAACTATATCTGATATGCCTATCGGCACCTATATCTGAAATGCCTATCGGCACCTATTTTTGAAATGCCTATCGGAAACTACATCTAAAATGCCTATCGGCAACAATTTTTAAAATGCCAATCGGCAACTCTATCTGAAATGCCTATCGGCACCTATATCTGAAATGCCTATCGGCATCTATTTTTGAAATGCCTATCGAAAACTACATCTGAAATGCCTATCAGCAACTATATTTGAAATGCCTATCGGCACCTTGTTTTGAAATGCCTATCGGAAACTACATCTGAAATGCCTATCAGCACCTATATTTGAAATGCCTATCGGCAACCATATCTGGAATGCCTATCGGCACCTATATGTGAGATGCCTATCGGCTTCTATATCTGAAATGCCTATCGGCACCTATTTTTAAAATGCCAATCGGCAACTATATCTGAAATGCCTATCGGCACCTATATCTGAAATGCCTATCGGCACCTATTTTTGAAATGCCTATCGGAAACTACATCTAAAATGCCTATCAGCACCTATATTTGAAATGCCTATCGGCAAACATATCTGGAATGCCTATCGGCACCTATATTTGAAATGCCTATCGGCTTCTATATTTGAAATGCCTATCGGCACATATGTTTTAAATGCCTATCGGCAACTATATCTGATATGCCTATCGGCACCTATATCTGAATTGCCTATCGGCACCTATTTTTGAAATACCTATCGGAAACTACATCAAAAATGCCTATCGGCACCTATTTTTAAAATGCCAATCGGCAACTCTATCTGAAATGCCTATCGGCACCTATATCTGAAATGCCTATCGGCACCTATTTTTGAAATGCCTATCGGCACCTATTTTTGAAATGCCTATCGGAAACAACATCTGAAATGCCTATCAGCACCTATATTTGAAATCCCTATCGGCAACCATATCTGAAATGCCTATCGACACCTATATTTAAAATACCTATCGGCTTCTATATCTGAAATGCCTATCGGCACCTATTTTTAAAATGCCAATCGGCAACTATATTTGAAATGCCTATCGGCACCTATATCTGAAATGCCTATCGGCACCAATTTTTGAAATGCCTATCGGAAACTACATCTGAAATGCCTATCAGCACCTATATTTGAAATGCCTATCGGCAACCATATCTAGAATACCTATCGGCACCTATATTTGAAATGCCTATCGGCTTCTATATCTGAAATGCCTACCGACACCTATTTTTAAAATGCAAATTGGCAACTATATCTGAAATGCCTTTCGGCACCTATATCTGAAATGCCTATCGGTACCTATTTTTGAAATGCCTATCGGAAACTACATCTGAAATGCTTATCTGCTCCTATATTTGAAATGTATATCGGCAACCATATCTGAAATGCCTATCGACACCTATATTTGAAATACCTATCGGCTTCTATATCTGAAATGTCTATCGGCACCTGTTTTTAAAATGCTAATCGGCAACTATATCTGAAATGCCTGTCGGCACCTATATCTAAAATGCCTATCGGCATCAATTTTTGAAATGCCATTCGGAAACTACATCTAAAATGCCTATCCGCTCCTATATTTGAAATGCCTATCGGCAACCATATCTGGAATGCCTATCGGCACCTATATTTAAAATGCCTATCGGCTTCTATATCTGAAATGCCTATCGGCACCTATTTTTAAAATGCCAATTGGCAACTATATCTGAAATGCCTAACGGCACCTATATCTGAAATGCCTATCGTCACCTATTTTTGAAATGTCTATCGGCTTCTATATCTGAAATGCCTATCGGCACCTATATTTGAAATGCCTATCGGCAACCATATCTAGAATACCTATCGGCACCTATATTTGAAATACCTATCGGCTTCTATATCTGAAATGCCTATCTGCACCTATTTTTAAAATGCCAATCGGTAACTATATCTGAAATGCCTATCGGCACCTATATCTGAAATGCCTATCAGCACCAATTTTTGAAATGCCTATCGGCAACCACATCAGAAATGCCTATCGGCACCTATATCTGAAATGCCTTTCGGCATTTATATCTGAAATGCCTATCGACACCTATATCTGAAATGCCTATCCGCACCTATATCTGAAATGCCTATCGGCACCAATTTTTAAAATGCCTATCGGAAACTACATCTGAAATGCCTATCAGCACCTATATTTGAAATGCCTATCGGCAACCATATCTGGAATGCCTATCGGCACCTATATTTGAAATGCCTAACGGCTTCTATATCTGAAATGCCTTTCGGCACCTATTTTTAAAATGCCAATCGGCAACTATATCTGAAGTGCCTATCGGCACCTATATCTGAAATGCCTATCGGCACCTATATTTGAAATGCCTATCGGCAACCATATCTGGAATGCCTATCGGCACCTATATTTGAAATGCCTATCGGCTTCTATATCTGAAATGCCTATCGACACCTATTTTTAAAATGCCAATCGGCAACTATATCTGAAATGCCTATCGGCACCTATATCTGAAATGCCTATCGGCACCAATTTTTGAAATGCCCATCGGAAACTACATCTGAAATGCCTATCAGCACCTATATTTGAAATGCCTATCGGCAACCATATCTGGAATGCTTATCGGCACCTATATTTGAAATGCCTATCGGCTTCTATATCTGAAATGCCTATCGGCACCTATTTTTAAAATGCCATTCGGCAACTATATCTGAAATGCCTATCGGCACCTATATCTAAAATGCCTATCGGCACCTATTTTTAAAATGCCTATCGGAAACTACATCTGAAATACCTAACAGCACCTATATTTGAAATGCCTATCGGCAACCATATCTGGAATGCCTATCGGCACCTATATTTGAAATGCCTATCGGCTTCTATATCTGAAATGCCTATCGGCACCTATTTTTAAAATGCCAATCGGTAACTATATCTGAAATGCCTATAGGCACCTATATCTGAAATGCCTATCGGCACCTATTTTTGAAATGCCTGTCGGAAATTACATCTGAAATGCCTATCAGCACCTATATTTGAAATGCCTATCGGCAACCATATCTGGAATGCCTATCGGCACCTATATTTGAAATGCCTATCGGCTTCTATATCTGAAATGCCTATCGGCACCTATTTTTAAAATGCCAATCGGCAACTATATCTGAAGTGCCTATCGGCACCTATATCTGAAATGCCTATCGGCATCTATTTTTTAAATGCCTATCGAAAACTACATCTGAAATGCCTATCAGCACCTATATTTGAAATGCCTATTGGCACCTTGTTTTGAAATGCCTATCGGAAACTACATCTGAAATGCCTATCAGCACCTATATTTGAAATGCCTATCGGCAACCATATCTGGAATGCCTATCGGCACCTATATGTGAGATGCCTATCGGCTTCTATATCTGAAATGCCTATCGGCACCTATTTTTAAAATGCCAATCGGCAACTATATCTAAAATGCCTATCGGCACCTATATCTGAAATGCCTATCGGCACCTATTTTTGAAATGCCTATCGGAAACTACATCTGAAATGCCTATCAGCACCTATATTTGAAATGCCTATCGGCAAACATATCTGGAATGCCTATCGGCACCTATATTTGAAATGCCTATCGGCTTCTATATCTGAAATGCCTATCGGCACCTATTTTTAAAATGCCAATCGGCAACTATATCTGAAGTGCTTATCGGCACCTATATCTGAAATGCCTATCGGTACCTCTTTTTGAAATGCCTATCGAAAACTACATCTGAAATGCCTATCAGCACCTATATTTGAAATGCCTATCGGCAACCATATCTGGAATGCTTATCGGCACCTATATTTGAAATGCCTATCGGCTTCTATATCTGAAATGCCTATCGGCACCTATTTTTAAAATGCCAATCGGCAACTATATCTGAAATGCCTATCGGCACCTATATCTAAAATGCCTATCGGCACCTATTTTTAAAATGCCTATCGGAAACTACATCTGAAATACTTAACAGCACCTATATTTGAAATGCCTATCGGCAACCATATCTGGAATGCCTATCGGCACCTATATTTGAAATGCCTATCGGCTTCTATATCTGAAATGCCTATCGGCACCTATTTTTAAAATGCCAATCGGTAACTATATCTGAAATTCCTATAGGCACCTATATCTGAAATGCCTATCGGCACCTATTTTTGAAATGCCTGTCGGAAATTACATCTGAAATGCCTATCAGCACCTATATTTGAAATGCCTATCGGCAACCATATCTGGAATGCCTATCGGCACCTATATTTGAAATGCCTATCGGCTTCTATATCTGAAATGCCTATCGGCACCTATTTTTAAAATGCCAATCGGCTACTATATCTGAAGTGCCTATCGGCACCTATATCTGAAATGCCTATCGGCATCTATTTTTTAAATGCCTATCGAAAACTACATCTGAAATGCCTATCAGCACCTATATTTGAAATGCCTATTGGCACCTTGTTTTGAAATGCCTATCGGAAACTACATCTGAAATGCCTATCAGCACCTATATTTGAAATGCCTATCGGCAACCATATCTGGAATGCCTATCGGCACCTATATGTGAGATGCCTATCGGCTTCTATATCTGAAATGCCTATCGGCACCTATTTTTAAAATGCCAATCGGCAACTATATCTGAAATGCCTATCGGCACCTATATCTGAAATGCCTATCGGCACCTATTTTTGAAATGCCTATCGGAAACTACATCTGAAATGCCTATCAGCACCTATATTTGAAATGCCTATCGGCAAACATATCTGGAATGCCTATCGGCACCTATATTTGAAATGCCTATCGGTTTCTATATCTGAAATGCCTATCGGCACCTATTTTTAAAATGCCAATCGGCAACTATATCTGAAGTGCTTATCGGCACCTATATCTGAAATGCCTATCGGCACCTTTTTTTGAAATGCCTATCGAAAACTACATCTGAAATGCCTATCAGCACCTATAATTGAAATACCTATCGGCAACCACATCAGAAATGCCTATCGACACCTATATTTGAAATGCCTATCGGTACCTATATTTTAAATGCCTATCGGCAACTATATCTGATATGCCTATCGGCACCTATATCTGAAATGCCTATCGGCACCTATTTTTGAAATACCTATCGGAAACTACATCAAAAATGCCTATCGGCACCTATTTTTAAAATGCCAATCGGCAACTCTATCTGAAATGCCTATCGGCACCTATATCTGAAATGCCTATCGGCACCTATTTTTGAAATGCCTATCGGAAACTACATCTGAAATGCCTATCAGCACCTATATTTGAAATCCCTATCGGCAACCATATCTGAAATGCCTATCGACACCTATATTTGAAATACCTATCGGCTTCTATATCTGAAATGCCTATCGGCACCTATTTTTAAGATGCCAATCGGCAACTATATCTGAAATGCCTATCGGCACCTATATCTGAAATGCCTATCGGCACCAATTTTTGAAATGCCTATCGGAAACTACATCTGAAATGCCTATCAGCACCTATATTTGAAATGCCTATCGGCAACCATATCTGGAATGCCTATCGGCACCTATATGTGAAATGCCTATCGGCTTCTATATCAGAAATGCCTACCGACACCTATTTTTAAAATGCAAATTGGCAACTATATCTGAAATGCCTTTCGGCACCTATATCTGAAATGCCTATCGGTACCTATTTTTGAAATGCCTATCGGAAACTACATCTGAAATGCTTATCTGCTCCTATATTTGAAATGTATATCGGCAACCATATCTGAAATGCCTATCGACACCTATATTTGAAATACCTATCGGCTTCTATATCTGAAATGCCTATCGGCACCTGTTTTTAAAATGCTAATCGGCAAATATATCTGAAATGCCTATCGGCACCTATATCTGAAATGCCTATCGGCATCAATTTTTGAAATGCCTATCGGAAACTACATCTAAAATGCCTATCCGCTCCTATATTTGAAATGCCTATCGACAACCATATCTGGAATGCCTATCGGCACCTATATTTAAAATGCCTATCGGCTTCTATATCTGAAATGCCTATCGGCACATATTTTTAAAATGCCAATTGGCAACTATATCTTAAATGCCTATCGGCACCTATATCTGAAATGCCTATCGGCACCTATTTTTGAAATGTCTATCGGCTTCTATATCTGAAATGCCTATCGGCACCTATATTTGAAATGCCTATCGGCAACCATATCTGGAATGCCTATCGGCACCTATATTTGAAATGCCTATCGGCTTCTATAACTGAAATGCCTATCGGTACCTATTTTTAAAATGCCAATCGGCAACTATATCTGAAATGCCTATCGGCACCTATATCTGAAATGCCTATCGGCACCTATTTTTGAAATGCCTATCGGAAACTACATCTGGAATGCCTATCAGCACCTATATTTGAAATGCCTATCGGCAACTATATCTGGAATGCCTATCGGCACCTATATTTGAAATGCCTATCGGCTTCTATATCTGAAATGCCTATCGACACCTATTTTTAAAATGCCAATCGGCAACTATATCTGAAATGCCTATCGGCACCTATATCTGAAATGCCTATCGGCACCTATTTTTGAAATGCCTATCGGAAACTACATCTGAAATGCCTATCAGCACCTATATTTGAAATGCCTATCGGCAACCATATCTGAATTGCCTATCGACACCTATATTTGAAATACCTATCGGCTTCTATATCTGAAATGCCTATCGGCACCTATTTTTAAAATTCCAATCGCCAACTATATCTGAAATGCCTATCGGCACCTATATCTGAAATGCCTATCGGCACCAATTTTTGAAATGCCCATCGGAAACTACATCTGAAATGCCTATCAGCACCTATATTTGAAATGCCTATCGGCAACCATATCTGGAATGCTTATCGGCACCTATATTTGAAATGCCTATCGGCTTCTATATCTGAAATGCCTATCGGCACCTATTTTTAAAATGCCAATCGGCAACTATATCTGAAATGCCTATCGGCACCTATATCTGAAATGCCTATCGGCACCTATTTTTAAAATGCCTATCGGAAACTACATCTGAAATACCTAACAGCACCTATATTTGATATGCCTATCGGCAACCATATCTGGAATGCCTATCGGCACCTATATTTGAAATGCCTATCGGCTTCTATATCTGAAATGCCTATCGGCACCTATTTTTAAAATGCCAATCGGTAACTATATCTGAAATGCCTATCGGCACCTATATCATAAATGCCTATCGGCACCTATTTTTGAAATGCCTGTCGGAAATTACATCTGAAATGCCTATCAGCACCTATATTTGAAATGCCTATCGGCAACCATATCTGGAATGCCTATCGGCACCTATATTTGAAATGCCTATCGGCTTCTATATCTGAAATGCCTATCGGCACCTATTTTTAAAATGC
The DNA here is from genome assembly GCA_034508555.1 of Venustoraphidia nigricollis. Lineage (NCBI taxonomy): Eukaryota > Metazoa > Arthropoda > Insecta > Raphidioptera > Raphidiidae > Venustoraphidia > Venustoraphidia nigricollis. The sequence goes on from JAVRKA010000041.1 coordinate 4,481,594, forward strand.
CAATCGGCAACTATATCTGAAGTGCCTATCGGCACCTATATCTGAAATGCCTTTCGGCATTTATATCTGAAATGCCTATCGACACCTATATTTGAAATGCCTATCGGCACCTATATTTTAAATGCTAATCGGCAACTATATCTGATATGCCTATCGGCACCTATATCTGAAATGCCTATCGGCACCTATTTTTGAAATGCCTATCGGAAACTACATCTAAAATGCCTATCGGCAACAATTTTTAAAATGCCAATCGGCAACTCTATCTGAAATGCCTATCGGCACCTATATCTGAAATGCCTATCGGCATCTATTTTTGAAATGCCTATCGGAAACTACATCAGAAATGCCTATCAGCACCTATATTTGAAATGCCTATTGGCAACCATATCTGAAATGCCTATCGACACCTATATTTGAAATAGCTATCGGCACCAATTTTTGTAATGCGTATTGTATTGTATAGCAACGTACATTTTTATACCACTCTGTGCTTTATAATTTATAATATTATTGTTACGTAAATGTTTTAGTTATTTAACTGAAAAAAGGTCATTGCAAACAAATCTAAAAATTACATTTTTTATGAATAAAATTTCAGAGAATTCATTCGAGAAATGTACATCGCTCTACAACAACCTGCATTATTCAAAGAAATAAATTTTGTTAATTGTTAAAATTATCTTTTACTTAATTTTCGACCTCCTAACAAAACATGGTGTCAGGTGTGTTTCATTGAAATATCGGAGTAGTCAAGTAAATAATATCGCAAAAATCAAAATGCCAGAAGACGACGCGACTGCAGCAGTTCAACATTATTATCCGCCTCCATCGGAATTCTCATTTGTCAACGAAGAATGGCCGAAGTGGATTCACCGTTACAAGCGTTTCGTATCTGCAACCCGCCTGGACGAAAAAAACGAAGAAATTCAAATTAATAGTTTAATTCTCTACATGGGACCTCGAGCTGAAGATATCTACGACAGTCTGAGTCTGACAAGTACCGAAGCAAAAAGATTTAACATTGTTCTCAGAAAATTTGAAGAATATTTCGTCGAAACCACAAACATTATATACGAACGTGCAATTTTTAATAGAAGAGTTCAGAACGAAGGAGAGTTAGTCACAGAATTCATAACAGACCTTCACAAACTCGCAAAGACATGCGATTTCAAGACCTTAGAAAAAGAGTTTATAAGAGATAGAGTCGTCGTTGGAATTCGCGATAAAAAATTATCTCAGTCATTACAGTTAGATCACGAACTTACATTAGAAAAGGCTATCAAAATTTGTAGACAACATGAAGACGTAAAGAAACAACAAGCTACCATGCTAGAAAATACAGCAGAAAGTAACAATATAGACATTAATCGCGTCCAAAGAAGGACAAAAATCACAGATGACGGAACGAATCGAAATTACAGCAGCCAAACTAAGAAATGCTTCTGGTGCGGTAACGAAGATTTAAACGGTAGAGGTAAATGTCCAGCTCGTAACCGATCCTGCAGTAATTGTAAAAAACTGGGACATTTTGCCTCTGTATGCAAACAGAAGAGAACAGTTTATACAGTAAATGAAGAAGAGATCTCTAAAGAAACTGACAGTCTTTTCATAGGCAGCATCTCGAGCAATAACGCCCCATGGGTGGCCGAAATTTTTGTTGACAAAATAAAAACAAAATTTAAAATTGACAGTGGCGCCGATGCCACAGTAATTCCAACTTCAGTGTATAAACGTATTTCGTCTCGACAACTAACTCCCAGCGAGAAGAATTTCCACGGTCCAACAAACAAAACAATCAACATGTTGGGCAAATTCTCCGCATTTTTAAAGTGGAAAGAAAATTCATCGCAGCAAGAAATATACGTTTCCGATCACATAAAAGAAGCTCTTCTGGGACGTCCAGCTATATCAGCATTATCCTTATTCGGTTGGATTAACAACATAAACGCCAACTTCGAAGAAGACATTAAAACTCGTTTCTCAAACTTATTCAAAGGCTTAGGGCTACTACAAAAAACGTACTCGATATCTCTCAAAGACAAAGCACAGCCCTATGCTATATCGATTGCACGACGAATTCCGCTTCAGTTACAGGAAAAGGTCAAAGAAGAATTACAACGCATGATCAAAGAAGATGTAATAACTCCCATAAATGAACCGACGGACTGGTGTGCAGGGATGGTAGTTGCACCTAAGAAAAATTCAGACGACATCCGAATATGTGTCGATTATACTCGCCTCAATCAATCAATACGCAGAGAAAAATTTCAGTTACCTTCAGTGGAAGAAACGATAAATCAGCTAGGAGAATCTACTTACTTTTCGAAAATAGACGCTTCATCTGGATTCTGGCAGGTTCCGCTATCTGAAGAATCAAAAAAATTAACAGCATTCATTACACCAATTGGAAGATTCATATTCAATCGTCTTCCATTTGGGATAACGTCAGCACCTGAAGTTTTTCAAAGGATAATGTCCGAAGCGTTAGACGGAATTCAAGGAGTCGTTTGCCACATGGATGACGTGGTAATACACGGTCAGAACGAAGAACAGCATGACAAGAGACTCTATCAAGTTCTGGAAAGACTTCAAGATTTCGGATTCACTCTTAATTCACGAAAATGCCAATTCAAAAGAGATACCATAAAATTTCTGGGTTACATAATTACTAAAAACTCAGTTGCACCGGATCCCGATAAAATCAGTGCAATATTAAAGCTTCAACCACCTCGCAACATAAATGAAGTGCGAAGTTTCTTAGGAATGGTTAATTATAACATGAAATTTCTCCCAAACCTTGCTAACATATCAAAACCTATCAGAAAACTTTTAGAAAAAAATTGTATATGACACTGGACGTTGAGTCAGGAAAATGCATTCAACTCGATAAAACAACACCTTTCACAATCACCTGTACTGACTTTATTTAATGCAAATTATGAAACTAGAGTCGCAGCCGACCCTCATCATATGGACTTGGAGCGGTACTGCAACAAAGACAACCGAATAACGAATGGAAAAACATAGCGTACGCATCAAGATCATTAAGCAAACCGGAGACACGATACGCCCAAATAGAAAAAGAAAGTTTAGCTCTCACATGGGCATGCGAAAAATTTTGTAATTTTCTCATCGGAAAAGAGTTTACTATGCTAACCGATCATAAACCGTTAACAACTTTACTATACTCAAAACCTATCGACGAATTATCAGCTAGACTTCAAAGATTTAGAATGCGCTTACTTAAATTTGATTACAAAGTTCAGTTTGTTCCCGGAAAACATTTGAATACGGCAGATATTTTGTCTAGAAATTCTGAAAATGAAAAATCAACAAATGAAGACATCCTCCTCCAAGAAGAAGCAGAATTATGTGTGAATTTAGTGATTGAAGAAATCAACTGTACGGACGAACGACTAGAAGAGATTCGTTGCGCTCAAAAAATTGACGAAGAATGTAAATTAGTGGCTGAATACATGAAAAATAAATGGTCCAAAAATAGCACGATTCCTTCATACGCAAAATTTCAAAATGACTTCATTATGTGTCAAGGGATGCTCATGAAGAATAAGCAAATAGTTATTCCGAAGTGTTTGCGTGACTCTATGCTCCGCAAGATACATGGAAGTCACCTTGGAGTCATAAAATGTCAGCGATTAGCTAAAACTGCTGTATGGTGGCCAAATATTAATTCTGACATACAAAATTTAGTCGCGAATTGTAGTATTTGTATACAACATAAAAAGAACCCTGTTGAGCCGATGATAGCCATCAAGAACCTAGAGGGACCTTGGCTGGAAGTTGGTATGGATTTATTTTATTTAAACGGCAAAGAATACATAGTTATCCAAGACTATTTTTCAAAATATATCGAATTTGCATATCTCGACCGAACAGTATCATCTTATGTTATTAACAAGATAAAAGAAATATTCTCAAGACACGGTGTTCCAAAAATTGTAAGATCCGATAATGGACCGCAGTTTTCGGGAAAGGAGTTCGCCAATTTTGCACGAAACTATGGGTTTAATCATATAACCAGCAGTCCAAAATATCCTCAATGTAATGGTCAGGCGGAATCCGCCGTCAAAATTGTCAAATCAATCTTGAAGAAATGTGAAGATCCGTATTTAGCCTTGCTACATTATAGGACTACCAGTCTTGAGTGCGGCTTTAGTCCAGCAAAAATGTCCATGGGACGTAATTTAAGATCAGATATACCTTGTACCGATGCTCATCTTCAACCTTCCTGGCCCGATTTTACTGCAATGAAACAATCTCAACAGAAAAATAAAGAAAATCAAACTAAGTATTATAATGAACGACATCGAGTCAGAGAACTACCGCCTCTTACTGAAGGAGAACATGTGTGGGTCACAGATCTAAAACGTTATGGTATGATAAAGAACTCCGCAACATCACCAAGATCCTATTGGCTGACAACAGATGTCGGAGAAATTCGTCGCAACAGAAACTTCCTGATTCCTACTGGCACAGAAAAGGTCATCAATTCTCCACCAAGTCCTAAAGGAATGGAGCTACGGAGCGGTTTTATAAAAAAATAATTATTAATTTTCATTTGAATGACATATTTTTTTATTTTATGAATTTCTTTTAGTATGAAATATTATTTTGTATATTTGTAATTTGTGTATTTACAGAAGCTTTTTTTTTTCAAACATAAAGGGATGTATTGCACAGCAACGTACATTTTTATACCACTCTGTACTTTATAATTTATAATATTATTGTTACGTAAATGTTTTAGTTATTTAACTAAAAAAAGGTCATTGCAAACAAATCTAAAAATTACATTTTTTGTGAATAAAATTTCAGAGAATTCATTCGAAAAATGTACATCGCTCTACAACAACCTGCATTATTCAAAGAAATAAATTTTGTTAATTGTTAAAATTATCTTTTACTTAATTTTCGACATCCTAACAAAACACCTATGGGAAACTACATCTGGAATGCCTATCAGCACCTATATTTGAAATGCCTATCGGCAACTATATCTGGAAAGCCTATCGGCACCTATATTTGAAATGCCTATCGGCTTCTATATCTGAAATGCCTATCGACACCTATTTTTAAAATGCCAATCGGCAACTATATCTGAAATGCCTATCGGCACCTATTTCTGAAATGCCTATCGGCACCTATTTTTGAAATGCCTATCGGAAACTACATCTGGAATGCCTATCAGCACCTATATTTGAAATGCCTATCGGCAACCATATCTGAAATGCCTATCGACACCTATATTTGAAATACCTATCGGCTTCTATATCTGAAATGCCTATCGGCACCTATTTTTAAAATGCCAATCGGCAACTATATCTGAAATGCCTATCGGCACCTATATCTGAAATGCCTATCGGCACCTATGTTTGAAATGCCTTTCAGAAACTACATCTGAAATGCCTATTTGCTCCTATATTTTAAATGCCTATCGGCAACCATATATGAAATGCCTATCGACACCTATATTTGAAATACCTATCGGCTTCTATATCTGAAATGCCTATCGGCACCTGTTTTTAAAATGCCAATCGGCAACTATATCTGGAATGCCTATCGGCACCTATATCTGAAATGTCTATCGGCACCTATTTTTGAAATGCCTATCGGAAACTACATCTGAAATGCCTATCAGCACCTATATTTGAAATGCCTATCGGCAACCATATCTGTAATGCCTATCGGCACCTATATTTGAAATGCCTATCGGCTTCTATATCTGAAATGCCTATCGGCATCTATTTTTAAAATGCTAATCGGCAACTATATCTGAAATGCCTATCGGCACCTATATCTAAAATGCCTATCGGCACCTATTTTTGAAATGCCTATCGGAAACTACATCTGAAATGCCTATCAGCACCTATATTTGAAATGCCTATCGGCAACCATATCTGAAATGCCTATCGACACCTATATTTGAAATACCTATCGGCTTCTATATCTGAAATGCCTATCGGCACCTATTTTTAAAATGCCAATCGGTAACTATATCTGAAATGCCTATCGGCACCTATATCTGAAATGCCTATCGGCACCAATTTTTGAAATGCCTATCGGAAACTATATCTGGAATGCCTATGAGCACCTATATTTAAAATGCCTATCGGCAACTATATCTGGAATGCCTATCGGCACCTATATTTGAAAAGCCTATCGGCTTCTATATCTGGAATGCCTATCGGCACCTATTTTTAAAATGCCAATCGGCAACTATATCTGAAATGCCTATCGGCACCTATATCTGAAATGCCTATCGGCACCTATTTTTGAAATGCCTATCGGAAACTACATCTGAAATGCCTATCAGCACCTATATTTGAAATGCCTATCGGCAACCATATCTGGAATGCCTATCGGCATCTATATTTGAAATGCCTATCGGCTTCTATATCTGAAATGCCTATCGGCACCTATTTTTAAAATGCCAATCGGCAACTATATCTGAAGTGCCTATCGGCACCTATATCTGAAATGCCTATCGGCACCTATTTTTGAAATGCCTATCGAAAACTACATCTGAAATGCCTATCAGCACCTATATTTGAAATGCCTATCGGCAACCACATCAGAAATGCCTATCGGCACCTATATCTGAAATGCCTTTCGGCATTTATATCTGAAATGCCTATCGACACCTATATTTGAAATGCCTATCGGCACCTATATTTTAAATGCCTATCGGCAACTATATCTGATATGCCTATCGGCACCTATTTTTGAAATGCCTATCGGAAACTACATCTGAAATGCCTATCAGCACCTATATTTGAAATGCCTATCGGCAACCATATCTGGAATGCCTATCGGCACCTATATTTGAAATGCCTATCGGCTTCTATATCTGAAATGCCTATCGGCACCTATTTTTGAAATGCCTATCGGAAACTACATCTAAAATGCCTATCGGCACCTATTTTTACAACGCCAATCGGCAACTCTATCTGAAATGCCTATCGGCACCTATATCTGAAATGCCTATCGGCACCTATTTTTGAAATGCCTATCGGAAACTACATCTGAAATGCCTATCAGCACCTATATTTGAAATGCCTATCGGCAACCATATCTGGAATGCCTATCGGCACCTATATTTGAAATGCCTATCGGCTTCTATATCTGAAATGCCTATCGGCACCTATTTTTAAAATGCAAATCGGCAACTATATCTGAAGTGCCTATCGGCACCTATATCTGAAGTGCCTATCGGCACCTATATCTGAAATGCCTATCGGCACCTATTTTTTAAATGCCTATCGAAAACTACATCTGAAATGCCTATCAGCACCTATATTTGAAATGCCTATCGGCAACCACATCAGAATTGCCTATCGGCACCTATATCTGAAATGCCTTTCGGCATTTATATCTGAAATGCCTATCGACACCTATATTTGAAATGCCTATCGGCACCTATATTTTAAATGCCTGTCGGCAACTATATCTGATATGCCTAGCGGCACCTATATCTGAAATGCCTATCGGCACCTATTTTTGAAATGCCTATCGGAAACTACATCTAAAATGCCTATTGGCACCTATTTTTAAAATGCCAATCGGCAACTCAATCTGAAATGCCTACCGGCACCTATATCTGAAATGCCTATCGGCACCTATTTTTGAAATACCTATCGGAAACTACATCTGAAATGCCTATCAGCACCTATATTTGAAATGCCTATCGGCAACCATATCTGGAATGCCTATCGGCACCTATATTTGAAATGCCTATCGGCTTCTATATCTGAAATACCTATCGGCTTCTATATCTGAAATGCCTATCGGCACCTATTTTTAAAATGCCAATCGGCAACTATATCTGAAATGCCTATCGGCACCTATATCTGAAATGCCTATTGGCACCAATTTTTGAAATGCCTATCGGAAACTACATTTGAAATGCCTATCAGCACCTATATTTGAAATGCCTATCGGCAACCATATCTGGAATGCTTATCGGCACCTATATTTGAAATGCCTATCGGCTTCTATATCTGAAATGCCTATCGGCACCTATTTTTAAAATGCCAATCGGCAACTATATCTGAAGTGCCTATCGGCACCTATATCTGAAATGCCTATCGGCACCTCTTTTTGAAATGCCTATCGAAAACTACATCTGAAATGCCTATCAGCACCTATATTTGAAATGCCTATCGGCAGCCACATCAGAAATGCCTATCGGCACCTATATCTGAAATGCCTTTCGGCATTTATATCTGAAATGCCTATCGACACCTATATTTGAAATGCCTATCGACACCTATATTTTAAATGCCTATCGGCAACTATATCTGATATGCCTATCGGCACCTATATCTGAAATGCCTATCGGCACCTATTTTTGAAATGCCCATCGGAAACTACATCTAAAATGCCTATCGGCACCTATTTTTAAAATGCCAATCGGCAACTCTATCTGAAATGCCTATCGGCACCTATATCTGAAATGCCTATCGGCACCTATTTTTGAAATGCCTATCGGAAACTACATCTGAAATGCCTATCAGCACCTATATTTGAAATGCCTATCGGCAACCATATCTGGAATGCCTATCGGCACCTATATTTGAAATGCCTATCGGCTTCTATATCTGAAATGCCTATCGGCACCTATTTTTAAAATACTAATCGGCAACTATATCTGTAATGCCTATCGGCACCTATATCTGAAATGCCTATCGGCACCTATTTTTGAAATGCCTATCGGAAACTACATCTGAAATGCCTATCAGCACCAATATTTGAAATGCTTATCGGCAACCATATCTAAAATACCTATCGACACCTATATTTGAAATACCTATCGGCTTCTATATCTGAAATGCCTATCGGCACCTATTTTTAAAATGCTAATCGGCAACTATATCTGAAATGCCTATCGGCACTAATTTTTGAAATGCCTATCGGAAACTACATCTGAAATGCCTATCAGCACCTATATTTAAAATGCCTATCGGCAACCATATCTGGAATGCCTATCGGCACCTATATTTGAAATGCCTATCGGCTTCTATATCTGAAATGCCTATCGGCACCTATTTTTAAAATGCCAATCGGCAGCTATATCTGAAATGCCTATCGGCACCTATATCTGAAATGCGTATCGGCACCTATTTTTGAAATGCCTATCGGAAACTACATCTGAAATGCCTATCAGCACCTATATTTGAAATGCCTATCGGCAACCATATCTGGAATGCCTATCGGCACCTATATTTGAAATGCCTATCGGCTTCTATATCTGAAATGCCTATCGGCACCTATTTTTAAAATGCCAATCGTCAACTATATCTGAAGTGCCTATCGGCACCTATATCTGAAATGCCTATCGGCACCTATTTTTTAAATGTGTGGTGGAATTATAAGTATCGTTGAATGTTATACTTTAATCGGGTGGTAACCAAGAGTCATCCGCCACAACAAGATACCATCAGCGTTTATCGTCTGACGGATAAAAAATATATAGAGGTTACGAATTGATAGGTCTCCTATAAGGACTACTGACCGTTGCAAATTATTTTGTAAACTAAATTAACGAAATATTTGATTGGGTGATATATATATATATATATTTGAAAATTCAATTATAAACAATACAATACGATGTAAATATAAACAGACGGTTCACTAATGATGTGATCCCGTATAATAATAATAAAAAAATCAGATTACAAGAAGTTCGACAAATGACTAAATTAAGATTGGAGTAACTGGAAAAAAAACCTCACATCATACAAAGTGATAGCATATTTTAAATAATAATGTGATCATAAAATAACAAGTCGAAGAAAGATGCAGTCGATAGGCGTCCAAGGTCAAATCATCTCTACAGGATTGATTGGAAGTTAGGTGTTAGCAAGGACCCGAAGTACGTAAGTATATTATAATTTATTTTTATTCCTTTATATTAGTAGTTAGTAATGATACCGAAATTGAGACGTTAAATTGTTATTTTGTAGGGAAAACGACGAGGAACTACCGTCTATTGTACGATTATTTAGATGCAATGTCCAGAAGAAGATCGTCAAATAAAAGTTAAGTAAATCAAAATAATTATGAAAATTAATGCAAATAAAGATTATAGAAAAATTGTTACTCAGCAATAAGATCGGTCTTATCCTACAAATAACTCAACTTTGTCGTAATAACGGTTGGGATTATTGTAATTTGTATTCAGTTGGTTTTTTGTTGTATTATCCGATGGATAATATTTCCAATAAAAATGTAATCTGACATATTAACACATTAAAAGTCGCCGCACCAAATGTACGATAATAATTTATTGATTGCCGTAATTCGTGAATATAATAAAGGTATGAATCCAATTATTATGGCTAATTGTTAGTTTCAATTAATTTATACTTGTTTTTTATCATAAATGATTAGTAAAAGTTTTAATATTTAATTTCAATTTATCAAGTTATATCAAGGAACAGTACGCCATTTTTTATAGATTTATAAAATTTTTGTTCAAGGTCACGTGGATTTGAGCCACACCCAAACTCAATTGATAAGGGTAAATCAAGATTCGAGCAATTAATCGAATGAAGAGAAAAAAATTAATTTATATCTAACTATTACTTACTAATAAGCGTTTAGAAATATATTTTCTTAAATATTAACATGCATTAATCTAAATGAATATTTTTATATTTTTAAATTTTATTAATAAAACTTATATATTAATAATAAATGTTTACTTATCTAACAAATCCTCGATGGGAAGATTAATTTCAGGATACGTGAACCTCTGCAATAACTTATGTGATTCCGAGTCTACATTTGATTCACGGAGCAAGTTGTGGCTTTGCTGGGCGACAAAATACTAACTTGTTTCGCGCGTAGTGGACGCGTACAAGTTTTCGCGGAATGATTGAATTATCACTATTCATTTAAAGCTAAATTGTCTTGCTCTTGACAAGTGAACCAGAGGTTCTTATTTATTACAGAGGTAATAAATATGTCGTGTTCTGATTCCACGACAAATGCCTATCGAAAACTACATCTGAAATGCCTATCAGCACCTATATTTGAAATGCCTTTCGGCAACCACATCAGAAATGCAATCGGCACCTATATCTGAAATGCCTTTCGGCATTTATATCTGAAATGCCTATCGACACCTATATATGAAATGCCTATCGGCACCTATATTTTAAATGCCTATCGGCAACTATATCTGATATGCCTATCGGCACCTATATCTGAAATGACTATCGGCACCTATTTTTGAAATGTCTATCGGAAACTACATCTAAAATGCCTATCGGCACCTATTTTTAAAATGCCGATCGGCAACTCAATCTGAAATGCCTATCGGCACCTATATCTGAAATGCTTATCGGCACCTATTTTTGAAATGCCTATCGAAAACTACATCTGAAATGCCTATCAGCACCTATTTTTAAAATGCCAATCGGCAACTATATCTGAAATGCCTATCGGCACCTATATCTGAAATGCCTATCGGCACCAATTTTTAAAATGCCTAGTGGAAACTACATCTGAAATGCCTATCAGCACCTATATTTAAAATCCCTATCGGCAACCATATCTGAAATGCCTATCGGCACCTATATTTAAAATGCCTATCGGCTTCTATATCTGAAATGCCTATCGGCACCTATTTTTAAAATGCCAATCGGCAACTATATCTGAAATGCCTATCAGCACCTATATCTGAAATGCCTATCGGCACCTATGTTTGAAATGCCTTTCAGAAACTACATCTGAAATGCCTATTTGCTCCTATATTTGAAATGCCTATCGGCAACCATATCTGAAATGCCTATCGACACCTATATTTAAAATACCTTTCGGCTTCTATATCTGAAATGCCTATCGGCACCTATTTTTGAAATGCCTATCGAAAACTACATCTGAAATGCCTATCAGCACCTATATTTGAAATGCCTATCGGCAACCACATCAGAAATGCCTATCGGCACCTATATCTGAAATGCCTTTCGGCATTTATATCTGAAATGCCTATCGACACCTATATTTGAAATGCCTATCGGCACCTATATTTTAAATGCCTATCGGCAACTATATCTGATATGCCTATCGGCACCTATATCTGAAATGCCTATCGGCACCTATTTTTGAAATGCCTATCGAAAACTACATCTAAAATGCCTATCGGCACCTATTTATAAAATGCCAATCAGCAACTATATCTGAAATGCCTATCGGCACCTATATCTGAAATGCCTATCGGCACCTATATTTGAAATGCCTATCGGCAACCATATCTGAAATGCCTATCGACACCTATATTTGAAATACCTATCGGCTTCTATATCTGAAATGCATATCGGCAGCTATTTTTAAAATGCCAATCGGCAACTATATCTGAAATGCCTATCGGCACCTATATCTGAAATGCCTATCGGCACCAATTTTTGAAATGCCTTTTGGAAACTACATCTGAAATGCCTATCAGCACCTATATTTGAAATGCCTTTCAGCAACCATATCTGGAATTCCTATCGGCACCTATATTTGAAATGCTTATCGGCTTCTAAATCTGAAATGCCTATCGGCACCTATTTTTAAAATGCCAATCGGCAACTATATCTAAAATGCCTATCGGCACCTATATCTGAAATGCCTATCGGCACCTATTTTTAAAATGCCAATCGGATACTATATCTGAAATGCCTATCGGCACCTATATCTGAAATGCTTATCGGCACCTATTTTTGAAATGCCTATCGGCAACTACATCTGAAATGCCTATTAGCACCTATATTTGAAATACCTATCGGCAACCATATCTGAAATGCCTATCGACACCTATATTTGAAATACCTATCGGCTTCTATATCTAAAATGCCTATCGGCACCTATATCTGAAATGCCTATCGGCACCTATTTTTGAAATGCCTATCGAAAACTACATCTGAAATGCCTATCAGCACCTATATTTGAAATGCCTATCGGCAACCACATCAGAAATGCCTATCGGCACCTATATCTGAAATGCCTATCGGCACCTATTTTTGAAATGCCTATCGAAAACTACATCTGAAATGCCTATCAGCACCTATATTTGAAATGCCTATCGGCAACCACATCAGAAATGCCTATCGGCACCTATATCTGAAATGCCTTTCGGCATTTATATCTGAAATGCCTATCGACACCTATATTTGAAATACCTATCGGCTTCTATATCTAAAATGCCTATCGGCACCTATATCTGAAATGCCTATCGGCACCTATTTTTGAAATGCCTATCGAAAACTACATCTGAAATGCCTATCAGTTCCTATATTTGAAATGCCTATCGGCAACCATATCTGGAAAGTCTTTTGGCACCTATATTTGAAATGCCTATCGGCTTCTATATCTGAAATGCCTATCGGCACCTATTTTTAAATTGCCAATCGGCAACTATATCTGTAATGCCTATCGGCACCTATATCTGAAATGCCTATCGGCACCTATTTTTGAAATGCCTATCGGAAACCACATCTGAAATGCCTATCAGCACCAATATTAGAAATGCCTATTGGCAACCATATCTGGAATGCCTATCGGCACCTATATTTGAAATGCCTATCGGCTTCTATATCTGAAATGCCTATCGGCACCTATTTTTAAAATGCCAATCGGCAACTATATCTCAAATGCCTATCGGCACCTATATCTGAAATGCCTATCGAACCCTATTTTTGAAATGCCTATCGGAAACTATATCTGAAATGCCTATCAGCACCTATATTTGAAATGCCTATCGGCAACCATATCTGAAATGCCTATCGACACCTATATTTGAAATACCTATCGGCTTCTATAGCTGAAATGCCTATCGGCACTTATTTTTAAATTCTAATCGGCAACTATATCTGAAATGCCTATCGGCACCTATATCTGAAATGCCTATCGGCACCAATTTTTGAAATGCCTATCGGAAACTACATCTGAAATGCCTATCAGCACCTATATTTGAAATGCCTATCGGCAACCATATCTGGAATGCTTATCGGCACCTATATTTGAAATGCCTATCGGCTTCTATATCTGAAATGCCTATCGGAAACTACATCTGAAATGCCTATCAGCACCAATATTTGAAATGCCTATCAGCAACCATATCTGAAATGCCTATCGACACCTATATTTGAAATACCTATCGGCTTCTATATCTGAAATGCCTATCGGCACCTATTTTTAAAATGCCAATCGGCAACTCTATCTGAAATGCCTATCGGCACTAATTTTTGAAATGCCTATCGGAAACTACATCTGAAATGCCTATCAGCACCTATATTTGAAATGCCTATCGGCAACCATTTCTGGAATGCCTATCGGCACTTATATTTGAAATGCCTATCGGCTTCTATATCTGAAATGCCTATCGGCACCTATTTTTAAAATGCCAATCGGCAACTATATCTGAAGTGCCTATCGGCACCTATATCTAAAATGCCTTTCGGCACCTATTTTTGAAATGCCTATCGAAAACTACATCAGGAATGCCTATCAGCATCTATATTTGAAATGCCTATCGGCAACCACATCAGAAATGCCTATCGGCACCTATATCTGAAATGCCTTTCGGCATTTATATCTGAAATGCCTATCGACACCTATATTTGAAATGCCTATCGGCACCTATATTTTAAATGCCTATCGGCAATTATATCTGATATCCCTATCCGCACCTATATCTGAAATGCCTATCGGCACCTATTTTTGAAATGCCTATCGGAAACTACATCTAAAATGCCTATCGGCACCTATTTTTAAAATGCCAATCGGCAACTATATCTGAAATGCCTATTGGCACCTATATCTGAAATGCCTATCGGCACCAATTTTTGAAATGCCTATCGGAAACTACATCTGAAATGCCTATCAGCACTTATATTTGAAATACCTATCGGCAACCATATCTGGAATGCCTATCGGCACCTATATTTGAAATACCTATCGGCTTCTATATCTGAAATGCCTATCGGCACTTATTTTTAAAATGCCAATCGGCAACTATATCTGAAATGCCTATCGGCACCTATATCTGAAATCCATATCGGCACCTATTTTTGAAATGCCTTTCGGAAACTACATCTGAAATGCCTATATGCTCCTATATTTGAAATGCCTATCGTCAACCATATCTGGAATGCCTATCGGCATCTATATTTGAAATGCCTATCGGCTTCTATATCTGAAATGCCTATCGGCACCTATTTTTAAAATGCCAATCGGCAACAATATTTGTAATGCCTATCGGCACCTATATCTGAAATGCCTATCGGCACCTATTTTTGAAATGCCTATCGGAAGCTACATCTGCAATGCCTATCAGCACCAATATTTGAAATGCTTATCGGCAACCATATCTGAAATGCCTATCGGCACCTATTTTTGAAATGCCTTTCGGAAACTACATCTAAAATGCCTATCGGCACCTATTTTTAAAATGTCAATCGGCAACTCTATCTGAAATGCCTATCGGCACCTATATCTGAAATGCCTATCGGCACCTATTTTTGAAATGCCTATCGGAAACTACATCGGAAATGCTTATCAGCACCTATATTTGAAATGCCTATCGGCAACCATATCTGAAATGCCTATCGACACCTATATTTGAAATACCTATCGGCTTCTATATCTGAAATGCCTATCGGCACCTGTTTTTAAAATGCCACTCGGCAACTATATCTGAAATGCCTATCGGCATCTATAACTGAAATGCCTATCGAAACTTATTTTTGAAATGCCTATCGGAAACTACATCTGAAATGCCTATCAGCACCTATATTTGAAATGCCTATCGGCAACAATATCTGGAATGCCTATCGGCACCTATATTTGAAATGCCTATCGGCTTCTATATCTCAAATGCCTATCGGCACCTATTTTTAAAATGCCAATCGGCAACTATATTTGTAATGCCTATCGGCACCTATATCTGAAATGCCTATCGGCACCTATTTTTGAAATGCCTATCGGAAGCTACATCTGCAATGCCTATCAGCACCAATATTTGAAATGCCTATCGGCAACCATATCTGAAATGCCTATCGACACCTATATTTGAAATACCTATCGGCTTCTATATCTGAATTGCCTATCGGCACCTGTTTTTAAAATGCCAATCGGCAACTATATCTGAAATGCCTATCGGCATCTATAACTGAAATGCCTATCGGCATCGATTTTTGAAATGTCTATCGGAAACTACATCTAAAATGCCTATCAGCACCTATATTTGAAATGCCTATCGGCAACCATATCTGGAATGCCTATCGGCACCTATATTTGAAATGCCTATCGGAAACTACATCTGAAATGCCTATCAGCACCTATATTTTAAATGCCTATCGGCAACCATATCTGGAATGCCTATCGGCACCTATATTTGAAATGCCTATCGGCTTCTAAATCTGAAATGCCTATCGGCACCTATTTTTAAAATGCCAATCGGCAACTATATCTGAAATGTCTATCGGCACCTATATCTGAAATGCCTATCGGCACCTATTTTTTAAATGCCTATCGGAAACTACATCTAAAATGCCTATCAGCACCTATATTTGAAATGCCTATCGGCAACTATATCTGGATTGCCTATCGGCACCTATATTTGAAATGCCTATCGGCTTCTATATCTGAAATGCCTATTGGCACCTATTTTTAAAATGCCAATCGGATACTATATCTGAAATGCCTATCGGCACCTATATCTGAAATGCTTATCGGCACCTATTTTTGAAATGCCTATCGGAAACTACATCTGAAATGACTATCAGCACCTATATTTGAAATGCCTATCGGCAACCATATCTGAAATGCCTATCGACACCTATATTTGAAATACCTATCGGCTTCTATATCTGAAATGCCTATCGACACCTATATTTGAAATGCCTATCGGCACCTATATTTTAAATGCCTATCGGCAACTATATCTGATGTGCCTATCGGCATCTATATCTGAAATGCCTATCGGCACCTATTTTTGAAATGCCTATCGGAAACTACATTTTAAATTGCCTATCATAACTTATTTTTAAAATGCCAATCAGCAACTATATCTGAAATGCCTATCGGCACCTATATCTGAAATGCCTATCGGCACCTTTATTTGAAATGCCTATCGGCAACCATATCTGAAATTCCTATCGACACCTATATTTGAAATACCTATCGGCTTCTATATCTGAAATGCCTATCGGCACCTATTTTTAAAATGCCAATCGGCAACTATATATTCTGAAATGCCTATCGGCACCTATATCTGAAATGCCTATCGGCACCAATTTTTGAAATGCCTATCGGAAACTACATCTGAAATGCCTATCAGCACCTATACTTGAAATGCCTATCGGCAACCATATCTGGAATGCCTATCGGCACCTATATTTGAAATGCGTATCGGCTTCTATATCTGAAATGCCTTTTGGCACCTATTTTTAAAATGCCAATCGGCAACAATATCTGAAATGCCTATCGGCACTTATATCTGTAATGCCTATCGTCACCTATTTTTGAAATGCCTTTCGGAAACTACGTCTGAAATGCCTATCTGCTCCTATATTTGAAATGCCTATCGGCAACCATATCTGAAATGCCTATCGATACATATATTTGAAATACCTATCGGCTTCTATATCTGAAATGCCTATCGGCACCTATATCTGAAATGCCTATCGGCACCTATTTTTGAAATGCCTATCGGAAACTACATCTGAAATGCCTATCAGCACCTATATTTGAAATGCCTATCGGCAACCATATCTGGAATGCCTATCGGCACCTATATTTGAAATGCCTATCGGCTTCTATATCTGAAATGCCTATCGGTACCTATTTTTAAAATGCCAATCGGCAACTATATTTGTAATGCCTATCGGCACCTATATCTGAAATGCCTATCGGCACCTATTTTTGAAATGCCTATCGGAAGCTACATCTGCAATGCCTATCAGCACCAATATTTGAAATGCCTATCGGCAACCATATCTGAAATGCCTATCGACACCTATATTTGAAATACCTATCGGCTTCTATATCTGAAATGCCTATCGGCACCTGTTTTTAAAATGCCAATCGGCAACTATATCTGAAATGCCTATCATCATCTATAACTGAAATGCCTATCGGCATCAATTTTTGAATCGCCTATCGGAAACTACATCTAAAATGCCTATCAGCACCTATATTTGAAATGCCTATCGGCAACCATATATGGACTGCCTATCGACACCTATATTTGAGATGCCTATCGGCTTCTATATCTGAAATGCCTATCGGCACCTATTTTTAATATGGCAATTGGCAACTATATCTGAAATGCCTATCGGCACCTATATCTGAAATGCCTATCGGCACCTATTTTTGAAATGCGTATCGGAAACTACATCTGAAATGCCTATCAGCACCTATATTTGAAATGCCTATCGGCAACCATATCTAGAATGCCTATCAGCACCAATATTTGAAATGCCTATCGGCCTCTATATCTGAAATGCCTATCGGCACCTATTTTTAAAATGCCAATCGGCAACTATATCTGTAATGCCTATCGGCACCTATATCTGAAATGCCTATCGGCACCTATTTTTGAAATGCCTATCGGAAGCTACATCTGCAATGCCTATCAGCACCAATATTTGAAATGCCTATCGGCAACCATATCTGAAATGCCTATCGACACCTATATTTGAAATACCTATCGGCTTCTATATCTGAAATGCCTATCGGCACCTGTTTTTGAAATGCCTATCGGAAACTACATCTAAAATGCCTATCGGCACCTATTTTTAAAATGCCAATCGGCAACTATATCTGAAATGCCTATTGGCACCTATATCTGAAATGCCTATCGGCACCAATTTTTGAAATGCCTATCGGAAACTACATCTGAAATGCCTATCAGCACTTATATTTGAAATACCTATCGGCAACCATATCTGGAATGCCTATCGGCACCTATATTTGAAATACCTATCGGCTTCTATATCTGAAATGCCTATCGGCACTTATTTTTAAAATGCCAATCGGCAACTATATCTGAAATGCCTATCGGCACCTATATCTGAAATCCATATCGGCACCTATTTTTGAAATGCCTTTCGGAAACTACATCTGAAATGCCTATCTGCTCCTATATTTGAAATGCCTATCGGCAACCATATCTGGAATGCCTATCGGCATCTATATTTGAAATGCCTATCGGCTTCTATATCTGAAATGCCTATCGGCACCTATTTTTAAAATGCCAATCGGCAACTATATTTGTAATGCCTATCGGCACCTATATCTGAAATGCCTATCGGCACCTATTTTTGAAATGCCTATCGGAAGCTACATCTGCAATGCCTATCAGCACCAATATTTGAAATGCTTATCGGCAACCATATCTGAAATGCCTATCGGCACCTATTTTTGAAATGCCTTTCGGAAACTACATCTAAAATGCCTATCGGCACCTATTTTTAAAATGTCAATCGGCAACTCTATCTGAAATGCCTATCGGCACCTATATCTGAAATGCCTATCGGCACCTATTTTTGAAATGCCTATCGGAAACTACATCGGAAATGCTTATCAGCACCTATATTTGAAATGCCTATCGGCAACCATATCTGAAATGCCTATCGACACCTATATTTGAAATACCTATCGGCTTCTATATCTGAAATGCCTATCGGCACCTGTTTTTAAAATGCCACTCGGCAACTATATCTGAAATGCCTATCGGCATCTATAACTGAAATGCCTATCGAAACTTATTTTTGAAATGCCTATCGGAAACTACATCTGAAATGCCTATCAGCACCTATATTTGAAATGCCTATCGGCAACAATATCTGGAATGCCTATCGGCACCTATATTTGAAATGCCTATCGGCTTCTATATCTCAAATGCCTATCGGCACCTATTTTTAAAATGCCAATCGGCAACTATATTTGTAATGCCTATCGGCACCTATATCTGAAATGCCTATCGGCACCTATTTTTGAAATGCCTATCGGAAGCTACATCTGCAATGCCTATCAGCACCAATATTTGAAATGCCTATCGGCAACCATATCTGAAATGCCTATCGACACCTATATTTGAAATACCTATCGGCTTCTATATCTGAATTGCCTATCGGCACCTGTTTTTAAAATGCCAATCGGCAACTATATCTGAAATGCCTATCGGCATCTATAACTGAAATGCCTATCGGCATCGATTTTTGAAATGTCTATCGGAAACTACATCTAAAATGCCTATCAGCACCTATATTTGAAATGCCTATCGGCAACCATATCTGGAATGCCTATCGGCACCTATATTTGAAATGCCTATCGGAAACTACATCTGAAATGCCTATCAGCACCTATATTTTAAATGCCTATCGGCAACCATATCTGGAATGCCTATCGGCACCTATATTTGAAATGCCTATCGGCTTCTAAATCTGAAATGCCTATCGGCACCTATTTTTAAAATGCCAATCGGCAACTATATCTGAAATGTCTATCGGCACCTATATCTGAAATGCCTATCGGCACCTATTTTTGAAATGCCTATCGGAAACTACATCTAAAATGCCTATCAGCACCTATATTTGAAATGCCTATCGGCAACTATATCTGGATTGCCTATCGGCACCTATATTTGAAATGCCTATCGGCTTCTATATCTGAAATGCCTATTGGCACCTATTTTTAAAATGCCAATCGGATACTATATCTGAAATGCCTATCGGCACCTATATCTGAAATGCTTATCGGCACCTATTTTTGAAATGCCTATCGGAAACTACATCTGAAATGACTATCAGCACCTATATTTGAAATGCCTATCGGCAACCATATCTGAAATGCCTATCGACACCTATATTTGAAATACCTATCGGCTTCTATATCTGAAATGCCTATCGGCGCCTATTTTTAAAATGCCAATCGGTAACTATTTCTGAAATGCTTATCGGCACCTATATCTGAAATGCCTTTCGGCATTTATATCTGAAATGCCTATCGACACCTATATTTGAAATGCCTATCGGCACCTATATTTTAAATGCCTATCGGCAACTATATCTGATGTGCCTATCGGCATCTATATCTGAAATGCCTATCGGCACCTATTTTTGAAATGCCTATCGGAAACTACATTTTAAATTGCCTATCATAACCTATTTTTAAAATGCCAATCGGCAACTATATCTGAAATGCCTATCGGCACCTATATCTGAAATGCCTATCAGCACCTTTATTTGAAATGCCTATCGGCAACCATATCTGAAATTCCTATCGACACCTATATTTGAAATACCTATCGGCTTCTATATCTGAAATGCCTATCGGCACCTATTTTTAAAATGCCAATCGGCAACTATATATTCTGAAATGCCTATCGGCACCTATATCTGAAATGCCTATCGGCACCAATTTTTGAAATGCCTATCGGAAACTACGTCTGAAATGCCTATCAGCACCTATACTTGAAATGCCTATCGGCAACCATATCTGGAATGCCTATCGGCACCTATATTTGAAATGCGTATCGGCTTCTATATCTGAAATGCCTTTTGGCACCTATTTTTAAAATGCCAATCGGCAACTATATCTGAAATGCCTATCGGCACTTATATCTGTAATGCCTATCGTCACCTATTTTTGAAATGCCTTTCGGAAACTACGTCTGAAATGCCTATCTGCTCCTATATTTGAAATGCCTATCGGCAACCATATCTGAAATGCCTATCGATACATATATTTGAAATACCTATCGGCTTCTATATCTGAAATGCCTATCGGCACCTATATCTGAAATGCCTATCGGCACCTATTTTTGAAATGCCTATCGGAAACTACATCTGAAATGCCTATCAGCACCTATATTTGAAATGCCTATCGGCAACCATATCTGGAATGCCTATCGGCACCTATATTTGAAATGCCTATCGGCTTCTATATCTGAAATGCCTATCGGTACCTATTTTTAAAATGCCAATCGGCAACTATATTTGTAATGCCTATCGGCACCTATATCTGAAATGCCTATCGGCACCTATTTTTGAAATGCCTATCGGAAGCTACATCTGCAATGGTTATCAGCACCAATATTTGAAATGCCTATCGGCAACCATATCTGAAATGCCTATCGACACCTATATTTGAAATACCTATCGGCTTCTATATCTGAAATGCCTATCGGCACCTGTTTTTAAAATGCCAATCGGCAACTATATCTGAAATGCCTATCATCATCTATAACTGAAATGCCTATCGGCATCAATATTTGAATCGCCTATCGGAAACTACATCTAAAATGCCTATCAGCACCTATATTTGAAATGCCTATCGGCAACCATATATGGACTGCCTATCGACACCTATATTTGAGATGCCTATCGGCTTCTATATCTGAAATGCCTATCGGCACCTATTTTTAATATGGCAATTGGCAACTATATCTGAAATGCCTATCGGCACCTATATCTGAAATGCCTATCGGCACCTATTTTTGAAATGCGTATCGGAAACTACATCTGAAATGCCTATCAGCACCTATATTTGAAATGCCTATCGGCAACCATATCTAGAATGCCTATCAGCACCAATATTTGAAATGCCTATCGGCCTCTATATCTGAAATGCCTATCGGCACCTATTTTTAAAATGCCAATCGGCAACTATATCTGTAATGCCTATCGGCACCTATATCTGAAATGCCTATCGGCACCTATTTTTGAAATGCCTATCGGAAGCTACATCTGCAATGCCTATCAGCACCAATATTTGAAATGCCTATCGGCAACCATATCTGAAATGCCTATCAACACCTATATTTGAAATACCTATCGGCTTCTATATCTGAAATGCCTATCGGCACCTGTTTTTAAAATGCCAATCGTCAACTATATCTGAAATGCCTATCGGCATCTATAACTAAAATGCCTATCGACATCAATTTTTGAAATGCCTATCGGAAACTACATCTAAAATGCCTATCAGCACCTATATTTGAAATGCCTATCGGCAACCATATCTGGAATGCCTATCGGCACCTATATTTGAAATGCCTATCGGAAACTACATCTGAAATGCCTATCAGCACCTATATTTTAAATGCCTATCGGCAACCATATCTGGAATGCCTATCGGCACCTATATTTGAAATGCCTATCGGCTTCTAAATCTGAAATGCCTATCGGCACCTATTTTTAAAATGCCAATCGGCAACTATATCTGAAATGTCTATTGGCACCTATATCTGAAATGCCTATCGGCACCTATTTTTGAAATGCCTATCGGAAAATACATCTAAAATGCCTATCAGCACCTATATTTGAAATGCCTATCGGCAACTATATCTGGATTGCCTATCGGCACCTATATTTGAAATGCCTATCGGCTTCTATATCTGAAATGCCTATTGGCACCTATTTTTAAAATGCCAATCGGATACTATATCTGAAATGCCTATCGGCACCTATATCTGAAATGCTTATCGGCACCTATTTTTGAAATGCCTATCGGAAACTACATCTGAAATGACTATCAGCACCTATATTTGAAATGCCTATCGGCAACCATATCTGAAATGCCTATCGACACCTATATTTGAAATACCTATCGGCTTCTATATCTGAAATGCCTATCGGCGCCTATTTTTAAAATGCCAATCGGTAACTATTTCTGAAATGCTTATCGGCACCTATATCTGAAATGCCTTTCGGCATTTATATCTGAAATGCCTATCGACACCTATACTTGAAATGCCTATCGGCACCTATATTTTAAATGCCTATCGGCAACTATATCTGATGTGCCTATCGGCATCTATATCTGAAATGCCTATCGGCACCTATTTTTGAAATGCCTATCGGAAACTACATTTTAAATTGCCTATCGGCACCTATTTTTAAAATGCCAATCGGCAACTATATCTGAAATGCCTATCGGCACCTATATCTGAAATGCCTATCGGCATCTTTATTTGAAATGCCTATCGGCAACCATATCTGAAATTCCTATCGACACCTATATTTGAAATACCTATCGGCTTCTATATCTGAAATGCCTATCGGCACCTATTTTTAAAATGCCAATCGGCAACTATATATTCTGAAATGCCTATCGGCACCTATATCTGAAATGCCTATCGGCACCAATTTTTGAAATGCCTATCGGAAACTACATCTGAAATGCCTATCAGCACCTATACTTGAAATGCCTATCGGCAACCATATCTGGAATGCCTATCGGCACCTATATTTGAAATGCGTATCGGCTTCTATATCTGAAATGCCTTTTAGCACCTATTTTTAAAATGCCAATCGGCAACTATATCTGAAATGCCTATCGGCACTTATATCTGTAATGCCTATCGTCACCTATTTTTGAAATGCCTTTCGGAAACTACGTCTGAAATGCCTATCTGCTCCTATATTTGAAATGCCTATCGGCAACCATATCTGAAATGCCTATCGATACATATATTTGAAATACCTATCGGCTTCTATATCTGAAATGCCTATCGGCACCTGTTTTTAAAATGCCAATCGGCAACTATATCTGAAATGCCTATCGGCACCTATATCTGAAATGCCTATCGGCATCAATTTTTGAAATGCCTATCGGAAACTACATCTAAAATGCCTATCAGCACCTATATTTGAAATGCCTATCGGCAACCATGTCTGGAATGGCTATCGGCACCTATATTTGAAATGCCTATCGGCTTCTATATCTGAAATGCCTATCGGCACCTATTTTTAAAATGCCAATTGGAAACTATATCTGAAATGCCTATCGGCACCTATATCTGAGATGCCTATCGGCACCTATTTTTGAAATGCCTATCGGAAACAACATCTGAAATGCCTATCAGCACCTATATTTGAAATGCCTATCGGCAACCATATCTGGAATGCCTATCGGCACCTATATTTGAAATGCCTATCGGCTTCTATATCTGAAATGCCTATCGGCACCTATTTTTTAAATGTTAATCGGCAACTATATCTGAAATGCCCATCGGCACCTATTTTTGAAATGCCTATCGGAAACTACATCTGAAATGCCTATCAGCACCTATATTTGAAATGCCTATCGGCAACTATATCTGGAATGCCTATCGGCACCTATATTTGAAATGCCTATCGGCTTCTATATCTGAAATGCCTATCGACACTTATTTTTAAAATGCCAATCGGCAACTATATCTGAAATGCCTATAGGCACCTATATCTGAAATGCCTATCGGCACTTATTTTTAAAATGCCTATCGGAAACTACATCTGAAATGCCTATCAGCTCCTATATTTGAAATGCCTATCGGCAACCATATCTATAATGCCTATCGGCACCTATATTTGAAATGCCTATCGGCTTCTATATCTGAAATGCCTATCGGCAACTATTTTAAAAATGCCAATCGTCAACTATATCTGAAATGCCTATCGGCACCTATATCTGAAATGCCTATCGGCACCTATATTTGAAATACCTATCAGCTTCTATATCTGAAATGCCTATCGGCACATATTTTTAAAATGCCAATCTGCAACTATATCTGAAATGCCTATCGGCACCTATATCTGAAATTCCTATCGGCACCAATTTTTGAAATGCCTATCGAAAACTACATCTGAAATGCCTATGAGCACCTATATTTGAAATGCCTATCGGCAACCATATCTGGAATGCCTAGCGGCACCCATATATTTGGAATGCCTATCGGCTTCTATATCTGAAATGCCTATCAACACCTACTTTTAAAATGCCAATTAGCAACTATATCTGAATGCCTATCGTCAGCTATATCTGAAATGCCTATCGGTACCTATTTTTGAAATGCCTATCGAAAACTACATCTGAAATGCTTATCAGCACTTATATTTGAAATGCCTATCGGCAACCATATCTGGAATGCCTATCGGCACCTATATTTGAAATGCCTATCGGCTTCTATATCTGAAATGCCTATCATCACCTATTTTTAAAATGCCAATCGGCAACTATATCTGAAATGCTTATCGGCACCTATTTTTTAAATGCCTTTCGAAAACTACATCTGAAATGCCCATCTGCTCCTGTATTTGAAATGCCTATCGGCAACCATATCTGAAATGCCTATCGACACTTATATTTGAAATACCTATCGGCATCTATATCTGAAATGCCTATCGGCACCTGTTCTTAAAATGCCAATCGGAAACTATATCTGAAATGCCTATCGGCACCTATAACTGAAATGCCAATCGGCATCAATTTTTGAAATGCCAATCGGAAAATACATCTAAAATGCTTATCAGCACCTATATTTGAAATGCCTATCGGCAACCATATCTGAAATGCCTATCGACACCTATATTTGAAATACCTATCGGCTTCTATATCTGAAATGCCTATCGGCACCTGTTTTTAAAATGCCAATCGGCAACTATATCTGAAATGCCTATCGGCATCTATAACTGAAATGCCTATCGAAACTTATTTTTGAAATGCCTATCCGAAACTACATCTGAAATGCCTATCAGCACCTATATTTGAAATGCCTATCGGCAACAATATCTGGAATGCCTATCGGCACCTATATTTGAAATGCCTATCGGCTTCTATATCTCAAATGCCTATCGGCACCTATTTTTAAAATGCCAATCGGCAACTATATTTGTAATGCCTATCGGCACCTATATCTGAAATGCCTATCGGCACCTATTTTTGAAATGCCTATCGGAAACTACATCTGAAATGCCTATCAGCACCTATATTTGAAATGCCTATCGGCAACCATATCTGGAATGCCTATCGGCACCTATATTTGAAATGCCTATCGGCTTCTATATCTGAAATGCCTATCGGTACCTATTTTTAAAATGCCAATCGGCAACTATATTTGTAATGCCTATCGGCACCTATATCTGAAATGCCTATCGGCACCTATTTTTGAAATGCCTATCGGAAGCTACATCTGCAATGCCTATCAGCACCAATATTTGAAATGCCTATCGGCAACCATATCTGAAATGTCTATCGACACCTATATTTGAAATACCTATCGGCTTCTATATCTGAAATGCCTATCGGCACCTGTTTTTAAAATGCCAATCGGCAACTATATCTGAAATGCCTATCATCATCTATAACTGAAATGCCTATCGGCATCAATTTTTGAATCGCCTATCGGAAACTACATCTAAAATGCCTATCAGCACCTATATTTGAAATGCCTATCGGCAACCATATATGGACTGCCTATCGGCACCTATATTTGAAATGCCTATCGGCTTCTATATCTGAAATGCCTATCGGCACCTATTTTTAATATGGCAATTGGCAACTATATCTGAAATGCCTCTCGGCACCTATATCTGAAATGCCTATCGGCACCTATTTTTGAAATGCCTATCGAAAACTACATCTGAAATGCCTATCAGCACCTATATTTGAAATGCCTATCGGCAACCATATCTGGAATGCCTATCGGCACCAATATTTGAAATGCCTATCGGCCTCTATATCTGAAATGCCTATCGGCACCTATTTTTAAAATGCCAATCGGCAACTATATCTGTAATGCCTATCGGCACCTATATCTGAAATGCCTATCGGCACCTATTTTTGAAATGCCTATCGGAAGCTACATCTGCAATGCCTATCAGCACCAATATTTGAAATGCCTATCGGCAACCATATCTGAAATGCCTATCGACACCTATATTTGAAATACCTATCGGCTTCTATATCTGAAATGCCTATCGGCACCTGTTTTAAAAATGCCAATCGTCAACTATATCTGAAATGCCTATCGGCATCTATAACTAAAATGCCTATCGGCATCAATTTTTGAAATGCCTATCGGAAACTACATCTAAAATGCCTTTCAGCACCTATAATATTAGAAATGCTTATCGGCAACCAAATCTGGAATGCCTATCGGCACCTATATTTGAAATGCCTATCAGCTATTATATCTGAAAAGCCTATCTGCACCTATTTTTAAAATGCCAATCGGCAACTATATCTGAAATGCCTATCGGCACCTATATCTGAAATGCCTATCGGCACCAATTTTTGAAATGCCTATCGGAAACTACATCTGAAATGCCTATCAGCACCTATATTTTAAATGCCTATCGGCAACCATATCTGGAATGCCTATCGGCACCTATATTTGAAATGCCTATCGGCTTCTAAATCTGAAATGCCTATCGGCACCTATTTTTAAAATGCCAATCGGCAACTATATCTGAAATGTCTATCGGCACCTATATCTGAAATGCCTATCGGCACCTATTTTTGAAATGCCTATCGGAAACTACATCTGAAATGCCTATCAGCACCTATATTTGAAATGCCTATCGGCAACTATATCTGGATTGCCTATCGGCACCTATATTTGAAATGCCTATCGGCTTCTATATCTGAAATGCCTATTGGCACCTATTTTTAAAATGCCAATCGGATACTATATCTGAAATGCCTATCGGCACCTATATCTGAAATGCTTATCGGCACCTATTTTTGAAATGCCTATCGGAAACTACATCTGAAATGCCTATCAGCACCTATATCTGAAATGCCTATCGGTAACCATATCTGAAATGCCTATCGACACCTATATTTGAAATATCTATCGGCTTCTATATCTGAAATGCCTATCGGCGCCTATTTTTAAAATGCCAATCGGTAACTATATCTGAAATGCTATCGGCACCAATATCTGAAATGCCTTTCGGCATTTATATCTGAAATGCCTATCGACACCTATATTTGAAATGCCTATCGGCACCTATATTTTAAATGCCTATCGGCAACTATATCTGATGTGCCTATCGGCACCTATATCTTGAATGCCTATCGGCACCTATTTTTGAAATGCCTATCGGAAACTACATTTTAAATGCCTATCGGCACCTATTTTTAAAATGCCATTCGGCAACTAAATCTAAAATGCCTATCGGCACCTATATCTGAAATGCCTATCGGCACCTTTATTTGAAATGCCTATCGGCAACCATATCTGAAGTTCCTATCGACACCTATATTTGAAATACCTATCGGCTTCTATATCTGAAATGCCTATCGGCACCTATTTTTAAAATGCCAATCGGCAACTATATATTCTGAAATGCCTATCGGCACCTATATCTGAAATGCCTATCGGCACCAATTTTTGAAATGCCTATCGGAAACTACATCTGAAATGCCTATCAGCACCTATACTTGAAATGCCTATCGGCAACCATATCTGGAATGCCTTTCGGCACCTATATTTGAAATGCCTATCGGCTTCTATATCTGAAATGCCTATCGACACCTATTTTCAAAATGCCAATTGGCAACTATATCTGAAATGCCTATCGGTACCTATTTTTGAAATGCCTATCGGAAAATACATCTGAAATGCCTATCAGCACTTATATTTGAAATGCCTATCGGCAACCATATCTGGAATGCCTATCGGCACCTATATTTGAAATGCCATTTGGCTTCTATATCTGAAATGCCTTTTGGCACCTATTTTTAAAATGCCAATCGGCAACTATATCTGAAATGCCTATCGGCACTTATATCTGTAATGCCTATCGGCACCTATTTTTGAAATGCCTTTCGGAAACTACGTCTGAAATGCCTATCTGCTCCTATATTTGAAATGCCTATCGGCAACCATATCTGAAATGCCTATCGATACCTATATTTGAAATACCTATCGGCTTCTATATCTGAAATGCCTATCGGCACCTGTTTTTAAAATGCCAATCGGCAACTATATCTGAAATGCCTATCGGCACCTATATCTGAAATGCCTATCGGCATCAATTTTTGAAATGCCTATCGGAAACTACATCTAAAATGCCTATCAGCACCTATATTTGAAATGCCTATCGGCAACCATATCTGGAATGCCTATCGGCACCTATATTTGAAATGCCTATCGGCTTCTTTATCTGAAATGCCTATCGGCACCTATTTTTAAAATGCCAATTGGCAACTATATCTGAAATGCCTATCGGCACCTATTTTTGAAATGCCTACCGGAAACTACATCTGAAATGCCTATCAGCACCTATATTTGAAATGCCTATCGGCAACCATATCTGGAATGCCTATCGGTACCTATATTTGAAATGCCTATCAGCTTCTATATCTGAAATGCCTATCGGCACCTATTTTTTAAATGTTAATCGGCAACTATATCTGAAATGCCTATCGGCACCTATATCTGAAATGCCCATCGGCACCTATTTTTGAAATGCCTATCGGAAACTACATCTGAAATGCCTATCAGCACCTATATTTGAAATGCCTATCGGCAACTATATCTGGAATGCCTATCGGCACCTATATTTGAAATGCCTATCGGCTTCTATATCTGAAATGCCTATCGACACTTATTTTTAAAATGCCAATCGGCAACTATATCTGAAATGCCTATAGGCACCTATATCTGAAATGCCTATCGGCACTTATTTTTAAAATGCCTATCGGAAACTGCATCTGAAATGCCTATCAGCACCCATATTTGAAATGCCTATCGGCAACCATATCTATAATGCCTATCGGCACCTATATTTGAAATGCCTATCGGCTTCTATATCTGAAATGCCTATCGGCACCTATTTTAAAAATGCCAATCGTCAACTATATCTGAAATGCCTATCGGCACCTATATCTGAAATGCCTATCGGCACCTATATTTGAAATACCTATCGGTTTCTATATCTGAAATGCCTATCGGCACCTATTTTTAAAATGCCAATCTGCAACTATATCTGAAATGCCTATCAGCACCTATATCTGAAATTCCTATCGGCACCAATTTTTGAAATGCCTATCGGAAACTACATCTGAAATGCCTATCAGCACCTATATTTGAAATGCCTATCGGCAACCATATCTGGAATGCCTAGCGGCACCTATATATTTGGAATGCCTATCGGCTTCTATATCTGAAATGCCTATCAACACCTACTTTTAAAATGTCAATTGGCAACTATATCTGAAATGCCTATCGTCACCTATATCTGAAATGCCTATCGGCACCTATATTTGAAATGCCTATCGGCTTCTATATCTGAAATGCCTATCATTACCTATTTTTAAAATGCCAATCGGCAACTATATCTGAAATGCTTATCGGCACCTATTTTTTAAATCCTTTCGGAAACTACATCTGAAATGCCCATCTGCTCCTGTATTTGAAATGCCAATCGGCAACCATATCTGAAATGCCTATCGACACTTATATTTGAAATACCTATCGGCTTCTATATCTGAAATGCCTATCGGCACCTGTTCTTAAAATGCCAATCGGAAACTATATCTGAAATGCCTATCGGCACCTATACCTGAAATGCCAATCGGCATCAATTTTTGAAATGCCAATCGGAAAATACATCTAAAATGCTTATCAGCACCTATATGTGAAATGCCTATCGGCAACCATATCTGGAATGCCTATCGGCACCTATATTTGAAAAGCCTATCGGCTTCTATATCTGAAATGCCTATCGGCACATATATCTGAAATGCCTATCGGCACCTATTTTAGAAATGCCTATCAGAAACTACATCTGAAATGCCTATCAGCACCTATATTTGAAATGCCTATCGGCAACCATATCTGGAATGCCTATCAGCACCTATATTTGAATTGCCTATCGGCAACCATATCTGGAATGCCTATCGGCACCTATATCTGAAATGCTTATCGGCACCTATTTTTGAAATGCCTATCGGAATCTACATCTGAAATGCCTATCAGCACCTATATTTGAAATGCCTATCGGCAACTATATCTGAAATGCCTATCGACACCTATATTTGAAATACCTATCGGCTTCTATATCTGAAATGCCTATCGGCGCCTATTTTTAAAATGCCTATCGAAAACTACATCTGAAATGCCTATCAGTACCTATATTTGAAATGCCTATCGGCAACCACATCAGAAATGCCTATCGGCACCTATATCTGAAATGCCTTTCGGCATTTATATCTGAAATGCCTATCGACACCTATATTTGAAATGCCTATCGGCACCTATATTTTAAATGCCTATCGGCAACTATATCTGATATACCTATCGGCACCTATATCTGAAATGCCTATCGGCACCTATTTTTGAAATGCCTATCAGAAACTACATCTAAAATGTCCATCGGCACCTATTTTTAAAATGCCAATCGGCAACTATATCTGAAATGCCTATCGACACCTTTTTTTAAAATGCCAATTGGCAACTATATCTGAAATGCCTATCGGCACCTAGATCTGAAATGCCTATCGGTACCTATTTTTGATATGCCTATCGGAAACTACATCTGAAATGCCCATCAGCACTTATATTTGAAATGCCTATCGGCAACCATATCTGGAATGCAAATCGGCACCTATATTTGCAATGCCTATCGGCTTCTATATCTGAAATGCCTATCGGCACCTATTTTTAAAATGCCAATCGGCAACTATATCTGAAATGCCTATCGGCACCTATATCTGAAATGCCTATCGGCACCTATTTTTGAAATGCCTTTCGGAAACTACGTCTGAAATGCCTATCTGCTCCTATATTTGAAATGCCTATCGGCAACCATATCTGAAATGCCTATCGACACCTATATTTGAAATACCTATCGGCTTCTATATCTAAAATGCCTATCGGCACCTGTTTTTAAAATGCCAATCGGCAACTATATCTGAAATGCCTATCGGCACCTATATCTGAAATGCCTATCGGCACCTATTTTTGAAATGCCTATCGGAGACTACATCTGAAATGCCTATCAGCACCTATATTTGAAATGCCTATCGGCAACCATATCTGGAATGACTATCGGCACCTATATTTGAAATGCCTATCGGCTTCTATATCTGAAATGCCTATCGACACTTATTTTTAAAATGACAATCGGCAACTATATCTGAAATGCATATCGGCACCTATATCTGAAATGCCTATCGGCACTTATTTTTGAAATGCCTATCGGAAACTACATCTGAAATGCCTATCAGCACCTATATTTGTAATGCCTATCGGCAACTATATCTGGAATGCCTATCGGCACCTATATTTGAAATGCCTATTGGCTTCTATATCCGAAATGCCTATCGGCACCTATTTTTTAAATGTTAATCGGCAACTATATCTGAAATGCCTATCGGCACCTATACCTGAAATGCCTATCGGCACCTATTTTTGAAATGCCTATCGGAAACTACATCTGAAATGCCTATCAGCACCTATATTTGAAATGCCTATCGGCAACCATATCTGGAATGCCTATCGGCACCTATATTTGAAATGCCTATCGGCTTCTATATCTGAAATGCCTATTGACACTTATTTTTAAAATGCTAATCGGCAAATATATCTGAAATGCCTATCGGCACCTATATCTGAAATGCCTATCGGCACTTATTTTTGAAATGCCTATCGGAAACTACATCTGAAATGCCTATCAGCACCTATATTTGAAATGCCTATCGGCAACCATATCTGAAATGCCTATCGGCACCTATATCTGAAATGCCTATCGGCACCTATTTTTGCAATGCCTATCGGAAACTACATCTGAAATGCCTATCAGCACCTTTATTTGAAATGCCTATCAGCAACCATATCTGGAATGCCTATCGGCACCTATATTTGAAATGCCTATCGGCTTCTATATCTGAAATGCCTATCGGCACCTATTTTTAAAATGCCAATCGGCAACTATATCTGTAATGCCTATCGGCTCCTATATCTGAAATGCCTAACGGCACCTATTTTTGAAATGCCTATCGGAAACCACATCTGAAATGCCTATCAGCACCAATATTAGAAATGCCTATCGGCAACCATATCTGGAATGCCTATCGAAACCTATATTTGAAATGCCTATCGGCTTTTATATCTGATATGCCTATTGGCACCTATTTTTAAAATGCCAATCGGCAACTATATCTCAAATGCCTATCGGCACCTATATTTAAAATATATATCGGCACCTATATTTGAAATGCCTATCGGCAACCATATCTGGAATGCCTATCGGCACCTATATTTGAAATGCCTATCGGCTTCTATATCTGAAATGCCTATCGGTACCTATTTTTAAAATGCCAATCGGCAACTATATCTGAAGTGCCTATCGGCACCTATATCTGAAATGCCTATCGGCACCTATTTTTGAAATGCCTATCGAAAAATACATCTGAAATGCCTATCAGCACCTATATTTGAAATGCCTATCGGCAACCACATCAGAAATGCCTATCGACACCTATATCTGAAATGCCTTTTGGCATTTATATCTGAAATGCCTATCGACACCTATATTTGAAATGCCTATCGGAACCTATATTTTAATTGCCTATTGGCAACTATATCTGATATGCCTATCGGCACCAATTTTTGAAATGCCTATCGGAAACTACATCTGAAATGCCTATCAGCACATATATATTTGAAATGCTTATTGGCAACCATATCTGGAATGCCTATCGGCACCTATATTTGAAATGCCTATCGGCTTTTATATCTGAAATGCCTATCGGCACCTATTTTTAAAATGCCAATCGGCAACTATATCTGAAATGCCTATCGGCACCTATTTTTGAAATGACTTTCGGAAACTACATCTGAAATGCCTATCTGCTCCTATATTTGAAATACCTATCGGCAACCATATCTGAAATGCCTGTCGACACCTATATTTGAAATACCTATCGGCTTCTATATCTGAAATGCCTATCGACACTTATTTTTAAAATGCCAATCGGCAACTATATCTAAAATGCCTATCGGCACCTATATCTGAAATGCCTATCGGCACTTATTTTTGAAATGCCTATCGGAAACTACATCTGAAATGCCTATCAGCACCTATATTTTAAATGCCTATCGGCAACCATGTCTGAAATGCCTATCGGCACCTATATTTGAAATGCCTATTGGCTTCTATATCCGAAATGCCTATCGGCACCTATTTTCTGAATGTTAATCGGCAACTATATCTGAAATGCCTATCGGCACCTATATCTGAAATGCCTATCGGCACCTATTTTTGAAATGCCTATCGGAAAATACATCTGAAATGCCTATCAGCACCTATATTTGAAATGCCTATCGGCAACCATATCTGGAATGCCTATCGGCACCTATATTTGAAATGCCTATCGGCTTCTATATCTAAAATGCCTATCGACACTTATTTTTAAAATGCTAATCGGCAACTATATCTGAAATGCCTATCGGCACCTATATCTGAAATGCCTATCGGCACTTATTTTTGAAATGCCTATCGGAAACTATATCTGAAATGCCTATCAGCACCTATATTTGAAATGCCTATCGGCAACCATATCTTGAATGCCTATCGGCACCTATTTTTAAAATGCCAATCGGCAACTATATCTGAAATGCCTATCGGCACCTATATCTGAAATGCCTATCGGCACCTATTTTTGCAATGCCTATCGGAAACTACATCTGAAATGCCTATCAGCACCTATATTTGAAATGCCTATCAGCAACCATATCTGGAATGCCGATCGGCACCTATATTTGAAATGCCTATCGGCTTCTATATCTAAAATGCCTATCGGCACCTATTTTTAAAATGCCAATCGGCAACTATATCTGTAATGCCTATCGGCACCTATATCTGAAATGCCTAACGGCACCTATTTTTGAAATGCCTATCGGAAACCACATCTGAAAAGCCTATCAGCACCAATATTAGAAATGCCTATCGGCAACCATATCTGGAATGCCTATCGGCACCTATATTTGAAATGCCTATCGGCTTCTATATCTGAAATGCCTATCGGCACCTATTTTTAAAATGCCAATCGGCAAATATATCTGAAGTGCCTATCGGCATCTATATCTGAAATGCCTATCGGCACCTATTTTTGAAATGCCTATCGAAAACTACATCTGAAATGCCTATCAGCACCTATATTTGAAATGCCTATCGGCAACCACATCAGAAATGCCTATCGACACCTATATCTGAAATGCCTTTTGGCATTTATATCTGAAATGCCTATCGACACCTATATTTGAAATGCCTATCGGAACCTATATTTTAATTGCCTATTGGCAACTATATCTGATATGCCTATCGGCACCTATATCTGAAATGCCTATCGGCACCTATTTTTAAAATGCCTATCGGAAACTACATCTAAAATGCCTATCGGGACCTATTTTTGAAATGCCTATCGGAAACTACATCTGAAATGCCTATCAGCACCTATATTTGAAATGCCTATCGGCAACCATATCTGAAATGCCTATCGACACCTATATTTAAAATACCTATCGGCTGCTATATCTGAAATGCCTATCGGCACCTATTTTTAAAATGCCAATATGCAACTATATCTGAAATGCCTATCGGCACCTATATCTGAAATGCCTATCGGCACCAATTTTTGAAATGCCTATCAGAAA
This sequence comes from Venustoraphidia nigricollis, assembly GCA_034508555.1. Classification (NCBI taxonomy): domain Eukaryota; kingdom Metazoa; phylum Arthropoda; class Insecta; order Raphidioptera; family Raphidiidae; genus Venustoraphidia; species Venustoraphidia nigricollis. The sequence continues at coordinate 4,518,042 of JAVRKA010000041.1, forward strand.
CTACATCTGAAATGCCTATCAGCACCTATATTTGAAATGCTTATTGGCAACCATATCTGGAATGCCTATCGGCACCTCTATTTGAAATGCCTATCGGCTTTTATATCTGAAATGCCTATCGGCACCTATTTTTAAAATGCCAATCGGCAACTATATCTGAAATGCCTATCGGCTCCTATTTTTGAAATGACTTTCGGAAACTACATCTGAAATGCCTATCTGCTCCTATATTTGAAATGCCTATCGGCAACCATATCTGAAATGCCTATCGACACCTATATTTGAAATACCTATCGGCTTCTATATCTGAAATGCCTATCGGCACCTGTTCTTAAAATGCCAATCGGCAACTATATCTGAAATGCCTATCGGCACCTATAACTGAAATGCCTATCGGCATCAATTTTTGAAATGCCTATCGTAAAATACATCTAAAATGCCTATCAGCACCTATATGTGAAATGCCTATCAGCAACCATATCTGGAATGCCTATCGGCACCTATATTTGAAATGCCTATCGGCTTCTATATCTGAAATGCCTATCGACACTTATTTTTAAAATGCCAATCGGCAACTATATCTGAAATGCCTATCGGCACCTATTTTTTAAATGTTAATCGGCAACTATATCTGAAGTGCGTATCGGCACCTATATCTGAAGTGCCTATCGGCACCTATTTTTGAAATGCCTATCGGAAACTACATCTGAAAAGCCTATCAGCACCTATATTTGAAATGCCTATCGGCAACCATATCTGGAATGCCTATCGGCACCTATATTTGAAATGCCTATCGACTTCTATATCTAAATTGCCTATTGACACTTATTTTTAAAATGCCAATCGGCAACTATATCTGAAATGCCTATCGGCACCTATATCTAAAATGCCTATCGGCACTTATTTTTGAAATGCCTATCGGAAACTACATCTAAAATGCCTATCAGCACCTATATTTGAAATGCCTATCGGCAACCATATCTGGAATGCCTATCGGAACCTATATTTGAAATGCCTATCGGCTTCTATATCTGAAATGCCTATCGGCACTTATTTTTAAAATGCCAATCGGCAACTATATCTGAAATGCCAATCGGCAAATATATCTGAAATGCCTATCGGCACCTATATCTGAAATGCCTATCGGCACCTATTTTTGCAATGCCTATCGGGAACTACATCTGAAATGCCTATCAGCACCTTTATTTGAAATGCCTATCAGCAACCATATCTGGAATGCCTATCGGCACCTATATTTGAAATGCCTATCGGCTTCTATATCTGAAATGCCTATTGACACTTATTTTTAAAATGCTAATCGGCAAATATATCTGAAATGCCTATCGGCACCTATATCTGAAATGCCTATCGGCACTTATTTTTGAAATGCCTATCGGAAACTACATCTGAAATGCCTATCAGCACCTATATTTGAAATGCCTATCGGCAACCATATCTGGAATGCCTATCGGCACCTATTTTTAAAATGCCAATCGGCAAATATATCTGAAATGCCTATCGGCACCTATATCTGAAATGCCTATCGGCACCTATTTTTGCAATGCCTATCGGAAACTACATCTGAAATGCCTATCAGCACCTTTATTTAAAATGCCTATCAGCAACCATATCTGGAATGATTATCGGCACCTATATTTGAAATGCCTATCGGCTTCTATATCTGAAATGCCTATCGGCACCTATTTTTAAAATGCCAATCGGCAACTATATCTGTAATGCCTATCGGCACCTATATCTGAAATGCCTAACGGCACCTATTTTTGAAATGCCTATCGGAAACCACATCTGAAATGCCTATCAGCACCAATATTAGAAATGCCTATCGGCAACCATATCTGGAATGCCTATCGAAACCTATATTTGAAATGCCTATCGGCTTCTATATCTGATATGCCTATTGGCACCTATTTTTAAAATGCCAATCGGCAACTATATCTCAAATGCCTATCGGCACCTATATTTGAAATACCTATCGGCACCTATATTTGAAATGCCAATCGGCAACCATATCTGGAATGCCTATCGGCACCTATATTTGAAATGCCTATCCGCTTCTATATCTGAAATGCCTATCGGTACCTATTTTTAAAATGCCAATCGGCAACTATATCTGAAGTGCCTATCGGCACCTATATCTGAAATGCCTATCGGCACCTATTTTTGAAATGCCTATCGACACCTATATCTGAAATGCCTTTTGGCATTTATATCTGAAATGCCTATCGACACCTATATTTGAAATGCCTATCGGAACCTATATTTTAATTGCCTATTGGCAACTATATCTGATATGCCTATCGGCACCAATTTTTGAAATGCCTATCGGAAACTACATCTGAAATGCCTATCAGCACATATATATTTGAAATGCTTATTGGCAACCATATCTGGAATGCCTATCGGCACCTATATTTGAAATGCCTATCGGCTTTTATATCTGAAATGCCTATCGGCACCTATTTTTAAAATGCCAATCGGCAACTATATCTGAAATGCCTATCGGCACCTATTTTTGAAATGACTTTCGGAAACTACATCTGAAATGCCTATCTGCTCCTATATTTGAAATACCTATCGGCAACCATATCTGAAATGCCTGTCGACACCTATATTTGAAATACCTATCGGCTTCTATATCTGAAATGCCTATCGACACTTATTTTTAAAATGCCAATCGGCAACTATATCTAAAATGCCTATCGGCACCTATATCTGAAATGCCTATCGGCACTTATTTTTGAAATGCCTATCGGAAACTACATCTGAAATGCCTATCAGCACCTATATTTTAAATGCCTATCGGCAACCATATCTGAAATGCCTATCGGCACCTATATTTGAAATGCCTATTGGCTTCTATATCCGAAATGCCTATCGGCACCTATTTTCTGAATGTTAATCGGCAACTATATCTGAAATGCCTATCGGCACCTATATCTGAAATGCCTATCGGCACCTATTTTTGAAATGCCTATCGGAAAATACATCTGAAATGCCTATCAGCACCTATATTTGAAATGCCTATCGGCAACCATATCTGGAATGCCTATCGGCACCTATATTTGAAATGCCTATCGGCTTCTATATCTAAAATGCCTATCGACACTTATTTTTAAAATGCTAATCGGCAACTATATCTGAAATGCCTATCGGCACCTATATCTGAAATGCCTATCGGCACTTATTTTTGAAATGCCTATCGGAAACTATATCTGAAATGCCTATCAGCACCTATATTTGAAATGCCTATCGGCAACCATATCTGGAATGCCTATCGGCACCTATTTTTAAAATGCCAATCGGCAACTATATCTGAAATGCCTATCGGCACCTATATCTGAAATGCCTATCGGCACCTATTTTTGCAATGCCTATCGGAAACTACATCTGAAATGCCTATCAGCACCTATATTTAAAATGCCTATCAGCAACCATATCTGGAATGCCTATCGGCACCTATATTTGAAATGCCTATCGGCTTCTATATCTAAAATGCCTATCGGCACCTATTTTTAAAATGCCAATCGGCAACTATATCTGTAATGCCTATCGGCACCTATATCTGAAATGCCTAACGGCACCTATTTTTGAAATGCCTATCGGAAACCACATCTGAAAAGCCTATCAGCACCAATATTAGAAATGCCTATCGGCAACCATATCTGGAATGCCTATCGGCACCTATATTTGAAATGCCTATCGGCTTCTATATCTGAAATGCCTATCGGCACCTATTTTTAAAATGCCAATCGGCAAATATATCTGAAGTGCCTATCGGCATCTATATCTGAAATGCCTATCGGCACCTATTTTTGAAATGCCTATCGAAAACTACATCTGAAATGCCTATCAGCACCTATATTTGAAATGCCTATCGGCAACCACATCAGAAATGCCTATCGACACCTATATCTGAAATGCCTTTTGGCATTTATATCTGAAATGCCTATCGACACCTATATTTGAAATGCCTATCGGAACCTATATTTTAATTGCCTATTGGCAACTATATCTGATATGCCTATCGGCACCTATATCTGAAATGCCTATCGGCACCTATTTTTAAAATGCCTATCGGAAACTACATCTAAAATGCCAATCGGCACCTATTTTTAAAATGCTAATCGGCAACTATATCTGAAATGCCTATCGGCATCTATATCTGAAATGCCTATCGGGACCTATTTTTGAAATGCCTATCGGAAACTACATCTGAAATGCCTATCAGCACCTATATTTGAAATGCCTATCGGCAACCATATCTGAAATGCCTATCGACACCTATATTTAAAATACCTATCGGCTTCTATATCTGAAATGCCTATCGGCACCTATTTTTAAAATGCCAATATGCAACTATATCTGAAATGCCTATCGGCACCTATATTTGAAATGCCTATCGGCACCAATTTTTGAAATGCCTATCAGAAACTACATCTGAAATGCCTATCAGCACCTATATTTGAAATGCTTATTGGCAACCATATATGGAATGCCTATCGGCACCTATATTTGAAATGCCTATCGGCTTTTATATCTGAAATGCCTATCGGCACCTATTTTTAAAATGCCAATCGGCAACTATATCTGAAATGCCTATCGGCTCCTATTTTTGAAATGACTTTCGGAAACTACATCTGAAATGCCTATCTGCTCCTATATTTGAAATGCCTATCGGCAACCATATCTGAAATGCCTATCGACACCTATATTTGAAATACCAATCGGCTTCTATATCTGAAATGCCTATCGGCACCTGTTCTTAAAATGCCAATCGGCAACTATATCTGAAATGCCTATCGGCACCTATAACTGAAATGCCTATCGGCATCAATTTTTGAAATGCCTATCGGAAAATACATCTAAAATGCCTATCAGCACCTATATGTGAAATGCCTATCAGCAACCATATCTGGAATGCCTATCGGCACCTATATTTGAAATGCCTATCGGCTTCTATATCTGAAATGCCTATCGACACTTATTTTTAAAATGCCAATCGGCAACTATATCTGAAATGCCTATCGGCAACTATTTTTTAAATGTTAATCGGCAACTATATCTGAAGTGCCTATCGGCACCTATATCTGAAGTGCCTATCGGCACCTATTTTTGAAATGCCTATCGGAAACTACATCTGAAATGCCTATCAGCACCTATATTTGAAATGCCTATCGGCAACCATATCTGGAAAGCCTATCGGCACCTATATTTGAAATGCCTATCGACTTCTATATCTGAAATGCCTATTGACACTTATTTTTAAAATGCCAATCGGCAACTATATCTGAAATGCCTATCGGCACCTATATCTAAAATGCCTATCGGCACTTATTTTTGAAATGCCTATCGGAAACTACATCTAAAATGCCTATCAGCACCTATATTTGAAATGCCTATCGGCAACCATATCTGGAATGCCTATCGGAACCTATATTTGAAATGCCTATCGGCTTCTATATCTGAAATGCCTATCGGCACTTATTTTTAAAATGCCAATCGGCAACTATATCTGAAATGCCTATCGGCACCTATATCTGAAATGCCTATCAGCACCAATTTTTGAAATGCCTATCGGAAACTACATCTAAAATGCCTATCGGCACCTATATTTGAAATGCCTATCGGCAACCATATCTGGAATGCCTATCGGCACCTATATTTGAAATGCCTATCGGCTTCTATATCTGAAATGCCTATCGGCACCTATTTTTAAAATGCCAATCGGCAACTATATCTGTAATGCCTATCGGCACCTATATCTGAAATGCCTATCGGCACCTATTTTTGATATGCCTATCGGAAACCACATCTGAAATGCCTATCAACACCAATATTAGAAATGCCTATCAGCAACCATATCTGGAATGCCTATCGGCACCTATATTTGAAATGCCTATCGGCTTCTATATCTGAATTGCCTATCGGCACCTATTTTTAAAATGCCAATCGGCAACTATATCTCAAATTCCTATCGGCACCTATATCTAAAATGCCTATCGGCACCTATATCTAAAATGCCTATCGGCACCTATATTTGAAATGCCTATCGGCAACCATATCCGGAATGCCTATCAGCACCTATATTTGAAATGCCTATCGGCTTCTATATCTGAAATGCCTATCGGCACCTATTTTTAAAATGCCAATCGGCAACTATATCTGAAGTGCCTATCGGCACCTATATCTGAAATGCCTATCGGCACCTATTTTTGAAATGCCTATCGGCAACCATATCTGAAATGCCTATCGACACCTATATTTGAAATACCTATCGGCTTCTATATCTGAAATGCCTATCGGCACCTATTTTTAAAATGCCAATCGGCAACTATATTTGAAATGCCTATCGACACCTATATCTAAAATGCCCATCGGCACCAATTTTTGAAATGCCTATCGGAAACTACATCTGAAATGCCTATCAGCACCTATATTTGAAATGCCTATCGGCAACCATATCTGGATTGCCTATCAGCACCTATATTTGAAATGCCTATCGGCTTCTGTATCTGAAATGCCTATCGGCACCTATTTTTAAAATGCCAATCGGAAACTATATCTGAATGGCCTATCGGCACCTATATCTGAAATGCCTATCGGCACCTATTTTTGAAATGCCTTTCGGAAACTACATCTGAAATGCCTATCTGCTCCTATATTTGAAATGCCTAACGGCAACCATATCTGAAATGCCTATCGACACCTATATTTGAAATTCCTATCGGCTTCTATATCTGAAATGCCTATCGGCACCTGTTTTTAAAATGCCAATCGGCAACTATATCTGAAATGCCTATCGGCACCTATATCTGATATGCCTATCGGCCTCAATTTTTGAAATTCCTATCGGAAACTACATCTTAAATTCCTATCAGCACCTATATTTGATATGCCTATCGGCAACCATATCTGGAATGCCTATCGGCACCTATATTTGAAATGCCTATCGGCTTCTATATTTGAAATGCCTATCGGCACCTATTTATAAAATGCCAATTGGCAACTATATCTGAAATGCCTATCGGCACCTATATCTGAAATGCCTATCAGCACCTACTTTTGAAATGCCTATCGGCTTCTATATCTGAAATGCCTATCGGCACCTTTATTTGAAATGCCTATCGGCAACCATATCTCGAATGCCTATCGGCACCTATTTTTAAAATGCCTATCGGCAACTATATCTGAAATGCCTATCGGCACCAATTTTTGAAATGCCTATCGGAAACTACATCTGAAATGCCTATCAGCACCTATATTTGAAATGCCTATCGGCAACCATATCTGGAATGCCTATCGGCACCTTTATTTGAAATGCCTATCGGCTTCTATCTCTAAAATGCCTATCGGCACCTATTTTTAAAATGCCAATCGGCATCTATATCTGAGATGCCTATCGGCACCTATATCTGAAATGCCTATCGGCACCTATTTTTGAAATGCCTTTCGGAAACTACATCTGAAATGCCTATCTGCTCCTATATTTGAAATGCCTATCGACACCTATATTTGAAATACCTATCGGCTTCTATATCTGAAATGCCTATCGGCACCTGTTTTTAAAATGCCAATCGGCAACTATATCTGAAATGCCTATCGGCACCTATATCTGAAATGCCTATCGGCATCAATTTTTGAAATCCCTATCGGAAACTACATCTAAAATGCCTATCAGCACCTATATTTGAGATGCCTATCGGCTTCTATATCTGAAATGCCTATCGGCACCTATTTTTAAAATGCCAATCAGAAACTATATCTGAAATGCCTTTAGGCACCTATATCTGAAATGCCTTTCGGCACCTATTTTTGAAATGCCTATCGGAAACTACATCTGAAATGCCTATCAGCACCTATATTTGAAATGCCTATCGGCAAACATATCTGGAATGCCTATCGGCACCTATATTTGAAATGCCTATCGGCTTCTATATACGAAAATGCCTATCGGCACCTATTTTTACAATGCCAATCGGCAACTATATCTGAAATGCCTATCGGCACCTATATCTGAAATGCCTATCGGCACCTATTTTTAAAATGCCTATCGGAAACTACATCTGAAATGCCTATCAGCACCTATATTTGAAATGCCTATCGGCAACCATATCTGAAATGCCTATCGGCACCTATATCTGAAATGCCTATCGGCATCAATTTTTGAAATGCCTATCGGAAACTACATCTAAAATGCCTATCAACACCTATATTTGAGATGCCCATCGGCTTCTATATCTGAAATGCCTATCGGCACCTATTTTTAAAATGCCGATCGGAAACTATATCTGAAATTCCTATCGGCACCTATATCTGAAATGCCTAACGGCACCAATTTTTGAAATGCCTATCGGAAACTACATCTGGAATGCCTATCAGCACCTATATTTGAAATGCCTATCGGCAACCATATCTGGAATGCCTATCGGCATCTATATTTGAAATGCCTATCGGCTTCTATATCTGAAATGCCTATCGACACCTATTTTTAAAATGCCAATCGGTAACTATATCTGAAATGCCTATCGGCACCTATATCTGAAATGCCTATCGGCACCTATTTTTGAAATGCCTATCGGAAACTACAACTGAAATGCCTATCGGCACCTATATTTGAAATGCCTATCGGCAACCATATCTGAGATGCCTATCGAACCTATATTTGAAATACCTATCGGCTTCTATATCTGAAATGCCTATCGGCACCTATTTTTAAAATGCCAATCGGCAACTATATCTGAAATGCCTATCGGCACCTATATCTGAAATGCCTATCGGCACCAATTTTTGAAATGCCTATCTGAAACCACATCTGAAATGCCTATCAGCACCTATATTTAAAATACCTATCGGCAACCATATCTGGAATGCTTATCGGCACCTATATTTGAAATGCCTATCGGCTTCTATATCTGAAATGCCTATCGGCACCTATTTTTAAAATGCCAATCGGCAACTATATCTGAAATGCCTATCAGCACCTATATCTGAAATGCCTATCGGCACCTATTTTTGAAATGCCTATCGGAAACTATATCTGAAATGCCTATCAGCACCTATATTTGAAATGCCTATTGGCAACCATATCTGGAATGCCTATCGGCACCTGTATTTAAAATGCCTATCGCCTTCTATATCTGAAATGCCTATCGGCACCTATTTTTAAAAGGCCAATCGGCAACTATATCTGAAATGCCTATCGGCACCTATATCTGAAATGCCTATCAGCACCTATATTTGAAATGCCTATTGGCAACCATATCTGGAATGCCTATCGGCACCTGTATTTAAAATGCCTATCGCCTTCTATATCTGAAATGCCTATCGGCACCTATTTTTAAAATGCCAATCGGCAACTATATCTGAAATGCCTATCGGCACCTATATCTGAAATGCCTATTGGCACCTATTTTTGAAATGCCTATCGGAAACTATATCTGAAATGCCTATCAGCACCTATATTTGAAATGCCTATTGGCAACGATATCTTGAATGCCTATCGGCATCTATATTTGAAATGCCTATCGGCTTCTATATCTGAAATGCCTATCGGCACCTATTTTTAAAATGCTAATCGGCAACAATATCCGTAATGCCTATCGGCACCTATATCTGAAATGCCTATCAGCACCAATATTTGAAATGCCTATCGGCAACCATATCTGAAATGCCTATCGACACCTATATTTGAAATACCTATCGGCTTCTATATCTGAAATGCCTATCGGCACCTATTTTTAAAATGCCAATCGGCAACTATATCTGAAATGCCTATCGGCACCTATATCTGAAATGCCTATCGGCACCTATATTTGAAATGCCTATCGGCTTCTATATCTGAAATGCCTATCGGCACCTATTTTTAAAATGCCAATCGGCATCTATAACTGAAATGCCTAACGGCACCTATATCTGAAATGCCTATCGGCACCTATTTTTGAAATGCCTATCGGAAACTACATCTGAAATGCCTATCAGCACCTATATTTGAAATGCCTATCAGCAACCATATCTGGAATGCCTATCGGCACCTATATTTGAAATGCCTATCGGCTTCTATATCTGAAATGCCTATCGACACCTATTTTTAAAATGCCAATCGGCAACTATATCTGAAATGCCTATCGGCACCTATATCTGAAATGCCTATCGGCACCTATTTTTGAAATGCCTATCGGTAACTACATCTGAAATGCCTATCAGCACCAATATTTGAAATGCCTATCGGCAACCATATCTGGAATGCCTATCGGCACCTATATTTGAAATGCCTAACGGCTTCTATATCTGAAATGCCTTTCGGCACCTATTTTTAAAATGCCAATCGGCAACTATATCTGAAGTGCCTATCGGCACCTATATCTGAAATGCCTATCGGCACCTATTTTTGAAATGCCTATCGGAAACTACATCTGAAATGCCTATCAGCACCTATATTTGAAATGCCTATCGGCAACCATATCTGGAATGCCTATCGGCACCTATATTTGAAATGCCTATCGGCTTCTATATCTGAAATGCCTATCGGCACCTATTTTTAAAATGCCAATCGGCATCTATAACTGAAATGCCTATCGGCACCTATATCTGAAATGCCTATCGGCACCTATTTTTGAAATGCCTATCGGAAACTACATCTGAAATGCCTATCAGCACCTATATTTGAAATGCCTATCGGCAACCATATCTGGAATGCCTATCGGCACCTATATTTGAAATGCCTATCGGCTTCTATATCTGAAATGCCTATCGACACCTATTTTTAAAATGCCAAACGGCAACTATATCTGAAATGCCTATCGGCACCTATATCTGAAATTCCTATCGGCACCTATTTTTGAAATGCCTATCGGTAACTACATCTGAAATGCCTATCAGCACCAATATTTTAAATGCCTATCGGCAACCATATATGAAATGCCTATCGACACGTGTATTTGAAATACCTATCGGCTTCTATATCTGAAATGCCTATCGGCATCTATTTTTAAAATGCCAATCGGCAACTATATCTGAAATGCCTATCGGCACCAATTTTTGAAATGCTTATCGGAAACTACATCTGAAATGCCTATCAGCACCTATATTTGAAATGCCCTTCGGCAACCATATCTGGAATGCTTATCGGCACCTACATTTGAAATGCCTATCGGCTTCTATATCTGAAATGCCTATCGGCACCTATTTTTAAAATGCCAATAGGGAACTATATCTGAAATGCCTATCGGCAACTATATCTGAAATGCCTATCGGCACCTATTTTTGAAATGCCTATAGGAAACTACATCTGAAATGCCTATCAGCACCTATAGTTGAAATGCCTATCGGCAACCATATCTGGAATGCCTATCGGCACATATATTTAAAATGCCTATCGGCTTCTATATCTGAAATGCCTATCGGCACCTATTTTCAAATGCCAATCGGCAACTATATTTGAAATGCCTATCGGCACCTATATCTGAAATGCCTAGCGGCACCTATTTTTGGAATGCCTATCGAAAACTACATCTGTAATGCCTATCAGCACCTATATTTGAAATGCCTATCGGCAACCACATCAGAAATGCCTATCGGCACCTATATCTGAAATGCCTTTCGGCATTTATATCTGAAATGCCTATCGACACCTATATTTGAAATGCCTATCGGCACCTATATTTTAAATGCCTATCGGCAACTATATCTAATTTGCCTATCCGCACCTATATCTGAAATGCCTATCGGCATCTATTTTTGAAATGCCAATCGGCAACTATATCTGAAATGCCTATCGGCACCTTTATCTGAAATGCCTATCGACACCTATTTTTGAAATGCCTATCGGAAACTACATCTGAAATGCCTATCAGCACCTATATTTGAAATGCCTATCGGCAACCATATCTGAAATGCCTATCGACACCTATATTTGAAATACCTATCGGCTTTTATATCTGAAATGCCTATCGGCACCTTTTTCTAAAATGCCAATCGGCAACTATATCTGAAATGCCTATCGGCACCTATATCTGAAATGCGTATCGGCACCAATTTTTGAAATGCCTATCGGAAACTACATCTGAAATGCCTATCAGCACCTATATTTGAAATGCCTATCGGCAACCATATCTGGGATTCCTATCGGCACCTATATTTGAAATGCCTATCGGCTTCTATATCTAAAATGCCTATCGGCACCTATTCTTAAGATGCCAATCGACAACTATATCTGAAGTGCCTATCGGCACCTATATCTGAAATGCCTATCGGCACCTATTTTTGAAATGCCTATCGGCAACCATATCTGGAATGCCTATCGGCACCTATATTTGAAATGGCTAACGGCTTCTATATCTGAAATGCCTTTGGGCACCTATTTTTAAAATGCCAATCGGCAACTATATCTGAAGTGCCTATCGGCACCTATATCTGAAATGCCTATCGGCACCTATATTTGAAATGCCTATCGGCAACCATATCTGGAATGCCTATCGGCACCTATATTTGAAATGCCTATCGGCTTCTATATCTAAAATGCCTATCGGCACCTACTCTTAAGATGCCAACCGGCAACTATATCTGAAGTGCCTATCAGCACCTATATCTGAAATGCCTATCGGCACCTATTTTTGAAATGCCTATCGAAAACTACATCTGAAATGCCTATCAGCACCTATATTTGAAATTCCTATCGGCAATGACATCAGAAATGCCTATCGGCACCTATATCTGAAATGCCTATTGACACCTATATTTGAAATGCCTATCGGCACCTATATTTTAAATGCCTATCGGCAACTATATCTGATATGCCTATCGGCACCTATATCTGAAATGCCTTTCGGCATTTATATCTGAAATGCCTATCAGCACCTATATTTGAAATGCCTATCGGCAACCATATCTGGAATGCCTATCGGCACCTATATTTGAAATGCCTATCGGCTTCTATACCTGAAATGCCTATCGGCACCTATTTTTGAAATGCCTATCGAAAACTAAATCTGAAATGCCTATCAGCACCTATATTTGAAATGCATATCGGCAACCACATCAGAAATGACTATCGACACCTATATTTGAAATGCCTATCGGCTTCTATATCTAAAATGCCTATCGACACTTATTTTTAAAATGCCAATTGGCAACTATATCTGAAATGCCTATCGGCATCTATTTTTAAAATGCCAATCGGCAACTATATCTGAAATGCCTATCGGCACCTATATCTGAAATGCCTATCGGCACCTATTTTTGAAATGCCTATCGGAAACTACATCTGAAATGCCTATCAACACCTATATTTGAAATGCCTATCGGCAACCATATCTGAAATGCCTATCGACACCTATATTTGAAATACCTATGTGCTTCTATATCTGAAATGCCTATCGGCACCTATTTTTAAAATGCCAATCGGCAACTATATCTGAAATGCCTATCGGCACCTATATCTGAAATGCCTATCGGCACCAATTTTTGAAATGCCTATCGGAAACTACATCTGAAATGCCTGTCAGCACCTATATTTGAAATGCCTAACGGCAACCATATCTGGAATGCTTATCGGCACCTATATTTGAAATACCTATCGGCTTCTATATCTGAAATGCCTATCGGCACCTATTTTTAAAATGCCAATCGGCAACTATATCTGAAATGCCTATCGGCAACTATATCTGAAATGCCTATCGGCACCTATTTGTGAAATGCCTATCGGAAACTACATCTGAAATGCCTATCAGCACCTATATTTGAAATGCCTATCGGCACCTATATCTGAAATGCCTATCGGCACCTATTTTTGAAATGCCTATCGGAAACTACATCTAATATGCCTATCGGCACCTATTTTTAAAATGCCAATCGGCAACTCTATCTGAAATGCCTATCAGAACCTATACTGAAATGCCTATCGGCAACTATTTTTGAAATGCCTATCGGAAACTACATCTGAAATGCCTATCAGCACCTATATTTGAAATGCCTATCGGCAACCATATCTGGAATGCCTATCGGCACCTATATTTGAAATGCCTATCGGCTTATATATCTTAAATGCCTATCGGCACCTATTTTTAAAATGCTAATCGGCAACTATATCTGTAATGCCTATCGGCACCTATATCTGAAATGCCTATCGGCACCTATTTTTGAAATGCCTGTCGGTAACTACATCTGAAATGCCTATCAGCACCAATATTTGAAATGCCTATCGGCAACTATATCTGAAATGCCTATCGACATCTATATTTGAAATACCTATCGGCTTCTATATCTGAAATGCCTATCGACACCTATTTTTAAAATGCCAATCGGCAACTATATCTGAAATGCCTATCGGCACCAATTTTTGAAATGCCTATCGGAAACTACAACTGAAATGTCTATCAGCACCTATATTTGAAATGCCTATCGGCAACCATATCTGGAATGCCTATCGGCACCTATATTTGAAATGCTCATCGGCTTCTATATCTGAAATGCCTATCGGCACCTATTTTTAAGATGCCAATCGGCAACTATATCTGAAATGCCTATCGGCACCAATTTTTGAAATGCCTGTCGGAAACTACATCTGAAATGCCTATCAGCACCAATATTTGAAATGCCTATCGGCAACCATATCTGAAATGCCTATCGACACCTATATTTGAAATACTTATCAGCTTCTATATCTGAAATGCCTATCGGCACCTATTTTCAAAATGTTAATCGGCAACCATATCTGAAATGCCTATCGGCACCAATTTTTGAAATGCCTATCGGAAACTACATCTGAAATGCCTATCGGCACCTATATTTAATATGTTTATCGGCTTCTATATCTGAAATGCCTATCGACACCTAATTTTAAAATGCCAATCGGCAACTATATCTGAAATGCCTATCGGCACCTATATCTGAAATGCCTATCGGCACCTATTTTTGAAATGCCTATCGGAAACTACATCTGAAATGCCTATCAGCACCAATATTTGAAATGCCTATCGGCAACCATATCTGAAATGCCTATCGACACCTATATTTGAAATACCTATCGTCTTCTATATCTGAAATGCCTATCGGCACCTATTTTTAAAATGCCTATCGGCACCAATTTTTGAAATGCCTATCGGAAACTACATCTGAAATGCCTATCAGCACCTATCTTTGAAATGCCTATCGGCAACCATATCTGGAATGCTTATCGGCACCTATATTTGAAATGCCTATCGGCCTCTATATCTGAATTGCCTATCGGCACCTATTTTTAAAATGCCAATCGGCAACTATATCTGAAGTGCCTATCGGCACCTATATCTGAAATGCCTATCGGCACCTCTTTTTGAAATGCCTATCGAAAACTACATCTGAAATGCCTATCAGCACCTATATTTGAAATGCCTATCGGCAACCACATCAGACATGCCTATCGGCACCTATATCTGAAATGCCTTTCGGCATTTATATCTGAAATGCCTATCGACACCTATATTTGAAATGCCTATCGGAAACTACATCTAAAATGCCTATCGGCACCTATTTTTAAAATGCCAATCGGAAACTACATCTGAAATGCCTATCAGCACCTATATTTGAAATGCCTATCGGCACCTATTTTTGAAATGCCTATCGGAAACTACATCTGAAATGCCTATCGGCACCTATTTTTAAAATGCCAATCGGAAACTACATCTGAAATGCCTATCAGCACCTATATTTGAAATGCCTATCCGCACCTATTTTTGAAATGCCTATCGGAAACTACATCTGAAATGCCTATCAGCACCTATATTTGAAATGCCTATCGGCACCTATTTTTGAAATGCCTATCGGAAACTACATCTGAAATGCCTATCAGCACCTATATTCGAAATGCCTATCGGCAACCATATCTGGAATGCCGATCGGCACCTATATTAGAATGCCTATCGGCTTCTATATCTGAAATACCTAACGGCACCTATTTTTAAAATGCCAATCGGCAACTATATCTGAAGTGCCTATCGGCACCTATATCTGAAATGCCTATCGGCACCTATTTTTTAAATGCCTATCGAAAACTACATCTGAAATGCCTATCAGCACCTATATTTGAAATGCCTATCGGCACCTATATTTTAAATGCCTATCGGCAACTATATCTGATATGCCTATCGGCACCTTTATCTGAAATGCCTATCGGCACCTATTTTTGAAATGCCTATCGGAAACTACATCTAAAATGCCTATCGGCACCTATATCTGAAATGCCTATCGGCACCTATTTTTGAAATGCCTATCGGAAACTACATCTGAAATGCCTATCAGCACCTATATTTGAAATGCCTATCGGCAACCATATCTGGAATGCCTATCGGCACCTATATTTGAAATGCCTATCGGCTTCTATATCTGAAATGCCTATCGACACCTATTTTTAAAATGCCAATCGGCAATTATATCTGAAATGCCTATCGGCACCTATATCTGAAATGCCTATCGGCACCTATTTTTGAAATGCCTATCTGAAACTACATCTGAAATGCCTATCAGCACCAATATTTGAAATGCCTATCGGCAACCATATCTGAAATGCCTATCGACACCTATATTTGAAATACCTATCGGCTAATATATCTGAAATGCCTATCGGCACCTATTTTTAAAATGCTAATCGGCAACTATATCTGAAATACCTATCGGCACCTATATCTGAAATGCCTATCGGCACCAATTTTTGAAATGCCTATCGGAAACTACATCTGAAATGCCTATCAGCACCTATATTTGAAATGCCTATCGGCAATCATACCTGGAATGCTTATCGGTACCTATATTTGAAATGCCTATCGGCTTCTATATCTGAAATGCCTATCGGCACCTATTTTTAAAATGCCAATCGGCAACTATATCTGAAATGCCTATCGGCAGCTATATCTGAAATGCCTAACGGCACCTTTTATTGAAATGCCTATCGGAAACTACATCTGAAATGCCTATCAGCACCTATATTTGAAATGCCTATCGGCAACCATATCTGGAATGCCTCTCGGCACCTATATTTGAAATACCTATCGGCTTCTATATCTGAAATGCCTATCGGCACCTATTTTTAAAATGCCAATCGGCAACTATATCTGAAATGCCTATCGGCACCTATATCTGAAATGCCTATCGGCACCTATTTTTGAAATGCCTATCGGAAACTACATGTGAAATTCCTATCAGCACCTATATTTGAAATGCCTAACGGCAACCATATCTGGAATGCATATCGGCACCTATATTGGAAATGCCTATCGGCTTCTATATCTGAAATGCCTATCGGCACCTATTTTTAAAATGCTAATCGGCAACTATATCTGTAATGCCTATCGGCACCTATATCTGAAATGCCTATCGGCACCTATTTTTGAAATGCCTATCGGAAACTACATCTTAAATGCCTATCAGCACCAATATTTGAAATGCCTATCAGCATCCATATCTGAAATGCCTATCGACACCTATATTTGAAATACCTATCGGCTTCTATATCTGAAATGCCTATCGGCACCTATTTTTAAAATGCCAATCGGCAACTATATCTGAAATGCCTATCGGCACCTTGTTTTGAAATGCCTATCGGAAACTACATCTGAAATGCCTATCAGCACCTATATTTGAAATGCCTATCGGCAACCATATCTGGAATGCCTATCGGCACATTTATTTGAGATGCCTATCGGCTTCTATATCTGAAATGCCTATCGGCACCTATTTTTAAAATGCCAATCGGCAACTATATCTGAAATGCTTATCGGCACCTATATCTGAAATGCCTATCGGCACCTATTTTTGAAATGCCTATCGGAAAATACATCTGAAATGCCTATCAGCACCTATATTTGAAATGCCTATCGGCAAACATATTTGGAATGCCTATCGGCACCTATATTTGAAATGCCTATCGGCTTCTATATTTGAAATGCCTATCGGCACCTATTTTTAAAATGCCAATCGGCAACTATATCTGAAGTACCTATCGGCACCTATATCTGAAATGCCTATCGGCACCTCTTTTTGAAATGCCTATCGAAAACTACATCTGAAATGCCTATCAGCACCAATATTTGAAATGCTTATCGGCAACCATATCTAAAATGCCTATCGACACCTATATTTGAAATACCTATCGGCTTCTATATCTGAAATGCCTATCGGCACCTATTTTTAAAATGCCAATCGGCAACTATATCTGAAATGCCTATCGGCACCTATATCTGAAATGCCTATCGGTATCATTTTTTGAAATGCCTATCGGAAACTACATCGAAAATGCCTATCCGCTCCTATATTTGAAATGCCTATCGGCAACCATATCTGGAATGCCTATCGGCACCTATATTTAAAATGCCTATCGGCTTCTATATCTGAAATGCCTATCGGCACCTATTTTTAAAATGCCAATTGGCAACTATATCTGAAATGCCTATCGGCACCTATATCTGAAATGCCTATCGGCACCTATTTTTGAAATGTCTATCGGCTTCTATATCTGAAATGCCTATCGGCACCTATATTTAAAATGCCTATCGGCAACCATATCTGGAATGCCTATCGGCACCTATATTTGAAATGCCTATCGGCTTCTATAACTGAAATGCCTATCGGTACCTATTTTAAAAATGCCAATCGGCAACTATATCTGAAATGCCTATCGGCACCTATATCTGAAATGCCTATCGGCACCTATTTTTGAAATGCCTATCGGAAACTACATCTGAAATGCCTATCAGCACCTATATTTGAAATGCCTATCGGCAACCATATCTGAAATGCCTATCGACACCTATATTTGAAATACCTATCGGCTTCTATATCTGAAATGCCTATCGGCACCTATTTTTAAAATGCCAATCGGTAACTATATCTGAAAGGCCTATCGGCACCTATATCTGAAATGCCTATCGGCACCAATTTTTGAGATGCCTCTCGGAAACTACATCTGGAATGCCTATCAGCACCTATATTTGAAATGCCTATCGGCAACTATATCTGGAATGCCTATCGGCACCTATATTTGAAATGCCTATCGGCTTCTATATCTGAAATGCCTATCGACACCTATTTTTAAAATGCCAATCGGCAACTATATCTGAAATGCCTATTGGCACCTATATCTGAAATGCCTATCGGCACCTATTTTTGAAATGCCTATCGGAAACAACATCTGAAATGCCTATCAGCACCTATATTTGAAATGCCTATCGGCAACCATATCTGAAATGCCTATCGACACCTATATTTGAAATACCTATCGGCTTCTATATCTGAAATGCCTATCGGCACCTATTTTTAAAATGCCTATCGGCACCAATTTTTGAAATGCCTATCGGAAACTACATCTGAAATGCCTATCAGGACCTATCTTTGAAATGCCTATCGGCAACCATATCTGGAATGCTTATCGGCACCTATTTTTGAAATGCCTATCGGCCTCTATATCTGAATTGCCTATCGGCACCTATTTTTAAAATGCCAATCGGCAACTATATCTGAAGTGCCTATCGGCACCTATATCTGAAATGCCTATCGGCACCTCTTTTTGAAATGCCTATCGAAAACTACATCTGAAATGCCTATCAGCACCTATATTTGAAATGCCTATCGGCAACCACATCAGAAATGCCTATCGGCACCTATATCTGAAATGCCTTTCGGCATTTATATCTGAAATGCCTATCGACACCTATATTTGAAATGCCTATCGGCACCTATATTTTAAATGCTTATCGGCAACTATATCTGATATGCCTATCGGCACCTATATCTGAATTGCCTATCGGCACCTATTTTTGAAATGCCTATCGGAAACTACATCTAAAATGCCTATCGGCACCTATTTTTAAAATGCCAATCGGCAACTCTATCTGAAATGCCTATCGGCACCTCTATCTGAAATGCCTATCGGCACCTATTTTTGAAATGCCTATCGGAAACTACATCTGAAATGCCTATCAGCACCTATATTTGAAATGCCTATCGGCACCTATTTTTGAAATGCCTATCGGAAACTACATCTGAAATGCCTATCAGCACCTATATTCGAAATGCCTATCGGCAACCATATCTGGAATGCCGATCGGCACCTATATTAGAATGCCTATCGGCTTCTATATCTGAAATACCTAACGGCACCTATTTTTAAAATGCCAATCGGCAACTATATCTGAAGTGCCTATCGGCACCTATATCTGAAATGCCTATCGGCACCTATTTTTTAAATGCCTATCGAAAACTACATCTGAAATGCCTATCAGCACCTATATTTGAAATGCCTATCGGCACCTATATTTTAAATGCCTATCGGCAAGTATATCTGATATGCCTATCGGCACCTTTATCTGAAATGCCTATCGGCACCTATTTTTGAAATGCCTATCGGAAACTACATCTAAAATGCCTATCGGCACCTATATCTGAAATGCCTATCGGCACCTATTTTTGAAATGCCTATCGGAAACTACATCTAAAATGCCTATCAGCACCTATATTTGAAATGCCTATCGGCAACCATATCTGGAATGCCTATCGGCACCTATATTTGAAATGCCTATCGGCTTCTATATCTGAAATGCCTATCGACACCTATTTTTAAAATGCCAATCGGCAACTATATCTGAAATGCCTATCGGCACCTATATCTGAAATGCCTATCGGCACCTATTTTTGAAATGCCTATCGGAAACTACATCTGAAATGCCTATCAGCACCAATATTTGAAATGCCTATCGGCAACCATATCTGAAATGCCTATCGACACCTATATTTGAAATACCTATCGGCTAATATATCTGAAAAGCCTATCGGCACCTATTTTTAAAATGCCAATCGGCAACTATATCTGAAATACCTATCGGCACCTATATCTGAAATGCCTATCGGCACCAATTTTTGAAATGCCTATCGGAAACTACTTCTGAAATGCCTATCAGCACCTATATTTGAAATGCCTATCGGCAATCATACCTGGAATGCTTATCGGTACCTATATTTGAAATGCCTATCGGCTTCTATATCTGAAATGCCTATCGGCACCTATTCTTAAAATGCCAATCGGCAACTATATCTGAAATGCCTATCGGCAGCTATATCTGAAATGCCTAACGGCACCTTTTATTGAAATGCCTATCGGAAACTACATCTGAAATGCCTATCAGCACCTATATTTGAAATGCCTATCGGCAACCATATCTGGAATGCCTCTCGGCACCTATATTTGAAATACCTATCGGCTTCTATATCTGAAATGCCTATCGGCACCTATTTTTAAAATGCCAATCGGCAACTATATCTGAAATGCCTATCGGCACCTATATCTGAAATGCCTATCGGCACCTATTTTTGAAATGCCTATCGGAAACTACATGTGAAATTCCTATCAGCACCTATATTTGAAATGCCTAACGGCAACCATATCTGGAATGCATATCGGCACCTATATTGGAAATGCCTATCGGCTTCTATATCTGAAATGCCTATCGGCACCTATTTTTAAAATGCTAATAGGCAACTATATCTGTAATGCCTATCGGCATCTATATCTGAAATGCCTATCGGCACCTATTTTTGAAATGCCTGTCGGAAACTACATCTTAAATGCCTATCAGCACCAATATTTGAAATGCCTATCAGCATCCATATCTGAAATGCCTATCGACACCTATATTTGAAATACCTATCGGCTTCTATATCTGAAATGCCTATCGGCACCTATTTTTAAAATGCCAATCGGCAACTATATCTGAAATGCCTATCGGCACCTTGTTTTGAAATGCCTATCGGAAACTACATCTGAAATGCCTATCAGCACCTATATTTGAAATGCCTATCGGCAACCATATCTGGAATGCCTATCGGCACCTATATTTGAGATGCCTATCGGCTTCTATATCTGAAATGCCTATCGGCACCTATTTTTAAAATGCCAATCGGCAACTATATCTGAAATGCTTATCGGCACCTATATCTGAAATGCCTATCGGCACCTATTTTTGAAATGCCTATCGGAAACTACATCTGAAATGCCTATCAGCACCTATATTTGAAATGCCTATCGGCAAACATATCTGGAATGCCTATCGGCACCTATATTTGAAATGCTTATCGGCTTCTATATTTGAAATGCCTATCGGCACCTATTTTTAAAATGCCAATCGGCAACTATATCTGAAGTACCTATCGGCACCTATATCTGAAATGCCTATCGGCACCTCTTTTTGAAATGCCTATCGAAAACTACATCTGAAATGCCTATCAGCACCTATATTTGAAATGCCTATCGGCAACCACATCAGAAATGCCTATCGGCACCTATATCTGAAATGCCTTTCGGCATTTATATCTGAAATGCCTATCGACACCTATATTTGAAATGCCTATCGGCACCTATATTTTAAATGCCTATCGGCAACTATATCTGATATGCCTATCGGCACCTATATCTGAAATGCCTATCGGCACCTATTTTTGAAATACCTATCGGAAACTACATCTAAAATGCCTATCGGCACCTATTTTTAAAATGCCAATCGGCAACTCTATCTGAAATGCCTATCGGCACCTATATCTGAAATGCCTATCGGCACCTATTTTTGAAATGCCTATCGGAAACTACATCTGAAATGCCTATCAGCACCTATATTTGAAATCCCTATCGGCAAACATATCTGAAATGCCTATCGACACCTATATTTGAAATACCTATCGGCTTCTATATCTGAAATGCCTATCGGCACCTATTTTTAAAATGCCAATCGGCAACTATATCTGAAATGCCTATCGGCACCTATATCTGAAATGCCTATCGGCACCAATTTTTTAAATGCCTATCGGAAACTACATCTGAAATGCCTATCAGCACCTATTTTTGAAATGCCTATCGGCAACCATATCTGGAATGCCTATCGGCACCTATATTTTAAATGCCTATCGGCTTCTATATCTGAAATGCCTACCGACACCTATTTTTAAAATGCAAATTGGCAACTATATCTGAAATGCCTTTCGGCACCTATATCTGAAATGCCTTTCGGCACCTATATCTGAAATGCCTATCGGTACTTATTTTTTAAATGCCTATCGGAAACTACATCTGAAATGCTTATCTGTTCCTATATTTGAAATGTATATCGGCAACCATATCTGAAATGCCTATCGACACCTATATTTGAAATAGCTATCGGCTCCTATATCTGAAATGCCTATCGGCACCAGTTTTTAAAATGCTAATCGGCAACTATATCTGAAATGCCTATCGGCACCTATATCTGAGATGCCTATCGGTATCAATTTTTGAAATGCCTATCGGAAACTACATCGAAAATGCCTATCCGCTCCTATATTTGAAATGCCTATCGGCAACCATATCTGGAATGCCTATCGGCACCTATATTTAAAATGCCTATCGGCTTGTATATCTGAAATGCCTATCGGCACCTATTTTTAAAATGCCAATTGGCAACTATATCTGAAATGCCTATCGGCACCTATATCTGAAATGCCTATCGGCACCTATTTTTGAAATGTCTATCGGCTTCTATATCTGAAATGCCTATCGGCACCTATTTTAAAAATGCCAATCGGCAACTATATCTGAAATGCCTATCGGCACCTATATCTGAAATGCCTATCGGCACCTATTTTTTAAATGCCTATCGGAAACTACATCTGAAATGCCTATCAGCACCTATATTTTAAATGCCTATCGGCAACCATATCTGAAATGCCTATCGACACCTATATTTGAAATACCTATCGGCTTCTATATCTGAAATGCCTATCGGCACCTATTTTTAAAATGCCAATCGGTAACTATATCTGAAAGGCCTATCGGCACCTATATCTGAAATGCCTATCGGCACCAATTTTTGAGATGCCTATCGGAAACTACATCTGGAATGCCTATCAGCACCTATATTTGAAATGCCTATCGGCAACTATATCTGGAATGCCTATCGGCACCTATATTTGAAATGCCTATCGGCTTCTATATCTGAAATGCCTATCGACACCTATTTTTAAAATGCCAATCGGCAACTATATCTGAAATGCCTATCGGCACCTAT
Source organism: Venustoraphidia nigricollis (assembly GCA_034508555.1). Classification (NCBI taxonomy): domain Eukaryota; kingdom Metazoa; phylum Arthropoda; class Insecta; order Raphidioptera; family Raphidiidae; genus Venustoraphidia; species Venustoraphidia nigricollis. The sequence goes on from JAVRKA010000041.1 coordinate 4,542,119, forward strand.
ATCTGAAATGCCTATCGGCACCTATTTTTGAAATGCCTATCGGAAACAACATCTGAAATGCCTATCAGCACCTATATTTGAAATGCCTATCGGCAACCATATCTGAAATGCCTATCGACACCTATATTTGAAATACCTATCGGCTTCTATATCTGAAATGCCTATCGGCACCTATATTTAAAATTCCAATCGCCAACTATATCTGAAATGCCTATCGGCACCTATATCTGAAATGCCTATCGGCACCAATTTTTGAAATGCCCATCGGAACTACATCTGAAATGCCTATCAGCACCTATATTTGAAATGCCTATCGGCAATTATATCTGGAATGCTTATCGGCACCTATATTTGAAATGCCTATCGGCTTCTAAGTCTGAAATGCCTATCGGCACCTATTTTTAAAATGCCAATCGGCAACTATATATGAAATGCCTATCGGCACCTATATCTGAAATGCCTATCGGCACCTATTTTTAAAATGCCTATCGGAAACTACATCTGAAATACCTAACAGCACCTATATTTGAAATGCCTATCGGCAACCATATCTAGAATGCCTATCGGCACCTATATTTGAAATGCCTATCGGCTTCTATATCTGAAATGCCTATCGGCACCTATTTTTAAAATGCCAATCGGTAACTATATCTGAAATGCCTATCGGCACCCCTATCTGAAATGCCTATCGGCACCTATCTTTGAAATGCCTGTCGGAAATTACATCTGAAATGCCTATCAGCACCTATATTTGAAATGCCTATCGGCAACCATATCTGGAATGCCTATCGGCACCTATATTTGAAATGCCTATCGGCTTCTATATCTGAAATGCCTATCGGCACCTATTTTTAAAATGCCAATCGGCAACTATATCTGAAGTGCCTATCGGCACCTATATCTGAAATGCCTATCGGCATCTATTTTTGAAATGCCTATCGAAAACTACATCTGAAATGCCTATCAGCACCTATATTTGAAATGCCTATCGGCACCTTGTTTTGAAATGCCTATCGGAAACTACATCTGAAATGCCTATCAGCACCTATATTTGAAATGCCTATCGGCAACCATATCTGGAATGCCTATCGGCACCTATATGTGAGATGCCTATCGGCTTTTATATCTGAAATGCCTATCGGCACCTATTTTTAAAATGCCAATCGGCAACTATATCTGAAATGCCTATCGGCACCTATATCTGAAATGCCTATCGGCACCTATTTTTGAAATGCCTATCGGAAACTACATCTAAAATGCCTATCAGCACCTATATTTGAAATGCCTATCGGCAAACATATCTGGAATGCCTATCGGCACCTATATTTGAAATGCCTATCGGCTTCTATATTTTTGAAATGCCTATCGGCACCTATGTTTTAAATGCCTATCGGCAACTATATCTGATATGCCTATCGGCACCTATATCTGAAATGCCTATCGGCACCTATTTTTGAAATACCTATCGGAAACTACATCAAAAATGCCTATCGGCACCTATTTTTAAAATGCCAATCGGCAACTCTATCTGAAATGCCTATCGGCACCTATATCTGAAATGCCTATCGGCACCTATTTTTGAAATGCCTATCGGAAACTACATCTGAAATGCCTATCAGCACCTATATTTGAAATCCCTATCGGCAACCATATCTGAAATGCCTATCGACACCTATATTTAAAATACCTATCGGCTTCTATATCTGAAATGCCTATCGGCACCTATTTTAAAATGCCAATCGGCAACTATATTTGAAATGCCTATCGGCACCTATATCTGAAATGCCTATCGGCACCAATTTTTGAAATGCCTATCGGAAACTATATCTGAAATGCCTATCAGCACCTATATTTGAAATGCCTATCGGCAACCATATCTAGAATACCTATCGGCACCTATATTTGAAATGCCTATCGGCTTCTATATCTGAAATGCCTACCGACACCTATTTTTAAAATGCAAATTGGCAACTATATCTGAAATGCCTTTCGGCACCTATATCTGAAATGCCTATCGGTACCTATTTTTGAAATGCCTATCGGAAACTACATCTGAAATGCTTATCTGCTCCTATATTTGAAATGTATATCGGCAACCATATCTGAAATGCCTATCGACACCTATATTTGAAATACCTATCGGCTTCTATATCTGAAATGTCTATCGGCACCTGTTTTTAAAATGCTAATCGGCAACTATATCTGAAATGCCTATCGGCACCTATATCTGAAATGCCTATCGGCATCAATTTTTGAAATGCCTTTCATAAACTACATCTAAAATGCCTATCCGCTCCTATATTTGAAATGCCTATCGGCAACCATATCTGGAATGCCTATCGGCACCTATATTTAAAATGCCTATCGGCTTCTATATCTGAAATGCCTATCGGCACCTATTTTTAAAATGCCAATCGGCAACTATATCTGAAATGCCTAACGGCACCTATATCTGAAATGCCTATCGGCACCTATTTTTGAAATGCCTATCGGAAACTAAATCTGAAATGCCTATCAGCACCTATATTTGAAATGCCTATCGGCAACCATATCTGAAATGTCTATCGACACCTATATTTGAAATACCTATCGGCTTCTATATCTGAAATGCCTATCGGCACCTATTCTTAAAATGCCAATCGGTAACTATATCTGAAATGCCTATCGGCACCTATATCTGAAATGCCTATCGGCACCAATTTTTGAAATGCCTATCGGAAACTACATCTGAAATGCCTATCAGCACCTATATTTGAAATGCCTATCGGCAACCATATCTGGAATGCCTATCGGCACCTATATTTGAAATGCCTATCGGCTTCTATATCTGAAATGCCTATCGACACCTATTTTTAAAATGCCAATCGGCAACTATATCTGAAATGCCTATCGGCACCTATATCTGAAATGCCTATCGGCACCAATTTTTGAAATGCCCATCGGAAACTACATCTGAAATGCCTATCAGCACCTATATTTGAAATGCCTATCGGCAACCATATCTGGAATGCTTATCGGCACCTATATTTGAAATGCCTATCGGCTTCTATATCTGAAATGCCTATCGGCACCTATTTTTAAAATGCCAATCGGCAACTATATCTGAAATGCCTATCGGCACCTATATCTAAAATGCCTATCGGCACCTATTTTTAAAATGCCTATCGGAAACTACATCTGAAATACCTAACAGCACCTATATTTGAAATGCCTATCGGCAACCATATCTGGAATGCCTATCGGCACCTATATTTGAAATGCCTATCGGCTTCTATATCTGAAATGCCTATCGGCACCTATTTTTAAAATGCCAATCGGTAACTATATCTGAAATGCCTATAGGCACCTATATCTGAAATGCCTATCGGCACCTATTTTTGAAATGCCTGTCGGAAATTACATCTGAAATGCCTATCAGCACCTATATTTGAAATGCCTATCGGCAACCATATCTGGAATGCCTATCGGCACCTATATTGGAAATGCCTATCGGCTTCTATATCTGAAATGCCTATCGGCACCTATTTTTAAAATGCCAATCGGCAACTATATCTGAAGTGCCTATCGGCACCTATATCTGAAATGCCTATCGGCATCTATTTTTTAAATGCCTATCGAAAACTACATCTGAAATGCCTTTCAGCACCTATATTTGAAATGCCTATTGGCACCTTGTTTTGAAATGCCTATCGGAAACTACATCTGAAATGCCTATCAGCACCTATATTTGAAATGCCTATCGGCAACCATATCTGGAATGCCTATCGGCACCTATATGTGAGATGCCTATCGGCTTCTATATCTGAAATGCCTATCGGCACCTATTTTTAAAATGCCAATCGGCAACTATATCTAAAATGCCTATCGGCACCTATATCTGAAATGCCTATCGGCACCTATTTTTGAAATGCCTATCGGAAACTACATCTGAAATGCCTATCAGCACCTATATTTGAAATGCCTATCGGCAAACATATCTGGAATGCCTATCGGCACCTATATTTGAAATGCCTATCGGCTTCTATATCTGAAATGCCTATCGGCACCTATTTTTAAAATGCCAATCGGCAACTATATCTGAAGTGCTTATCGGCACCTATATCTGAAATGCCTATCGGTACCTCTTTTTGAAATGCCTATCGAAAACTACATCTGAAATGCCTATCAGCACCTATATTTGAAATGCCTATCGGCAACCATATCTGGAATGCTTATCGGCACCTATATTTGAAATGCCTATCGGCTTCTATATCTGAAATGCCTATCGGCACCTATTTTTAAAATGCCAATCGGCAACTATATCTGAAATGCCTATCGGCACCTATATCTAAAATGCCTATCGGCACCTATTTTTAAAATGCCTATCGGAAACTACATCTGAAATACCTAACAGCACCTATATTTGAAATGCCTATCGGCAACCATATCTGGAATGCCTATCGGCATCTATATTTGAAATGCCTATCGGCTTCTATATCTGAAATGCCTATCGGCACCTATTTTTAAAATGCCAATCGGTAACTATATCTGAAATGCCTATAGGCACCTATATCTGAAATGCCTATCGGCACCTCTTTTTGAAATGCCTATCGAAAACTACATCTGAAATGCCTATCAGCACCTATATTTGAAATGCCTATCGGCAACCACATCAGAAATGCCTATCGGCACCTATATCTGAAATGCCTTTCGGCATTTATATCTGAAATGCCTATCGACACCTATATATGAAATGCCTATCGGTACCTATATTTTAAATGCCTATCGGCAACTATATCTGATATGCCTATCGGCACCTATATCTGAAATGCCTATCGGCACCTATTTTTGAAATACCTATCGGAAACTACATCAAAAATGCCTATCGGCACCTATTTTTAAAATGCCAATCGGCAACTCTATCTGAAATGCCTATCGGCACCTATATCTGAAATGCCTATCGGCACCTATTTTTGAAATGCCTATCGGAAACTACATCTGAAATGCCTATCAGCACCTATATTTGAAATCCCTATCGGCAACCATATCTGAAATGCCTATCGACACCTATATTTGAAATACCTATCGGCTTCTATATCTGAAATGCCTATCGGCACCTATTTTTAAAATGCCAATCGGCAACTATATCTGAAATGCCTATCGCCACCTATATCTGAAATGCCTATCGGCACCAATTTTTGAAATGCCTATCGGAAACTACATCTGAAATGCCTATCAGCACCTATATTTGAAATGCCTATCGGCAACCATATCTGGAATGCCTATCGGCACCTATATTTGAAATGCCTATCGGCTTCTATATCAGAAATGCCTACCGACACCTATTTTTAAAATGCAAATTGGCAACTATATCTGAAATGCCTTTCGGCACCTATATCTGAAATGCCTATCGGTACCTATTTTTGAAATGCCTATCGGAAACTACATCTGAAATGCTTATCTGCTCCTATATTTGAAATGTATATAGGCAACCATATCTGAAATGCCTATCGACACCTATATTTGAAATACCTATCGGCTTCTATATCTGAAATGCCTATCGGCAACTGTTTTTAAAATGCTAATCGGCAAATATATCTGAAATGCCTATCGGCACCTATATCTGAAATGCCTATCGGCACCAATTTTTGAAATGCCTATCGGAAACTACATCTGAAATGCCTATCAGCACCTATATTTGAAATGCCTATCGGCAACCATATCTGGAATGCCTATCGGCACCTATATTTGAAATGCCTATCGGCAACCATATCTGGAATGCCTATCGGCACCTATATTTGAAATGCCTATCGGCTTCTATAACTGAAATGCCTATCGGTACCTATTTTTAAAATGCCAATCGGCAACTATATCTGAAATGCCTATCGGCACCTATATCTGAAATGCCTATCGGCACCTATTTTTGAAATGCCTATCAGAAACTACATCTGAAATGCCTATCAGCACCTATATTTGAAATGCCAATCGGCAAAAATATCTGAAATGCCTATCGACACCTATATTTCAAATACCTATCGGCTTCTATATCTGAAATGCCTATCGGCACCTATTTTTAAAATGCCAATCGGTAACTATATCTGAAATGCCTATCGGCACCTATATCTGAAATGCCCATCGGCACCAATTTTTGAAATGCCTATCGGAAACTACATCTGGAATGCCTATCAGCACCTATATTTGAAATGCCTATCGGCAACTATATCTGGAATGCCTATCGGCACCTATATTTGAAATGCCTATCGGCTTCTATATCTGAAATGCCTATCGACACCTATTTTTAAAATGCCAATCGGCAACTATATCTGAAATACCTATCGGCACCTATATCTGAAATGCCTATCGGCACCTATTTTTGAAATGCCTATCGGAAACTACATCTGAAATGCCTATCAGCACCTATATTTGAAATGCCTATCGGCAACCATATCTGAAATGCCTATCGACACCTATATTTGAAATACCTATCGGCTTCTATATCTGAAATGCCTATCGGCACCTATTTTTAAAATTCCAATCGCCAACTATATCTGAAATGCCTATCGGCACCTATATCTGAAATGCCTATCGGCACCAATTTTTGAAATGCCCATCGGAAACTACATCTGAAATGCCTATCAGCACCTATATTTGAAATGCCTATCGGCAACCATATCTGGAATGCTTATCGGCACCTATATTTGAAATGCCTATCGGCTTCTATATCTGAAATGCCTATCGGCACCTATTTTTAAAATGCCAATCGGCAACTATATCTGAAATGCCTATCGGCACCTATATCTGAAATGCCTATCGGCACCTATTTTTAAAATGCCTATCGGAAACTACATCTGAAATACCTAACAGCACCTATATTTGATATGCCTATCGGCAACCATATCTGGAATGCCTATCGGCACCTATATTTGAAATGCCTATCGGCTTCTATATCTGAAATGCCTATCGGCACCTATTTTTAAAATGCCAATCGGTAACTATATCTGAAATGCCTATCGGCACCTATATCATAAATGCCTATCGGCACCTATTTTTGAAATGCCTGTCGGAAATTACATCTGAAATGCCTATCCGCACCTATATTTGAAATGCCTATCGGCAACCATATCTGGAATGCCTATCGGCACCTATATTTGAAATGCCTATCGGCTTCTATATCTGAAATGCCTATCGGCACCTATTTTTAAAATGCCAATCGGCAACTATATCTGAAGTGCCTATCGGCACCTATATCTGAAATGCCTTTCGGCATTTATATCTGAAATGCCTATCGACACCTATATTTGAAATGCCTATCGGCACCTATATTTTAAATGCCTATCGGCAACTATATCTGATATGCCTATCGGCACCTATATCTGAAATGCCTATCGGCACCTATTTTTGAAATGCCTATCGGAAACTACATCTAAAATGCCTATCGGCAACAATTTTTAAAATGCCAATCGGCAACTCTATCTGAAATGCCTATCGGCACCTATATCTGAAATGCCTATCGGCATCTATTTTTGAAATGCCTATCGGAAACTACATCAGAAATGCCTATCAGCACCTATATTTGAAATGCCTATTGGCAACCATATCTGAAATGCCTATCGACACCTATATTTGAAATAGCTATCGGCACCAATTTTTGAAATGCGTATTGTATTGTATAGCAACGTACATTTTTATACCACTCTGTGCTTTATAATTTATAATATTATTGTTACGTAAATGTTTTAGTTATTTAACTGAAAAAAGGTCATTGCAAACAAATCTAAAAATTACATTTTTTATGAATAAAATTTCAGAGAATTCATTCGAGAAATGTACATCGCTCTACAACAACCTGCATTATTCAAAGAAATAAATTTTGTTAATTGTTAAAATTATCTTTTACTTAATTTTCGACCTCCTAACAAAACATGGTGTCAGGTGTGTTTCATTGAAATATCGGAGTAGTCAAGTAAATAATATCGCAAAAATCAAAATGCCAGAAGACGACGCGACTGCAGCAGTTCAACATTATTATCCGCCTCCATCGGAATTCTCATTTGTCAACGAAGAATGGCCGAAGTGGATTCGCCGTTACAAGCGTTTCGTATCTGCAACCCGCCTGGACGAAAAAAACGAAGAAATTCAAATTAATAGTTTAATTCTCTACATGGGACCTCGAGCTGAAGATATCTACGACAGTCTGAGTCTGACAAGTACCGAAGCAAAAAGATTTAACATTGTTCTCAGAAAATTTGAAGAATATTTCGTCGAAACCACAAACATTATATACGAACGTGCAATTTTTAATAGAAGAGTTCAGAACGAAGGAGAGTTAGTCACAGAATTCATAACAGACCTTCACAAACTCGCAAAGACATGCGATTTCAAGACCTTAGAAAAAGAGTTTATAAGAGATAGAGTCGTCGTTGGAATTCGCGATAAAAAATTATCTCAGTCATTACAGTTAGATCACGAACTTACATTAGAAAAGGCTATCAAAATTTGTAGACAACATGAAGACGTAAAGAAACAACAAGCTACCATGCTAGAAAATACAGCAGAAAGTAACAATATAGACATTAATCGCGTCCAAAGAAGGACAAAAATCACAGATGACGGAACGAATCGAAATTACAGCAGCCAAACTAAGAAATGCTTCTGGTGCGGTAACGAAGATTTACACGGTAGAGGTAAATGTCCAGCTCGTAACCGATCCTGCAGTAATTGTAAAAAACTGGGACATTTTGCCTCTGTATGCAAACAGAAGAGAACAGTTTATACAGTAAATGAAGAAGAGATCTCTAAAGAAACTGACAGTCTTTTCATAGGCAGCATCTCGAGCAATAACGCCCCATGGGTGGCCGAAATTTTTGTTGACAAAATAAAAACAAAATTTAAAATTGACAGTGGCGCCGATGCCACAGTAATTCCAACTTCAGTGTATAAACGTATTTCGTCTCGACAACTAACTCCCAGCGAGAAGAATTTCCACGGTCCAACAAACAAAACAATCAACATGTTGGGCAAATTCTCCGCATTTTTAAAGTGGAAAGAAAATTCATCGCAGCAAGAAATATACGTTTCCGATCACATAAAAGAAGCTCTTCTGGGACGTCCAGCTATATCAGCATTATCCTTATTCGGTTGGATTAACAACATAAACGCCAACTTCGAAGAAGACATTAAAACTCGTTTCTCAAACTTATTCAAAGGCTTAGGGCTACTACAAAAAACGTACTCGATATCTCTCAAAGACAAAGCACAGCCCTATGCTATATCGATTGCACGACGAATTCCGCTTCAGTTACAGGAAAAGGTCAAAGAAGAATTACAACGCATGATCAAAGAAGATGTAATAACTCCCATAAATGAACCGACGGACTGGTGTGCAGGGATGGTAGTTGCACCTAAGAAAAATTCAGACGACATCCGAATATGTGTCGATTATACTCGCCTCAATCAATCAATACGCAGAGAAAAATTTCAGTTACCTTCAGTGGAAGAAACGATAAATCAGCTAGGAGAATCTACTTACTTTTCGAAAATAGACGCTTCATCTGGATTCTGGCAGGTTCCGCTATCTGAAGAATCAAAAAAATTAACAGCATTCATTACACCAATTGGAAGATTCATATTCAATCGTCTTCCATTTGGGATAACGTCAGCACCTGAAGTTTTTCAAAGGATAATGTCCGAAGCGTTAGACGGAATTCAAGGAGTCGTTTGCCACATGGATGACGTGGTAATACACGGTCAGAACGAAGAACAGCATGACAAGAGACTCTATCAAGTTCTGGAAAGACTTCAAGATTTCGGATTCACTCTTAATTCACGAAAATGCCAATTCAAAAGAGATACCATAAAATTTCTGGGTTACATAATTACTAAAAACTCAGTTGCACCGGATCCCGATAAAATCAGTGCAATATTAAAGCTTCAACCATCTCGCAACATAAATGAAGTGCGAAGTTTCTTAGGAATGGTTAATTATAACATGAAATTTCTCCTAAACCTTGCTAACATATCAAAACCTATCAGAAAACTTTTAGAAAAAAATTGTATATGACACTGGACGTTGAGTCAGGAAAATGCATTCAACTCGATAAAACAACACCTTTCACAATCACCTGTACTGACTTTATTTAATGCAAATTATGAAACTAGAGTCGCAGCCGACCCTCATCATATGGACTTGGAGCGGTACTGCAACAAAGACAACCGAATAACGAATGGAAAAACATAGCGTACGCATCAAGATCATTAAGCAAACCGGAGACACGATACGCCCAAATAGAAAAAGAAAGTTTAGCTCTCACATGGGCATGCGAAAAATTTTGTAATTTTCTCATCGGAAAAGAGTTTACTATGCTAACCGATCATAAACCGTTAACAACTTTACTATACTCAAAACCTATCGACGAATTATCAGCTAGACTTCAAAGATTTAGAATGCGCTTACTTAAATTTGATTACAAAGTTCAGTTTGTTCCCGGAAAACATTTGAATACGGCAGATATTTTGTCTAGAAATTCTGAAAATGAAAAATCAACAAATGAAGACATCCTCCTCCAAGAAGAAGCAGAATTATGTGTGAATTTAGTGATTGAAGAAATCAACTGTACGGACGAACGACTAGAAGAGATTCGTTGCGCTCAAAAAATTGACGAAGAATGTAAATTAGTGGCTGAATACATGAAAAATAAATGGTCCAAAAATAGCACGATTCCTTCATACGCAAAATTTCAAAATGACTTCATTATGTGTCAAGGGATGCTCATGAAGAATAAGCAAATAGTTATTCCGAAGTGTTTGCGTGACTCTATGCTCCGCAAGATACATGGAAGTCACCTTGGAGTCATAAAATGTCAGCGATTAGCTAAAACTGCTGTATGGTGGCCAAATATTAATTCTGACATACAAAATTTAGTCGCGAATTGTAGTATTTGTATACAACATAAAAAGAACCCTGTTGAGCCGATGATAGCCATCAAGAACCTAGAGGGACCTTGGCTGGAAGTTGGTATGGATTTATTTTATTTAAACGGCAAAGAATACATAGTTATCCAAGACTATTTTTCAAAATATATTGAATTTGCATATCTCGACCGAACAGTATCATCTTATGTTATTAACAAGATAAAAGAAATATTCTCAAGACACGGTGTTCCAAAAATTGTAAGATCCGATAATGGACCGCAGTTTTCGGGAAAGGAGTTCGCCAATTTTGCACGAAACTATGGGTTTAATCATATAACCAGCAGTCCAAAATATCCTCAATGTAATGGTCAGGCGGAATCCGCCGTCAAAATTGTCAAATCAATCTTGAAGAAATGTGAAGATCCGTATTTAGCCTTGCTACATTATAGGACTACCAGTCTTGAGTGCGGCTTTAGTCCAGCAAAAATGTCCATGGGACGTAATTTAAGATCAGATATACCTTGTACCGATGCTCATCTTCAACCTTCCTGGCCCGATTTTACTGCAATGAAACAATCTCAACAGAAAAATAAAGAAAATCAAACTAAGTATTATAATGAACGACATCGAGTCAGAGAACTACCGCCTCTTACTGAAGGAGAACATGTGTGGGTCACAGATCTAAAACGTTATGGTATGATAAAGAACTCCGCAACATCACCAAGATCCTATTGGCTGACAACAGATGTCGGAGAAATTCGTCGCAACAGAAACTTCCTGATTCCTACTGGCACAGAAAAGGTCATCAATTCTCCACCAAGTCCTAAAGGAATGGAGCTACGGAGCGGTTTTATAAAAAAATAATTATTAATTTTCATTTGAATGACATATTTTTTTATTTTATGAATTTCTTTTAGTATGAAATATTATTTTGTATATTTGTAATTTGTGTATTTACAGAAGCTTTTTTTTTCAAACATAAAGGGATGTATTGCAGAGCAACGTACATTTTTATACCACTCTGTACTTTATAATTTATAATATTATTGTTACGTAAATGTTTTAGTTATTTAACTAAAAAAAGGTCATTGCAAACAAATCTAAAAATTACATTTTTTGTGAATAAAATTTCAGAGAATTCATTCGAAAAATGTACATCGCTCTACAACAACCTGCATTATTCAAAGAAATAAATTTTGTTAATTGTTAAAATTATCTTTTACTTAATTTTCGACATCCTAACAAAACACCTATGGGAAACTACATCTGGAATGCCTATCAGCACCTATATTTGAAATGCCTATCGGCAACTATATCTGGAAAGCCTATCGGCACCTATATTTGAAATGCCTATCGGCTTCTATATCTGAAATGCCTATCGACACCTATTTTTAAAATGCCAATCGGCAACTATATCTGAAATGCCTATCGGCACCTATTTCTGAAATGCCTATCGGCACCTATTTTTGAAATGCCTATCGGAAACTACATCTGAAATGCCTATCAGCACCTATATTTGAAATGCCTATCGGCAACCATATCTGAAATGCCTATCGACACCTATATTTGAAATACCTATCGGCTTCTATATCTGAAATGCCTATCGGCATCTATATCTGAAATGCCTATCGGCACCTATGTTTGAAATGCCTTTCAGAAACTACATATGAAATGCCTATTTGCTCCTATATTTTAAATGCCTATCGGCAACCATATATGAAATGCCTATCGACACCTATATTTGAAATACCTATCGGCTTCTATATCTGAAATGCCTATCGGCACCTGTTTTTAAAATGCCAATCGGCAACTATATCTGGAATGCCTATCGGCACCTATATCTGAAATGTCTATCGGCACCTATTTTTGAAATGCCTATCGGAAACTACATCTGAAATGCCTATCAGCACCTATATTTGAAATGCCTATCGGCAACCATATCTGGAATGCCTATCGGCACCTATATTTGAAATGCCTATCGGCTTCTATATCTGAAATGCCTATCGGCACCTATTTTTAAAATGCTAATCGGCAACTATATCTGAAATGCCTATCGGCACCTATATCTAAAATGCCTATCGGCACCTATTTTTGAAATGCCTATCGGAAACTACATCTGAAATGCCTATCAGCACCTATATTTGAAATGCTTATCGGCAACCATATCTGAAATGCCTATCGACACCTATATTTGAAATACCTATCGGCTTCTATATCTGAAATGCCTATCGGCACCTATTTTTAAAATGCCAATCGGTAACTATATCTGAAATGCCTATCGGCACCTATATCTGAAATGCCTATCGGCACCAATTTTTGAAATGCCTATCGGAAACTATATCTGGAATGCCTATGAGCACCTATTTTTGAAATGCCTATCGGCAACCATATCTGGAATGCCTATCGGCACCTATATTTGAAAAGCCTATCGGCTTCTATATCTGGAATGCCTATCGGCACCTATTTTTAAAATGCCAATCGGCAACTATATCTGAAATGCCTATCGGCACCTATATCTGAAATTCCTATCGGCACCTATTTTTGAAATGCCTATCGGAAACTACATCTGAAATGCCTATCAGCACCTATATTTGAAATGCCTATCGGCAACCATATCTGGAATGCCTATCGGCACCTATATTTGAAATGCCTATCGGCTTCTATATCTGAAATGCCTATCGGCATCTATTTTTAAAATGCCAATCGGCAACTATATCTGAAGTGCCTATCGGCACCTATATCTGAAATGCCTATCGGCACCTATTTTTGAAATGCCTATCGAAAACTACATCTGAAATGCCTATCAGCACCTATATTTGAAATGCCTATCGGCAACCACATCAGAAATGCCTATCGGCACCTATATCTGAAATGCCTTTCGGCATTTATATCTGAAATGCCTATCGACACCTATATTTGAAATGCCTATCGGCACCTCTATTTTAAATGCCTATCGGCAACTATATCTGATATGCCTATCGGCACCTATATCTGAAATGCCTATCGGCACCTATTTTTGAAATGCCTATCGGAAACTACATCTAAAATGCCTATCGGCACCTATTTTTACAATGCCAATCGGCAACTCTATCTGAAATGCCTATCGGCACCTATATCTGAAATGCCTATCGGCACCTATTTTTGAAATGCCTATCGAAAACTACATCTGAAATGCCTATCAGCACCTATATTTGAAATGCCTATCGGCAACCATATCTGGAATGCCTATCGGCACCTATATTTGAAATGCCTATCGGCAACCACATCAGAATTGCCTATCGGCACCTATATCTGAAATGCCTTTCGGCATTTATATCTGAAATGCCTATCGACACCTATATTTGAAATGCCTATCGGCACCTATATTTTAAATGCCTGTCGGCAACTATATCTGATATGCCTAGCGGCACCTATATCTGAAATGCCTATCGGCACCTATTTTTGAAATGCCTATCGGAAACTACATCTAAAATGCCTATTGGCACCTATTTTTAAAATGCCAATCGGCAACTCAATCTGAAATGCCTACCGGCACCTACATCTGAAATGCCTATCGGCACCTATTTTTGAAATACCTATCGGAAACTACATCTGAAATGCCTATCAGCACCTATATTTGAAATGCCTATCGGCAACCATATCTGGAATGCCTATCGGCACCTATATTTGAAATGCCTTTCGGCTTCTATATCTGAAATGCCTATCGGCACCTATATCTGAAATGCCTATCGGCACCTATTTTTGAAATGCCTATCGGAAACTACATCTGAAATGCCTATCAGCACCAATATTTGAAATGCCTATCGGAAACTACATCTGAAATACCTATCAGCACCAATATTTGAAATGCCTATCGGCAACCATACCTGAAATGCCTATCGACACCTATATTTGAAATACCTATTGGCTTCTATATCTGAAATGCCTATCGGCACCTATTTTTAAAATGCCAATCGGCAACTATATCTGAAATGCCTATCGGCACCTATATCTGAAATGCCTATTGGCACCAATTTTTGAAATGCCTATCGGAAACTACATTTGAAATGCCTATCAGCACCTATATTTGAAATGCCTATCGGCAACCATATCTGGAATGCTTATCGGCACCTATATTTGAAATGCCTATCGGCTTCTATATCTGAAATGCCTATCGGCACATATTTTTAAAATGCCAATCGGCAACTATATCTGAAGTGCCTATCGGCACCTATATCTGAAATGCCTATCGGCACCTCTTTTTGAAATGCCTATCGAAAACTACATCTGAAATGCCTATCAGCACCTATATTTGAAATGCCTATCGGCAACCACATCAGAAATGCCTATCGGCACCTATATCTGAAATGCCTTTCGGCATTTATATCTGAAATGCCTATCGACACCTATATTTGAAATGCCTATCGGCACCTATATTTTAAATGCCTATCGGCAACTATATCTGATATGCCTATCGGCACCTATATCTGAAATGCCTATCGGCACCTATTTTTGAAATGCCTATCGGAAACTACATCTAAAATGCCTATCGGCACCTATTTTTAAAATGCCAATCGGCAACTCTATCTGAAATGCCTATCGGCACCTATGTCTGAAATGCCTATCGGCACCTATTTTTGAAATGCCTATCGGAAACTACATCTGAAATGCCTATCAGCACCTATATTTGAAATGCCTATCGGCAACCATATCTGGAATGCCTATCGGCACCTATATTTGAAATGCCTATCGGCTTCTATATCTGAAATGCCTATCGGCACCTATTTTTAAAATGCCAATCGGCAGCTATATCTGAAATGCCTATCGGCACCTATATCTGAAATGCGTATCGGCACCTATTTTTGAAATGCCTATCGGAAACTACATCTGAAATGCCTATCAGCACCTATATTTGAAATGCCTATCGGCAACCATATCTGGAATGCCTATCGGCACCTATATTTGAAATGCCTATCGGCTTTTATATCTGAAATGCCTATCGGCACCTATTTTTAAAATGCCAATCGGCAACTATATCTGAAGTGCCTATCGGCACCTATATCTGAAATGCCTATCGGCACCTATTTTTTAAATGCCTATCGAAAACTACATCTGAAATGCCTATCAGCACCTATATTTGAAATGCCTTTCGGCAACCACATCAGAAATGCCTATCGGCACCTATATCTGAAATGCCTTTCGGCATTTATATCTGAAATGCCTATCGACACCTATATATGAAATGCCTATCGGCACCTATATTTTAAATGCCTATCGGCAACTATATCTGATATGCCTATCGGCACCTATATCTGAAATGCCTATCGGCACCTATTTTTGAAATGTCTATCGGAAACTACATCTAAAATGCCTATCGGCACCTATTTTTAAAATGCCGATCGGCAACTCAATCTGAAATGCCTATCGGCACCTATATCTGAAATGCCTATCGGCACCTATTTTTGAAATGCCTATCGGAAACTACATCTGAAATGCCTATCAGCACCTATATTTGAAATGCCTATCGGCAACCATATCTGGAATGCCTATCGGCACCTATATTTGAAATGCCTATCGGCTTCTATATCTGAAATGCCTATCGACACATATTTTTAAAATGCCAATCGGCAACTATATATGAAATGCCTATCGGCACCTATATCTGAAATGCCTATCGGCACCTATTTTTGAAATGCCTATCGGAAACTACATCTGAAATGCCTATCAGCACCAATATTTGAAATGCCTATCGGCAAATATATCTGAAATGCCTATCGATACCTATATTTGAAATACCTATCGGCTTCTATATCTGAAATGAACATCGGCACCTATTTTTAAAATGCCAATCGGCAACTATATCTGAAATGCCTATCGGCACCTATATCTGAAATGCCTATCGGCACCAATTTTTGAAATGCCTATCGAAAACTACATCTGAAATGCCTATCAGCACCTATATTTAAAATGCCTATCGGCAACCATATCTGGAATGCTTATCGGAACCTATATTTGAAATGCCTATCGGCTTCTATATCTGAAATGCTTATCGGCACCTATTTTTAAAATGCCAATCGGCAACTATATCTGAAATGCCTATCAGCAACTATATCTGAAATGCCTATCGGCACCTATTTTTGAAATGCCTATCGGAAACTACATCTGAAATGCCTATCAGCACCTATATTTGAAATGCCTATCGGCAACCATATCTGGAATGCCTATCGGCACCTATATTTGAAATGCCTATCGGCTTCTATATCTGAAATGCCTATCGGCACCTATTTTTAAAATGCCAATCGGCAATTATATCTGAAATGCCTATCGGCACCTATATCTGAAATGCCTATCGGCACCTATTTTTGAAATGCCTATCGGAAACTACATCTGAAATTCCTATCAGCACCTATATTTGAAATGCCTAACGGCAACCATATCTGGAATGCCTATCGGCACCTATATTTGAAATGCCTATCGGCTTCTATATCTGAAATGCCTAACGGCACCTATTTTTAAAATGCTAATCGGCAACTATATCTGTAATGCCTATCGGCACCTATATCTGAAATGCCTATCAGCACCTATTTTTGAAATGCCTATCGGAAACTACATCTGAAATGCCTATCAGCACCAATATTTGAAATGCCTATCGGCATCCATATCTGAAATGCCTAACGACACCTATATTTGAAATACCTATCGGCTTCTATATCTGAAATGCCTATCGGCACCTATTTTTAAAATGCCAATCGGCAACTATATCTGAAATGCCCATCGGCACCTATATCTGAAATGCCTATCGGCACCAATTTTTGAAATGCCTATCGGAAACTACATCTGAAATGCCTATCAGCACCTATATTTGAAATGCCTATCGGCAACTACATCAGAAATGCCTATCGGCACCTATATCTGAAATGTCTTTCGGCATTTATATCTGAAATGCCTATCGACACCTATATTTGAAATGCCTATCGGCACCTATATTTTAAATGCCTATCGGCAACTATATCTGATATGCCTATCGGCACCTATATCTGAAATGACTATCGGCACCTATTTTTGAAATGCCTATAGGAAACTACATCTAAAATGCCTATCGGCACCTGTTTTTAAAATGCCAATCGGCAACTCTATCTGAAATGCCTATCGGCACCTATTTTTGAAATGCCTATCGGAAACTACATCTGAAATGCCTATCAGCACCTATATTTGAAATCCCTATCGGCAACCATATCTGAAATGCCTATCGACACATATATTTGAAATACCTATCGGTTTCTATATCTGAAATGCCTATCGGCACCTATATCTGAAATGCCTATAGGCGCCAATTTTTGAAATGCCTTTTGGAAACTACATCTGAAATGCCTATCAGCACCTATATTTGAAATGCCTATCGGCAACCATATCTGAAACGCCTATCGGCACCTATATTTGAAATGCCTATCGGCTTCTATATCTGAAATGCCTATCGACACTTATTTTTAAAATGCCAATTGGCAACTATATCTGAAATGCCTTTCGGCACCTATATCTGAAAGCCTATTGGTACCTATTTTTGAAATGCCTATCGGAAACTACATTTGAAATGCCTATCAGCACTTATATTTGAAATGCCTATCGGCAACCATATCTGGAATGCCTATCGACACCTATATTTGAAATGCCTATCGGCTTCTATATCTGAAATGCCTATCGGCACCTATATTTAAAATGCCAATCGGCAACTATATCTGAAATGCCTATCGGCACCTATATCTGAAATGCCTATCGGCACCTATTTTTGAAATGCCTATCGGAAACTACATCTAAAATGCCTATCGGCACCTATTTTTAAAATGCCAATCGGCAACTCTATCTGAAATGCCTATCGGCACCTATATCTGAAATGCCTATCGGCACCAATTTTTGAAATGCCTATTGGAAAATACATCCGAAATGCCTATCAGCACCTATATTTGAAATGCCTATCGGCACCTATTTTTGAAATGCCTATCGGAAACTACATCTGAAATGCCTATCAGCACCTATATTCGAAATGCCTATCGGCAACCATATCTGGAATGCCTATCGTCACCTATATCTGAAATGCCTATCGGTACCTATTTTGGAAATGCCTATCGAAAACTACATCTGAAATGCTTATCAGCACTTATATTTGAAATGCCTATCGGCAACCATATCTGGAATGCCTATCGGCACCTATATTTGAAATGCCTATCGGCTTCTATATCTGAAATGCCTATCATCACCTATTTTTAAAATGCCAATCGGCAACTATATCTGAAATGCTTATCGGCACCTATTTTTTAAATGCCTTTCGAAAACTACATCTGAAATGCCCATCTGCTCCTTTATTTGAAATGCCTATCGGCAACCATATCTGAAATGCCTATCGACACTTATATTTGAAATACCTATCGGCATCTATATCTGAAATGCCTATCGGCACCTGTTCTTAAAATGCCAATCGGAAACTATATCTGAAATGCCTATCGGCACCTATAACTGAAATGCCAATCGGCATCAATTTTTGAAATGCCAATCGGAAAATACATCTAAAATGCTTATCAGCACCTATATTTGAAATGCCTATCGGCAACCATATCTGAAATGCCTATCGACACCTATATTTGAAATACCTATCGGCTTCTATATCTGAAATGCCTATCGGCACCTGTTTTTAAAATGCCAATCGGCAACTATATCTGAAATGCCTATCGGCATCTATAACTGAAATGCCTATCGAAACTTATTTTTGAAATGCCTATCGGAAACTACATCTGAAATGCCTATCAGCATCTATATTTGAAATGCCTATCGGCAACAATATCTGGAATGCCTATCGGCACCTATATTTGAAATGCCTATCGGCTTCTATATCTCAAATGCCTATCGGCACCTATTTTTAAAATGCCAATCGGCAACTATATTTGTAATGCCTATCGGCACCTATATCTGAAATGCCTATCGGCACCTATTTTTGAAATGCCTATCGGAAACTACATCTGAAATGCCTATCAGCACCTATATTTGAAATGCCTATCGGCAACCATATCTGGAATGCCTATCGGCACCTATATTTGAAATGCCTATCGGCTTCTATATCTGAAATGCCTATCGGTACCTATTTTTAAAATGCCAATCGGCAACTATATTTGTAATGCCTATCGGCACCTATATCTGAAATGCCTATCGGCACCTATTTTTGAAATGCCTATCGGAAGCTACATCTGCAATGCCTATCAGCACCAATATTTGAAATGCCTATCGGCAACCATATCTGAAATGTCTATCGACACCTATATTTGAAATACCTATCGGCTTCTATATCTGAAATGCCTATCGGCACCTGTTTTTAAAATGCCAATCGGCAACTATATCTGAAATGCCTATCATCATCTATAACTGAAATGCCTATCGGCATCAAACTTTGAATCGCCTATCGGAAACTACATCTAAAATGCCTATCAGCACCTATATTTGAAATGCCTATCGGCAACCATATATGGACTGCCTATCGGCACCTATATTTGAAATGCCTATCGGCTTCTATATCTGAAATGCCTATCGGCACCTATTTTCAATATGGCAATTGGCAACTATATCTGAAATGCCTATCGGCACCTATATCTGAAATGCCTATCGGCACCTATTTTTGAAATGCCTATCGAAAACTACATCTGAAATGCCTATCAGCACCTATATTTGAAATGCCTATCGGCAACCATATCTGGAATGCCTATCGGCACCAATATTTGAAATGCCTATCGGCCTCTATATCTGAAATGCCTATCGGCACCTATTTTTAAAATGCCAATCGGCAACTATATCTGTAATGCCTATCGGCACCTATATCTGAAATGCCTATCGGCACCTATTTTTGAAATGCCTATCGGAAGCTACATCTGCAATGCCTATCAGCACCAATATTTGAAATGCCTATCGGCAACCATATCTGAAATGCCTATCGACACCTATATTTGAAATACCTATCGGCTTCTATATCTGAAATGCCTATCGGCACCTGTTTTTAAAATGCCAATCGTCAACTATATCTGAAATGCCTATCGGCATCTATAACTAAAATGCCTATCGGCATCAATTTTTGAAATGCCTATCGGAAACTACATCTAAAATGCCTTTCAGCACCTATATTAGAAATGCCTATCGGCAACCAAATCTGGAATGCCTATCGGCACCTATATTTGAAATGCCTATCAGCTACTATATCTGAAAAGCCTATCTGCACCTATTTTTAAAATGCCAATCGGCAACTATATCTGAAATGCCTATCGGCACCTATATCTGAAATGCCGATCGGCACTAATTTTTGAAATGCCTATCGGAAACTACATCTGAAATGCCTATCAGCACCTATATTTTAAATGCCTATCGGCAACCATATCTGGAATGCCTATCGGCACCTATATTTGAAATGCCTATCGGCTTCTAAATCTGAAATGTCTATCGGCACCTATTTTTAAAATGCCAATCGGCAACTATATCTGAAATGTCTATCGGCACCTATATCTGAAATGCCTATCGGCACCTATTTTTGAAATGCCTATCGGAAACTACATCTGAAATGCCTATCAGCACCTATATTTGAAATGCCTATCGGCAACTATATCTGGATTGCCTATCGGCACCTATATTTGAAATGCCTATCGGCTTTTATATCTGAAATGCCTATTGGCACCTATTTTTAAAATGCCAATCGGATACTATATCTGAAATGCCTATCGGCACCTATATCTGAAATGCTTATCGGCACCTATTTTTGAAATGCCTATCGAAAACTACATCTGAAATGCCTATCAGCACCTATATTTGAAATGCCTATCGGCAACCATATCTGAAATGCCTATCGACACCTATATTAGAAATACCTATCGGCTTCTATATCTGAAATGCCTATCGGCGCCTATTTTTAAAATGCCAATCGGTAACTATATCTGAAATGCTATCGGCACCAATATCTGAAATGCCTTTCGGCATTTATATCTGAAATGCCTATCGACACCTATATTTGAAATGCCTATCGGCACCTATATTTTAAATGCCTATCGGCAACTATATCTGATGTGCCTATCGGCACCTATATCTGAAATGCCTATCGGCACCTATTTTTGAAATGCCTATCGGAAACTACATTTTAAATGCCTATCGGCACCTATTTTTTAAATGCCATTAGGCAACTAAATTAAAAATGCCTATCGGCACCTATATCTGAAATGCCTATCGGCACCTTTATTTGAAATGCCTATCGGCAACCATATCTGAAGTTCCTATCGACACCTATATTTGAAATACCTATCGGCTTCTATATCTGAAATGCCTATCGGCACCTATTTTTAAAATGCCAATCGGCAACTATATATTCTGAAATGCCTATCGGCACCTATATCTGAAATGCCTATCGGCACCAATTTTTGAAATGCCTATCGGAAACTACATCTGAAATGCCTATCAGCACCTATACTTGAAATGCCTATCGGCAACCATATCTGGAATGCCTATCGGCACCTATATTTGAAATGCCTATCGGCTTCTATATCTGAAATGCCTATCGACACCTATTTTTAAAATGCCAATTGGCAACTATATCTGAAATGCCTATCGGCACCTAGATCTGAAATGCCTATCGGTACCTATTTTTGAAATGCCTATCGGAAAATACATCTGAAATGCCTATCAGCACTTATATTTGAAATGCCTATCGGCAACCATATCTGGAATGCCTATCGGCACCTATATTTGAAATGCCTATCGGCTTCTATATCTGAAATGCCTTTTGGCACCTATTTTTAAAATGCCAATCGGCAACTATATCTAAAATGCCTATCGGCACTTATATCTGTAATGCCTATCGGCACCTATTTTTGAAATGCCTTTCGGAAACTACGTCTGAAATGCCTATCTGCTCCTATATTTGAAATGCCTATCGGCAACCATATCTGAAATGCCTATCGATACCTATATTTGAAATACCTATCGGTTTCTATATCTGAAATGCCTATCAACACCTGTTTTTAAAATGCCAATCGGCAACTATATCTGAAATGCCTATCGGCACCTATATCTGAAATGCCTATCGGCATCAATTTTTGAAATGCCTATCGGAAACTACATCTAAAATGCCTATCAGCACCTATATTTGAAATGCCTATCGGCAACCATATCTGGAATGCCTATCGGCACCTATATTTGAAATGCCTATCGGCTTCAATATCTGAAATGCCCATCGGCACCTATTTTTTAAATGTTAATCGGCAACTATATCTGAAATGCCTATCGGCACCTATATCTGAAATGCCTATCGGCACCTATTTTTGAAATGCCTATCGGAGACTACATCTGAAATGCCTATCAGCACCTATATTTGAAATGCCTATCGGCAACCATATCTGGAATGACTATCGGCACCTATATTTGAAATGCCTATCGGCTTCTATATCTGAAATGCCTATCGACACTTATTTTTAAAATGCCAATCGGCAACTATATCTGAAATGCATATCGGCACCTATATCTGAAATGCCTATCGGCACTTATTTTTGAAATGCCTATCGGAAACTACATCTGAAATGCCTATCAGCACCTATATTTGTAATGCCTATCGGCAACTATATCTGGAATGCCTATCGGCACCTATATTTGAAATGCCTATTGGCTTCTATATCCGAAATGCCTATCGGCACCTATTTTTTAAATGTTAATCGGCAACTATATCTGAAATGCCTATCGGCACCTATTTTTGAAATGCCTATCGGAAACTACATCTGAAATGCCTATCAGCACCTATATTTTAAATGCCTATCGGCAACCATATCTGGAATGCCTATCGGCACCTATATTTGAAATGCCTATCGGCACCTATATTTGAAATGCCTATCGGCTTCTATATCTGAAATGCCTATTGACACTTATTTTTAAAATGCTAATCGGCAAATATATCTGAAATGCCTATCGGCACCTATATCTGAAATGCCTATCAGCACCTATATTTGAAATGCCTATCGGCAACCATATCTGGAATGCCTATCGGCACCTATTTTTAAAATGCCAATCGGCAACTATATCTGAAATGCCTATCGGCACCTATATCTGAAATGCCTATCGGCACCTATTTTTGCAATGCCTATCGGAAACTACATCTGAAATGCCTATCAGCACCTATATTTGAAATGCCTATCAGCAACCATATCTGGAATGCCTATCGGCACCTATATTTGAAATGCCTATCGGCTTCTATATCTGAAATGCCTATCGGCACCTATTTTTAAAATGCCAATCGGCAACTATATCTGTAATGCCTATCGGCACCTATATCTGAAATGCCTAACGGCACCTATTTTTGAAATACTTATCGGAAACCACATCTGAAATGCCTACCAGCACCAATATTAGAAATGCCTATCGGCTACCATATCTGGAATGCCTATCGAAACCTATATTTGAAATTCCTATCGGCTTCTATATCTGATATGCCTATTGGCACCTATTTTTAAAATGCCAATCGGCAACTATATCTCAAATGCCTATCGGCACCTATATTTGAAATACCTATCGGCACCTATATTTGAAATGCCTATCGGCAACCATATCTGGAATGCCTATCGGCACCTATATTTGAAATGCCTATCGGCTTCTATATCTGAAATGCCTATCGGTACCTATTTTTAAAATGCCAATCGGCAACTATATCTGAAGTGCCTATCGGCACCTATATCTGAAATGCCTATCGGCACCTATTTTTGAAATGCCTATCGAAAAATACATCTGAAATGCCTATCAGCACCTATATTTGAAATGCGTATCGGCAACCACATTAGAAATGCCTATCGACACCTATATCTGAAATGCCTTTTGGCATTTATATCTGAAATGCCTATCGACACCTATATTTGAAATGCCTATCGGAACCTATATTTTAATTGCCTATTGGCAACTATATCTGATATGCCTATCGGCACCAATTTTTGAAATGCCTATCGGAAACTACATCTGAAATGCCTATCAGCACCTATATTTGAAATGCTTATTGGCAACTATATCTGGAATGCCTATCGGCACCTATATTTGAAATGCCTATCGGCTTTTATATCTGAAATGCCTATCGGCACCTATTTTTAAAATGCCAATCGGCAACTATATCTAAAATGCCTATCGGCACCTATATCTGAAATGCCTATCGGCACTTATTTTTGAAATGCCTATCGGAAACTACATCTGAAATGCCTATCAGCACCTATATTTTAAATGCCTATCGGCAACCATATCTGAAATGCCTATCGGCACCTATATTTGAAATGCCTATTGGCTTCTATATCCGAAATGCCTATCGGCACCTATTTTCTGAATGTTAATCGGCAACTATATCTGAAATGCCTATCGGCACGTATATCTGAAATGCCTATCGGCACCTATTTTTGAAATGCCTATCGGAAAATACATCTGAAATGCCTATCAGCACCTATATTTGAAATGCCTATCGGCAACCATATCTGGAATGCCTATCGGCACCTATATTTGAAATGCCTATCGGCTTCTATATCTAAAATGCCTATCGACACTTATTTTTAAAATGCTAATCGGCAACTATATCTGAAATGCCTATCGGCACCTATATCTGAAATGCCTATCGGCACTTATTTTTGAAATGCCTATCGGAAACTATATCTGAAATGCCTATCAGCACCTATATTTGAAATGCCTATCGGCAACCATATCTGGAATGCCTATCGGCACCTATTTTTAAAATGCCAATCGGCAACTATATCTGAAATGCCTATCGGCACCTATATCTGAAATGCCTATCGGCACCTATTTTTGCAATGCCTATCGGAAACTACATCTGAAATGCCTATCAGCACCTATATTTGAAATGCCTATCAGCAACCATATCTGGAATGCCTATCGGCACCTATATTTGAAATGCCTATCGGCTTCTATATTTAAAATGCCTATCGGCACCTATTTTTAAAATGCCAATCGGCAACTATATCTGTAATGCCTATCGGCACCTATATCTGAAATGCCTAACGGCACCTATTTTTGAAATGCCTATCGGAAACCACATCTGAAAAGCCTATCAGCACCAATATTAGAAATGCCTATCGGCAACCATATCTGAAATGCCTATCGGCACCTATATTTGAAATGCCTATCGGCTTCTATATCTGAAATGCCTATCGGCACCTATTTTTAAAATGCCAATCGGCAAATATATCTGAAGTGCCTATCGGCATCTATATCTGAAATGCCTATCGGCACCTATTTTTGAAATGCCTATCGAAAACTACATCTGAAATGCCTATCAGCACCTATATTTGAAATGCCTATCGGCAGCCACATCAGAAATGCCTATCGACACCTATATCTGAAATGCCTTTTGGCATTTATATCTGAAATGCCTATCGACACCTATATTTGAAATGCCTATCGGAACCTATATTTTAATTGCCTATTGGCAACTATATCTGATATGCCTATCGGCACCTATATCTGAAATGCCTATCGGCACCTATTTTTAAAATGCCTATCGGAAACTACATCTAAAATGCCTATCGGCACCTATTTATAAAATGCTAATCGGCAACTATATCTGAAATGTGTATCGGCATCTATATCTGAAATGCCTATCGGGACCTATTTTTGAAATGCCTATCGGAAACTACATCTGAAATGCCTATCAGCACCTATATTTGAAATGCCTATCGGCAACCATATCTGAAATGCCTATCGACACCTATATTTAAAATACCTATCGGCTTCTATATCTGAAATGCCTATCGGCACCTATTTTTAAAATGCCAATATGCAACTATATCTGAAATGCCTATCGGCACCTATATCTGAAATGCCTATCGGCACCAATTTTTGAAATGCCTATCAGAAACTACATCTGAAATGCCTATCAGCACCTATATTTGAAATGCTTATTGGCAACCATATCTGAAATGCCTATCGGCACCTATATTTGAAATGCCTATCGGCTTTTATATCTGAAATGCCTATCGGCACCTATTTTTAAAATGCCAATTGGCAACTATATCTGAAATGCCTATCGGCTCCTATTTTTGAAATGACTTTCGGAAACTACATCTGAAATGCCTATCTGCTCCTATATTTGAAATGCCTATCGGCAACCATATCTGAAATGCCTATCGACACCTATATTTGAAATACCTATCGGCTTCTATATCTGAAATGCCTATCGGCACCTGTTCTTAAAATGCCAATCGGCAACTATATCTGAAATGCCTATCGGCACCTATAACTGAAATGCCTATCGGCATCAATTTTTGAAATGCCTATCGGAAAATACATCTAAAATGCCTATCAGCACCTATATGTGAAATGCCTATCAGCAACCATATCTGGAATGCCTATCGGCACCTATATTTGAAATGCCTATCGGCTTCTATATCTGAAATGCCTATCGACACTTATTTTTAAAATGCCAATCGGCAACTATATCTGAAATGCCTATCGGCACCTATTTTTTAAATGTTAATCGGCAACTATATCTGAAATGCCTATCGGCACCTATATCTGAAGTGCCTATCGGCACCTATTTTTGAAATGCCTATCGGAAACTACATCTGAAATGCCTATCAGCACCTATATTTGAAATGCCTATCGGCAACCATATCTGGAATGCCTATCGGCCCCTATATTTGAAATGCCTATCGACTTCTATATCTGAAATGCCTATTGACACTTATTTTTAAAATGCCAATCGGCAACTATATCTGAAATGTCTATCGGCACCTATATCTAAAATGCCTATCGGCACTTATTTTTGAAATGCCTATCGGAAACTACATCTGAAATGCCTATCAGCACCTATATTTGAAATGCCTATCGGCAACCATATCTGGAATGCCTATCGGAACCTATATTTGAAATGCCTATCGGCTTCTATATCTGAAATGCCTATCGGCACATATTTTTAAAATGCCAATCGGCAACTATATCTGAAATGCCTATCGGCACCTATATCTGAAATGCCTATCAGCACCAATTTTTGAAATGCCTATCGGAAACTACATCTAAAATGCCTATCGGCAACTATATCTAAAATGCCTATCGGCACCTATATCTGAAATGCCTATCGGCACCTATTTTTGAAATGCCTATCGGAAACCACATCTGAAATGCCTATCAACACCAATATTAGAAATGCCTATCAGCAACCATATCTGGAATGCCTATCGGCACCTATATTTGAAATGCCTATCGGCTTCTATATCTGAATTGCCTATCGGCACCTATTTTTAAAATGCCAATCGGCAACTATATCTCAAATTCCTATCGGCACCTATATCTAAAATGCCTGTCGGCACCTATATTTGAAATGCCTATCGGCAACCATATCTGGAATGCCTATCAGCACCTATATTTGAAATGCCTATCGGCTTCTATATCTGAAATGCCTATCGGCACCTATTTTTAAAATGCCAATCGGCAACTATATCTGAAGTGCCTATCGGCACCT
Organism: Venustoraphidia nigricollis; assembly: GCA_034508555.1. Lineage (NCBI taxonomy): Eukaryota > Metazoa > Arthropoda > Insecta > Raphidioptera > Raphidiidae > Venustoraphidia > Venustoraphidia nigricollis. The sequence continues at coordinate 4,570,497 of JAVRKA010000041.1, forward strand.
ATATCTGAAATGCCTATCGGCACCTATTTTTGAAATGCCTATCGAAAACTACATCTAAAATGCCTATCAGCACCTATATTTAAATTGCCTATCGGCAACCACATCAGAAATGCCTATCGGCACCTATATCTGTAATGCCTTTCGGCATTTATATCTGAAATGCCTATCGACTACTATATTTGAAATGCCTATCGGAACCTATATTTTAATTGCCTATCGGCAACTATATCTGATATGCCTATCGGCACCTATATCTGAAATGCCTATCGGCACCTATTTTTGAAGTGCCTATCGGAAACTACATCTAAAATGCCTATCGGCACCTATTTTTAAAATGCTAATCGGCAACTATATCTGAAATGCCTATCGGCACCCATATCTGAAATGCCTATCGGGACCTATTTTTGAAATGCCTATCGGAAACTACATCTAAAATGCCTACCAGCACCTATATTTGAAATGCCTATCGGCAACCATATCTGAAATGCCTATCGACACCTATATTTGAAATACCTATCGGCTTCTATATTTGAATCGCCTATCGGCACCTATTTTTAAAATGCCAATCTGCAACTATATCTGAAATGCCTATCGACACCTATATCTGAAATGCCTATCGGCACCAATTTTTGAAATGCCTATCAGAAACTACATCTGAAATGCCTATCAGCACCTATATTTGAAATGCCTATCGGCAACTATATCTGGAATGCCTATCGGCACCTATATATTTGAAATGCCTATCGGCTTCTATATCTGAAATGCCTATCGACACCAATTTTAAAAATGCCAATTGGCAACTATATCTGAAATGCCTATCGGCACCTATATCTGAGATGCCTATCGGCACTTATTTTTGAAATGCCTATCGGAAACTACATCTGAAATGCCTATCAGCACTTATATTTGAAATGCCTATCGGCAACCATATCTGGAATGCCTATCGGCACCTATATTTGAAATGCCTATCGGCTTCAATATCTGAAATGCCTATCGGCACCTATTTTTTAAATGTTAATCGGCAACTATATCTGAAATGCCTATCGGCACCTATATCTGAAATGCCTATCGGCACCTATTTTTGAAATGCCTATCGGAAACTACATCTATAATGCCTATCAGCACTTATATTTGAAATGCCTATCGGCAACCATATCTGGAATGCCTATCGGCACCTATATTTGAAATGCCTATCGGCTTCTATATCTGAAATGCCTATCGGCACCTATTTTTAAATTGCCAATCGGCAACTATATCTGAAATGCCTATCGGCACCTATTTTTGAAATGCCTTTCGGAAACTACATCTGAAATGCCTATCTGCTACTATATTTGAAATGCCTATCGGCAACCATATCTGAAATGCCTATCGACACCTATAATTGAAATACCTATCGGCTTTTATATCTGAAATGCCTATCGGCACCTGTTCTTAAAATGCCAATCGGCAACTATATCTGAAATGCCTATCGGCACCTATAACTGAAATGCTTATCGGCATCAATTTTTGAAATGCCTATCGGAAAATACATCTAAAATGCCTATCAGCACCTATATGTGAAATGCCTATCGGCACCTATTTTTAATATGCCAATTGGCAACTATATCTGAAATGCCTATCGGCACCTATATCTGAAATGCCTATCGGCACCTATATCTGAAATGCCTATCGGCACCTATTTTTGAAATGCCTATCGGAAACTACATCTGAAATGCCTATCAGCACCTATATTTGAAATGCCTATCGGCACCTATTTTTAAAATGCCAATCGGCAACTATATCTGAAATGCCTATCGGCACCTATATCTGAAATGCCTATCGGCACCAATTTTTGAGATGCCGATCGGAAATTACATCTGGAATGCCTATCAGCACCTATATTTGAAATGCCTATCGGCAACTATATCTGAAATGCCTATCAGCACCTATATTTGAAATGCCTATCGGCACCTATTTTTAAAATGCCAATCGGCAACTATATCTGAAATGCCTATCGGCACCTATATCTGAAATGCCTATCGGCACCAATTTTTGAGATGCCTATCGGAAATTACATCTGGAATGCCTATCAGCACCTATATTTGAAATGCCTATCGGCAACTATATCTGGAATGCCTATCGGCACCTATATTTGAAATGCCTATCGGCTTCTATATCTGAAATGCCTATCGACACCTATTTTTAAAATGCCAATCGGCAACTATATCTGAAATGCCCATTAGCACCTATATTTGAAATGCCCATCGGCAACCATATCTGGAATGCCTATCGGCACCTATATTTGAAATGCCTATCGGCTTCTATATCTGAAATGCCTATCGGCACCTATTTTTAAAATGCCAATCGGCAACTATATCTGTAATGCCTATCGGCATCTATATCTGAAATGCCTATCGGCACCTATTTTTGAAATGCCTATCGGAAGCTACATCTGCAATGCCTATCAGCACCAATATTTGAAATGCCTATCGGCAACCATATCTAAAATGCCTATCCACACCTATATTTGAAATACCTATCGGCTTCTATATCTGAAATGCCTATCGGCACCTGTTTTTAAAATGCCAATCGGCAACAATATCTGAAATGCCTATCGGCACCTATAACTGAAATGCCTATCGGCATCAATTTTTGAAACGCCTATCGGAAACTACATCTAAAATGCCTATCAGCACCTATATTTGAAATGCCTATCAGCAACCATATCTGGAATGCCTATCGGCACTTATATTTGAAACGCCTATCGGCTTCTATATCTGAAAAGCCTATCGGCACCTATTTTTAAAATGCCAATCGGCAACTATATCTGAAATGCCTATCGGCACCTATTTTTGAAATTCCTATCGGAACCTACATCTGAAATGCCTATCAGCACCTATATTTGAAATGCCTATCGGCAACCATATCTGAAATGCCTATCGGCACCAATTTTTGAATTGCCTATCGGAAACTACATCTAAAATGCCTATCAGCACCTATATTTGAAATGCCTATCGGCAACCATATCTGGAATGCTTAGCGGCACCTATATTTGAAATGCCTATCGGCTTCTATATCTGAAATGTCTATCGGCACCTATTTTTAAAATGCCAATCGGCAACTATATCTGAAAAGCCTATCGGCACCTATTTTTGAAATTCCTATCGGAACCTACATCTGAAATGCCTATCAGCACCTATATTTGAAATGCCTATCGGCAACCATATCTGGAATGCCTAACGGCACCTATATTTGAAATGCCTATCAGCTTCTATAACTGAAATGCCTATCGGCACCTATTTTTAAAATGCCAATCGGCAACTATATCTGTAATGCCTATCGGCACCTATATCTGAAATGCCTATCGGCACCTATTTTTGAAATTCCTATCGGAACCTACATCTGAAATGCCTATCAGCACCTATATTTGAAATGCCTATCGGCAACCATATCTGGAATGCCTAACGGCACCTATATTTGAAATACCTATCGGCTTCTATAACTGAAATGCCTATCGGCACCTGTTTTTAAAATGCCATTCGGCAACTATATCTGAAATGCCTATCGGCACCTATATCTGAAATGCCTATCGGCATCAATTTTTGAAATGCCTATCGGAAACTACATATAAAATGCCTATCAGCACCTATATTTGAAATGCCTATCGGCAACCATATCTGGAATGCCTATCGGAACCTATATTTGAAATGCCTATCGGCTTCTATATCTGAAATGCCTATCGGCACCTTTTTTAAAATGCCAATAGGCAACTATATCTGAAATGCCTATCGGCACCTATATCTGAAATGCCTATCGGCACCAATTTTTGAAATGCCTATCGGAAACTACATCTGGAATGCCTATCAGCACCTACATTTGAAATGCCTATCGGCAACCATATCTGGAATGCCTATCGGCACCTATATTTGAATTGCCTATCGGCTTCTATATCTGAAATGCCTATCGGCGCCTATTTTTAAAATGCCAATCGGCAACTATATCTGAAATGCTTATCAGCACCTATATCTGAAATGCCTATCGGCACCTATTTTTGAAATGCCTATCGAAAACTACATCTGAAATGCCTATCAGCACCTATATTTGAAATGCCTATCGGCAACTATATCTGGAATGCCTATCGGCACCTGTATTTAAAATGCCTATCGGCTTTTATATCTGAAATCCCTATCGGCACCTATTTTTAAAATGCCAATCGGCAACTATATCTGAAATGCCTATCGGCACCTATATCTGAAATGCCTATCGGCACCTATTTTTGAAATGCCTATCGGAAACTACATCTGAAATGCCTATCAGCATCTATATTTGAAATGCCTATTGGCAACCATATCTGGAATGCCTATCGGCACCTATATTTGAAATGCCTATCGGCTTCTATATCTAAAATGCCTATCGGCACCTATTTTTAAAATGCTAATCGGCAACTGTATCTGTAATGCCTATCGGCACCTATATCTGAAATGCCTTTCGGCACCTATTTTTGAAATGCCTATCAGAAACTACATCTGAAATGCCTATCAGCACCAATATTTGAAATGCCTATCGGCAACCATATCTGAAATGCCTATCGACACCTATATTTGAAATACCTATCGGCTTCTATATCTGAAATGCCTATCGGCACCTATTTTTAAAATGCTAATCGGCAACTATATCTGAAATGCCCATCGGCACCTATATCTGAAATGCCTATCGGCACCAATTTTTAAAATGCCTATCGGAAACTACATCTGAAATGCCTATCAGCACCTATATTTGAAATGCCTATCGGCAACCATATCTGGAATGCCTATCAGCACCTTTATTTGAAATGCCTATTGGCTTCTATATCTGAAATGCCTATCGGCACCTATTTTTAAAATGCCAATCGGCAACTATATCTGAAATGCCTATCGGGACATATATCTGAAATGCCTTTTGGCACCTATTTTTGAAATGCCCATCGGAAACTACATCTGAAATGCCTATCAGCACCTATATTTGAAATGCCTATTGGCAACCATATCTGGAATGCCCATCGGCACCTATATTTGAAATGCCTATCGGCTTCTTTATCTGAAATGCTTATCGGCACCTATTTTTAAAATGCCAATCGGACATATATCTGAAGTGCCTATCGGCACCTATACCTGAAATGCCTATCGGCACCTATTTTTGAAATGCCTATCGAAAACTACATCTGAAATGCCTATCAGCAGCTATATTTGAAATGCCTATCGGCAACCACATCAGAAATGCCTATCGGCACCTATATCTAAAATGCCTTTCGGCATTTATATCTGAAATGCCTATCGACACCTATATTTGAAATGCCTATCAGCACCTATATTTTAAATGCCTATCGCCAACTATATCTGATATGCCTATCGGCACCTATATCTGAAATGCCTATCGGCACCTATTTTTGAAATGCCTTTCGGAAACTACATCTAAAATGCCTATCGGCACCTATTTTAAAAATGTCAATCGGCAACTCTATCTGAAATGCCTATCGGCACCTATATCTGAAATGCCTATCGGCACCTATTTTTGAAATGCCTATCGGAAACTACATCGGAAATGCCTATCAGCACCTATATTTGAAATGCCTATCGGCAACCATATCTGAAATGCCTATCGACACCTATATTTGAAATACCTATCGGCTTCTATATCTGAAATGCCTATCGGCACCTGTTCTTAAAATGCCAATCGGCAACTATATCTGAAATGCCTATCGGCACCTATAACTGAAATGCCTATCGGCATCAATTTTTGAAATGCCTATCGGAAAATACATCTAAAATGCCTATCAGCACCTATATGTGAAATGCCTATCAGCAACCATATCTGGAATGCCTATCGGCACCTATATTTGAAATGCCTATCGGCTTCTATATCTGAAATGCCTATCGACACTTATTTTTAAAATGCCAATCGGCAACTATATCTGAAATGCCTATCGGCACCTATTTTTTAAATGTTAATCGGCAACTATATCTGAAATGCCTATCGGCACCTATATCTGAAGTGCCTATCGGCACCTATTTTTGAAATGCCTATCGGAAACTACATCTGAAATGCCTATCAGCACCTATATTTGAAATGCCTATCGGCAACCATATCTGGAATGCCTATCGGCACCTATATTTGAATTGCCTATCGGCTTCTATATCTGAAATGCCTATCGGCGCCTATTTTTAAAATGCCAATCGGCAACTATATCTGAAATGCTTATCAGCACCTATATCTGAAATGCCTATCGGCACCTATTTTTGAAATGCCTATCGAAAACTACATCTGAAATGCCTATCAGCACCTATATTTGAAATGCCTATCGGCAACTATATCTGGAATGCCTATCGGCACCTGTATTTAAAATGCCTATCGGCTTTTATATCTGAAATCCCTATCGGCACCTATTTTTAAAATGCCAATCGGCAACTATATCTGAAATGCCTATCGGCACCTATATCTGAAATGCCTATCGGCACCTATTTTTGAAATGCCTATCGGAAACTACATCTGAATTGCCTATCAGCATCTATATTTGAAATGCCTATTGGCAACCATATCTGGAATGCCTATCGGCACCTATATTTGAAATGCCTATCGGCTTCTATATCTAAAATGCCTATCGGCACCTATTTTTAAAATGCTAATCGGCAACTGTATCTGTAATGCCTATCGGCACCTATATCTGAAATGCCTTTCGGCACCTATTTTTGAAATGCCTATCAGAAACTACATCTGAAATGCCTATCAGCACCAATATTTGAAATGCCTATCGGCAACCATATCTGAAATGCCTATCGACACCTATATTTGAAATACCTATCGGCTTCTATATCTGAAATGCCTATCGGCACCTATTTTTAAAATGCTAATCGGCAACTATATCTGAAATGCCCATCGGCACCTATATCTGAAATGCCTATCGGCACCAATTTTTAAAATGCCTATCGGAAACTACATCTGAAATGCCTATCAGCACCTATATTTGAAATGCCTATCGGCAACCATATCTGGAATGCCTATCAGCACCTTTATTTGAAATGCCTATTGGCTTCTATATCTGAAATGCCTATCGGCACCTATTTTTAAAATGCCAATCGGCAACTATATCTGAAATGCCTATCGGGACATATATCTGAAATGCCTTTTGGCACCTATTTTTGAAATGCCCATCGGAAACTACATCTGAAATGCCTATCAGCACCTATATTTGAAATGCCTATTGGCAACCATATCTGGAATGCCCATCGGCACCTATATTTGAAATGCCTATCGGCTTCTTTATCTGAAATGCTTATCGGCACCTATTTTTAAAATGCCAATCGGACATATATCTGAAGTGCCTATCGGCACCTATACCTGAAATGCCTATCGGCACCTATTTTTGAAATGCCTATCGAAAACTACATCTGAAATGCCTATCAGCAGCTATATTTGAAATGCCTATCGGCAACCACATCAGAAATGCCTATCGGCACCTATATCTAAAATGCCTTTCGGCATTTATATCTGAAATGCCTATCGACACCTATATTTGAAATGCCTATCAGCACCTATATTTTAAATGCCTATCGCCAACTATATCTGATATGCCTATCGGCACCTATATCTGAAATGCCTATCGGCACCTATTTTTGAAATGCCTTTCGGAAACTACATCTAAAATGCCTATCGGCACCTATTTTAAAAATGTCAATCGGCAACTCTATCTGAAATGCCTATCGGCACCTATATCTGAAATGCCTATCGGCACCTATTTTTGAAATGCCTATCGGAAACTACATCGGAAATGCCTATCAGCACCTATATTTGAAATGCCTATCGGCAACCATATCTGAAATGCCTATCGACACCTATATTTGAAATACCTATCGGCTTCTATATCTGAAATGCCTATCGGCACCTATTTTTAAAATACCAATCGGCAACTATATTTGAAATGCCTATCGGCACCTATATCTGAAATGCCCATCGGCACCAATTTTTGAAATGCCTATCGGAAACTACATCTGAAATGCCTATCAGCACCTATATTTGAAATGCCTATCGGCAACCATATCTGGATTGCCTATCAGCACCTATATTTGAAATGCCTATCGGCTTCTGTATCTGAAATGCCTATCGGCACCTATTTTTAAAATGCCAATCGGCAACTATATCTGAATGGCCTATCGGCACCTATATCTGAAATGCCTATCAGCACTAATTTTTGAAATGCCTATCGGAAACTACATCTGAAATGCCTATCGGCAACTATATCTGAAATGCCTATCGGCACCTATATCTGAAATGCCTATCAGCACCTATTTTTGAAATGCCTATCGGAAACCACATCTGAAATGCCTATCAACACCAATATTAGAAATGCCTATCAGCAACCATATCTGGAATGCCTATCGGCACCTATATTTGAAATGCCTATCGGCTTCTATATCAGAATTGCCTATCGGCACCTATTTTTAAAATGCCAATCGGCAACTATATCTCAAATTCCTATCGGCACCTATATCTAAAATGCCTGTCGGCACCTATATTTGAAATGCCTATCGGCAACCATATCTGGAATGCCTATCAGCACCTATATTTGAAATGCCTATCGGCTTCTATATCTGAAATGCCTATCGGCACCTATTTTTAAAATGCCAATCGGCAACTATATCTGAAGTGCCTATCGGCACCTATATCTGAAATGCCTATCGGCACCTATTTTTGAAATGCCTATCGAAAACTACATCTAAAATGCCTATCAGCACTTATATTTAAATTGCCTATCGGCAACCACATCAGAAATGCCTATCGGCACCTATATCTGTAATGCCTTTCGGCATTTATATCTGAAATGCCTATCGACTACTATATTTGAAATGCCTATCGGAACCTATATTTAAATTGCCTATCGGCAACTATATCTGATATGCCTATCGGCACCTATATCTGAAATGCCTATCGGCACCTATTTTTGAAGTGCCTATCGGAAACTACATCTAAAATGCCTATCGGCACCTATTTTTAAAATGCTAATCGGCAACTATATCTGAAATGCCTATCGGCACCCATATCTGAAATGCCTATCGGGACCTATTTTTGAAATGCCTATCGGAAACTACATCTGAAATGCCTATCAGCACTTATATTTGAAATGCCTATCGGCAACCATATCTGGAATGCCTATCGGCACCTATATTTGAAATGCCTATCGGCTTCAATATCTGAAATGCCTATCGGCACCTATTTTTTAAATGTTAATCGGCAACTATATCTGAAATGCCTATCGGCACCTATATCTGAAATGCCTATCGGCACCTATTTTTGAAATGCCTATCGGAAACTACATCTATAATGCCTATCAGCACTTATATTTGAAATGCCTATCGGCAACCATATCTGGAATGCCTATCGGCACCTATATTTGAAATGCCTATCGGCTTCTATATCTGAAATGCCTATCGGCACCTATTTTTAAAATGCCAATCGGCAACTATATCTGAAATGCCTATCGGCACCTATTTTTGAAATGCCTTTCGGAAACTACATCTGAAATGCCTATCTGCTACTATATTTGAAATGCCTATCGGCAACCATATCTGAAATGCCTATCGACACCTATAATTGAAATACCTATCGGCTTTTATATCTGAAATGCCTATCGGCACCTGTTCTTAAAATGCCAATCGGCAACTATATCTGAAATGCCTATCGGCACCTATAACTGAAATGCTTATCGGCATCAATTTTTGAAATGCCTATCGGAAAATACATCTAAAATGCCTATCAGCACCTATATGTGAAATGCCTATCGGCACCTATTTTTAATATGCCAATTGGCAACTATATCTGAAATGCCTATCGGCACCTATATCTGAAATGCCTATCGGCACCTATATCTGAAATGCCTATCGGCACCTATTTTTGAAATGCCTATCGGAAACTACATCTGAAATGCCTATCAGCACCTATATTTGAAATGCCTATCGGCACCTATTTTTAAAATGCCAATCGGCAACTATATCTGAAATGCCTATCGGCACCTATATCTGAAATGCCTATCGGCACCAATTTTTGAGATGCCTATCGGAAATTACATCTGGAATGCCTATCAGCACCTATATTTGAAATGCCTATCGGCAACTATATCTGAAATGCCTATCAGCACCTATATTTGAAATGCCTATCGGCACCTATTTTTAAAATGCCAATCGGCAACTATATCTGAAATGCCTATCGGCACCTATATCTGAAATGCCTATCGGCACCAATTTTTGAGATGCCTATCGGAAATTACATCTGGAATGCCTATCAGCACCTATATTTGAAATGCCTATCGGCAACTATATCTGGAATGCCTATCGGCACCTATATTTGAAATGCCTATCGGCTTCTATATCTGAAATGCCTATCGACACCTATTTTTAAAATGCCAATCGGCAACTATATCTGAAATGCCCATTAGCACCTATATTTGAAATGCCCATCGGCAACCATATCTGAAATGCCTATCGGCACCTATATTTGAAATGCCTATCGGCTTCTATATCTGAAATGCCTATCGGCACCTATTTTTAAAATGCCAATCGGCAACTATATCTGTAATGCCTATCGGCATCTATATCTGAAATGCCTATCGGCACCTATTTTTGAAATGCCTATCGGAAGCTACATCTGCAATGCCTATCAGCACCAATATTTGAAATGCCTATCGGCAACCATATCTAAAATGCCTATCCACACCTATATTTGAAATACCTATCGGCTTCTATATCTGAAATGCCTATCGGCACCTGTTTTTAAAATGCCAATCGGCAACTATATCTGAAATGCCTATCGGCACCTATAACTGAAATGCCTATCGGCATCAATTTTTGAAACGCCTATCGGAAACTACATCTAAAATGCCTATCAGCACCTATATTTGAAATGCCTATCAGCAACCATATCTGGAATGCCTATCGGCACTTATATTTGAAACGCCTATCGGCTTCTATATCTGAAAAGCCTATCGGCACCTATTTTTAAAATGCCAATCGGCAACTATATCTGAAATGCCTATCGGCACCTATTTTTGAAATTCCTATCGGAACCTACATCTGAAATGCCTATCAGCACCTATATTTGAAATGCCTATCGGCAACCATATCTGAAATGCCTATCGGCACCAATTTTTGAATTGCCTATCGGAAACTACATCTAAAATGCCTATCAGCACCTATATTTGAAATGCCTATCGGCAACCATATCTGGAATGCTTAGCGGCACCTATATTTGAAATGCCTATCGGCTTCTATATCTGAAATGTCTATCGGCACCTATTTTTAAAATGCCAATCTGCAACTATATCTGAAAAGCCTATCGGCACCTATTTTTGAAATTCCTATCGGAACCTACATCTGAAATGCCTATCAGCACCTATATTTGAAATGCCTATCGGCAACCATATCTGGAATGCCTAACGGCACCTATATTTGAAATGCCTATCAGCTTCTATAACTGAAATGCCTATCGGCACCTATTTTTAAAATGCCAATCGGCAACTATATCTGTAATGCCTATCGGCACCTATATCTGAAATGCCTATCGGCACCTATTTTTGAAATTCCTATCGGAACCTACATCTGAAATGCCTATCAGCACCTATATTTGAAATGCCTATCGGCAACCATATCTGGAATGCCTAACGGCACCTATATTTGAAATACCTATCGGCTTCTATAACTGAAATGCCTATCGGCACCTGTTTTTAAAATGCCATTCGGCAAATATATCTGAAATGCCTATCGGCACCTATATCTGAAATGCCTATCGGCATCAATTTTTGAAATGCCTATCGGAAACTACATATAAAATGCCTATCAGCACCTATATTTGAAATGCCTATCGGCAACCATATCTGGAATGCCTATCGGAACCTATATTTGAAATGCCTATCGGCTTCTATATCTGAAATGCCTATCGGCACCTTTTTTAAAATGCCAATAGGCAACTATATCTGAAATGCCTATCGGCACCTATATTTGAAATGCCTATCGGCAACAATTTTTGAAATGCCTATCGGAAACTACATCTGGAATGCCTATCAGCACCTACATTTGAAATGCCTATCGGCAACCATATCTGGAATGCCTATCGGCACCTATATTTGAATTGCCTATCGGCTTCTATATCTGAAATGCCTATCGGCGCCTATTTTTAAAATGCCAATCGGCAACTATATCTGAAATGCTTATCAGCACCTATATCTGAAATGCCTATCGGCACCTATTTTTGAAATGCCTATCGAAAACTACATCTGAAATGCCTATCAGCACCTATATTTGAAATGCCTATCGGCAACTATATCTGGAATGCCTATCGGCACCTGTATTTAAAATGCCTATCGGCTTTTATATCTGAAATGCCTATCGGCACCTATTTTTAAAATGCCAATCGGCAACTATATCTGAAATGCCTATCGGCACCTATATCTGAAATGCCTATCGGCACCTATTTTTGAAATGCCTATCGGAAACTACATCTGAAATGCCTATCAGCACCTATATTTGAAATGCCTATTGGCAACCATATCTGGAATGCCTATCGGCACCTATATTTGAAATGCCTATCGGCTTCTATATCTAAAATGCCTATCGGCACCTATTTTTAAAATGCTAATCGGCAACTGTATCTGTAATGCCTATCGGCACCTATATCTGAAATGCCTTTCGGCACCTATTTTTGAAATGCCTATCAGAAACTACATCTGAAATGCCTATCAGCACCAATATTTGAAATGCCTATCGGCAACCATATCTGAAATGCCTATCGACACCTATATTTGAAATACCTATCGGCTTCTATATCTGAAATGCCTATCGGCACCTATTTTTAAAATGCCAATCGGCAACTATATCTGAAATGCCCATCGGCACCTATATCTGAAATGCCTATCGGCACCAATTTTTAAAATGCCTATCGGAAACTACATCTGAAATGCCTATCAGCACCTATATTTGAAATGCCTATCGGCAACCATATCTGGAATGCCTATCAGCACCTTTATTTGAAATGCCTATTGGCTTCTATATCTGAAATGCCTATCGGCACCTATTTTTAAAATGCCAATCGGCAACTATATCTGAAATGCCTATCGGGACATATATCTGAAATGCCTATCGGCACCTATTTTTGAAATGCCCATCGGAAACTACATCTGAAATGCCTATCAGCACCTATATTTGAAATGCCTATTGGCAACCATATCTGGAATGCCCATCGGCACCTATATTTGAAATGCCTATCGGCTTCTTTATCTGAAATGCTTATCGGCACCTATTTTTAAAATGCCAATCGGACATATATCTGAAGTGCCTATCGGCACCTATACCTGAAATGCCTATCGGAAACTACATCTGAAATGCCTATCAGCACCTATATTTGAAATGCCTATCGGCAACCATATCTGGATTGCCTATCAGCACCTATATTTGAAATGCCTATCGGCTTCTGTATCTGAAATGCCTATCGGCACCTATTTTTAAAATGCCAATCGGCAACTATATCTGAATGGCCTATCGGCACCTATATCTGAAATGCCTATCAGCACCAATTTTTGAAATGCCTATCGGAAACTACATCTGAAATGCCTATCGGCAACTATATCTGAAATGCCTATCGGCACCTATATCTGAAATGCCTATCGGCACCTATTTTTGAAATGCCTATCGGAAACCACATCTGAAATGCCTATCAACACCAATATTAGAAATGCCTATCAGCAACCATATCTGGAATGCCTATCGGCACCTATATTTGAAATGCCTATCGGCTTCTATATCTGAATTGCCTATCGGCACCTATTTTTAAAATGCCAATCGGCAACTATATCTCAAATTCCTATCGGCACCTATATCTAAAATGCCTGTCGGCACCTATATTTGAAATGCCTATCGGCAACCATATCTGGAATGCCTATCAGCACCTATATTTGAAATGCCTATCGGCTTCTATATCTGAAATGCCTATCGGCACCTATTTTTAAAATGCCAATCGGCAACTATATCTGAAGTGCCTATCGGCACCTATATCTGAAATGCCTATCGGCACCTATTTTTGAAATGCCTATCGAAAACTACATCTAAAATGCCTATCAGCACTTATATTTAAATTGCCTATCGGCAACCACATCAGAAATGCCTATCGGCACCTATATCTGTAATGCCTTTCGGCATTTATATCTGAAATGCCTATCGACTACTATATTTGAAATGCCTATCGGAACCTATATTTTAATTGCCTATCGGCAACTATATCTGATATGCCTATCGGCACCTATATCTGAAATGCCTATCGGCACCTATTTTTGAAGTGCCTATCGGAAACTACATCTAAAATGCCTATCGGCACCTATTTTTAAAATGCTAATCGGCAACTATATCTGAAATGCCTATCGGCACCCATATCTGAAATGCCTATCGGGACCTATTTTTGAAATGCCTATCGGAAACTACATCTGAAATGCCTATCAGCACTTATATTTGAAATGCCTATCGGCAACCATATCTGGAATGCCTATCGGCACCTATATTTGAAATGCCTATCGGCTTCAATATCTGAAATGCCTATCGGCACCTATTTTTTAAATGTTAATCGGCAACTATATCTGAAATGCCTATCGGCACCTATATCTGAAATGCCTATCGGCACCTATTTTTGAAATGCCTATCGGAAACTACATCTATAATGCCTATCAGCACTTATATTTGAAATGCCTATCGGCAACCATATCTGGAATGCCTATCGGCACCTATATTTGAAATGCCTATCGGCTTCTATATCTGAAATGCCTATCGGCACCTATTTTTAAAATGCCAATCGGCAACTATATCTGAAATGCCTATCGGCACCTATTTTTGAAATGCCTTTCGGAAACTACATCTGAAATGCCTATCTGCTACTATATTTGAAATGCCTATCGGCAACCATATCTGAAATGCCTATCGACACCTATAATTGAAATACCTATCGGCTTTTATATCTGAAATGCCTATCGGCACCTGTTCTTAAAATGCCAATCGGCAACTATATCTGAAATGCCTATCGGCACCTATAACTGAAATGCTTATCGGCATCAATTTTTGAAATGCCTATCGGAAAATACATCTAAAATGCCTATCAGCACCTATATGTGAAATGCCTATCGGCACCTATTTTTAATATGCCAATTGGCAACTATATCTGAAATGCCTATCGGCACCTATATCTGAAATGCCTATCGGCACCTATATCTGAAATGCCTATCGGCACCTATTTTTGAAATGCCTATCGGAAACTACATCTGAAATGCCTATCAGCACCTATATTTGAAATGCCTATCGGCACCTATTTTTAAAATGCCAATCGGCAACTATATCTGAAATGCCTATCGGCACCTATATCTGAAATGCCTATCGGCACCAATTTTTGAGATGCCTATCGGAAATTACATCTGGAATGCCTATCAGCACCTATATTTGAAATGCCTATCGGCAACTATATCTGAAATGCCTATCAGCACCTATATTTGAAATGCCTATCGGCACCTATTTTTAAAATGCCAATCGGCAACTATATCTGAAATGCCTATCGGCACCTATATCTGAAATGCCTATCGGCACCAATTTTTGAGATGCCTATCGGAAATTACATCTGGAATGCCTATCAGCACCTATATTTGAAATGCCTATCGGCAACTATATCTGGAATGCCTATCGGCACCTATATTTGAAATGCCTATCGGCTTCTATATCTGAAATGCCTATCGACACCTATTTTTAAAATGCCAATCGGCAACTATATCTGAAATGCCCATTAGCACCTATATTTGAAATGCCCATCGGCAACCATATCTGAAATGCCTATCGGCACCTATATTTGAAATGCCTATCGGCTTCTATATCTGAAATGCCTATCGGCACCTATTTTTAAAATGCCAATCGGCAACTATATCTGTAATGCCTATCGGCATCTATATCTGAAATGCCTATCGGCACCTATTTTTGAAATGCCTATCGGAAGCTACATCTGCAATGCCTATCAGCACCAATATTTGAAATGCCTATCGGCAACCATATCTAAAATGCCTATCCACACCTATATTTGAAATACCTATCGGCTTCTATATCTGAAATGCCTATCGGCACCTGTTTTTAAAATGCCAATCGGCAACTATATCTGAAATGCCTATCGGCACCTATAACTGAAATGCCTATCGGCATCAATTTTTGAAACGCCTATCGGAAACTACATCTAAAATGCCTATCAGCACCTATATTTGAAATGCCTATCAGCAACCATATCTGGAATGCCTATCGGCACTTATATTTGAAACGCCTATCGGCTTCTATATCTGAAAAGCCTATCGGCACCTATTTTTAAAATGCCAATCGGCAACTATATCTGAAATGCCTATCGGCACCTATTTTTGAAATTCCTATCGGAACCTACATCTGAAATGCCTATCAGCACCTATATTTGAAATGCCTATCGGCAACCATATCTGGAATGCCTAACGGCACCTATATTTGAAATACCTATCGGCTTCTATAACTGAAATGCCTATCGGCACCTGTTTTTAAAATGCCATTCGGCAAATATATCTGAAATGCCTATCGGCACCTATATCTGAAATGCCTATCGGCATCAATTTTTGAAATGCCTATCGGAAACTACATATAAAATGCCTATCAGCACCTATATTTGAAATGCCTATCGGCAACCATATCTGGAATGCCTATCGGAACCTATATTTGAAATGCCTATCGGCTTCTATATCTGAAATGCCTATCGGCACCTTTTTTAAAATGCCAATAGGCAACTATATCTGAAATGCCTATCGGCACCTATATCTGAAATGCCTATCGGCAACAATTTTTGAAATGCCTATCGGAAACTACATCTGGAATGCCTATCAGCACCTACATTTGAAATGCCTATCGGCAACCATATCTGGAATGCCTATCGGCACCTATATTTGAATTGCCTATCGGCTTCTATATCTGAAATGCCTATCGGCGCCTATTTTTAAAATGCCAATCGGCAACTATATCTGAAATGCTTATCAGCACCTATATCTGAAATGCCTATCGGCACCTATTTTTGAAATGCCTATCGAAAACTACATCTGAAATGCCTATCAGCACCTATATTTGAAATGCCTATCGGCAACTATATCTGGAATGCCTATCGGCACCTGTATTTAAAATGCCTATCGGCTTTTATATCTGAAATGCCTATCGGCACCTATTTTTAAAATGCCAATCGGCAACTATATCTGAAATGCCTATCGGCACCTATATCTGAAATGCCTATCGGCACCTATTTTTGAAATGCCTATCGGAAACTACATCTGAAATGCCTATCAGCACCTATATTTGAAATGCCTATTGGCAACCATATCTGGAATGCCTATCGGCACCTATATTTGAAATGCCTATCGGCTTCTATATCTAAAATGCCTATCGGCACCTATTTTTAAAATGCTAATCGGCAACTGTATCTGTAATGCCTATCGGCACCTATATCTGAAATGCCTTTCGGCACCTATTTTTGAAATGCCTATCAGAAACTACATCTGAAATGCCTATCAGCACCAATATTTGAAATGCCTATCGGCAACCATATCTGAAATGCCTATCGACACCTATATTTGAAATACCTATCGGCTTCTATATCTGAAATGCCTATCGGCACCTATTTTTAAAATGCCAATCGGCAACTATATCTAAAATGCCCATCGGCACCTATATCTGAAATGCCTATCGGCACCAATTTTTAAAATGCCTATCGGAAACTACATCTGAAATGCCTATCAGCACCTATATTTGAAATGCCTATCGGCAACCATATCTGGAATGCCTATCAGCACCTTTATTTGAAATGCCTATTGGCTTCTATATCTGAAATGCCTATCGGCACCTATTTTTAAAATGCCAATCGGCAACTATATCTGAAATGCCTATCGGGACATATATCTGAAATGCCTATCGGCACCTATTTTTGAAATGCCCATCGGAAACTACATCTGAAATGCCTATCAGCACCTATATTTGAAATGCCTATTGGCAACCATATCTGGAATGCCCATCGGCACCTATATTTGAAATGCCTATCGGCTTCTTTATCTGAAATGCTTATCGGCACCTATTTTTAAAATGCCAATCGGACATATATCTGAAGTGCCTATCGGCACCTATACCTGAAATGCCTATCGGAAACTACATCTGAAATGCCTATCAGCACCTATATTTGAAATGCCTATCGGCAACCATATCTGGATTGCCTATCAGCACCTATATTTGAAATGCCTATCGGCTTCTGTATCTGAAATGCCTATCGGCACCTATTTTTAAAATGCCAATCGGCAACTATATCTGAATGGCCTATCGGCACCTATATCTGAAATGCCTATCAGCACTAATTTTTGAAATGCCTATCGGAAACTACATCTGAAATGCCTATCGGCAACTATATCTGAAATGCCTATCGGCACCTATATCTGAAATGCCTATCGGCACCTATTTTTGAAATGCCTATCGGAAACCACATCTGAAATGCCTATCAACACCAATATTAGAAATGCCTATCAGCAACCATATCTGGAATGCCTATCGGCACCTATATTTGAAATGCCTATCGGCTTCTATATCTGAATTGCCTATCGGCACCTATTTTTAAAATGCCAATCGGCAACTATATCTCAAATTCCTATCGGCACCTATATCTAAAATGCCTGTCGGCACCTATATTTGAAATGCCTATCGGCAACCATATCTGGAATGCCTATCAGCACCTATATTTGAAATGCCTATCGGCTTCTATATCTGAAATGCCTATCGGCACCTATTTTTAAAATGCCAATCGGCAACTATATCTGAAGTGCCTATCGGCACCTATATCTGAAATGCCTATCGGCACCTATTTTTGAAATGCCTATCGAAAACTACATCTAAAATGCCTATCAGCACTTATATTTAAATTGCCTATCGGCAACCACATCAGAAATGCCTATCGGCACCTATATCTGTAATGCCTTTCGGCATTTATATCTGAAATGCCTATCGACTACTATATTTGAAATGCCTATCGGAACCTATATTTTAATTGCCTATCGGCAACTATATCTGATATGCCTATCGGCACCTATATCTGAAATGCCTATCGGCACCTATTTTTGAAGTGCCTATCGGAAACTACATCTAAAATGCCTATCGGCACCTATTTTTAAAATGCTAATCGGCAACTATATCTGAAATGCCTATCGGCACCCATATCTGAAATGCCTATCGGGACCTATTTTTGAAATGCCTATCGGAAACTACATCTGAAATGCCTATCAGCACTTATATTTGAAATGCCTATCGGCAACCATATCTGGAATGCCTATCGGCACCTATATTTGAAATGCCTATCGGCTTCAATATCTGAAATGCCTATCGGCACCTATTTTTTAAATGTTAATCGGCAACTATATCTGAAATGCCTATCGGCACCTATATCTGAAATGCCTATCGGCACCTATTTTTGAAATGCCTATCGGAAACTACATCTATAATGCCTATCAGCACTTATATTTGAAATGCCTATCGGCAACCATATCTGGAATGCCTATCGGCACCTATATTTGAAATGCCTATCGGCTTCTATATCTGAAATGCCTATCGGCACCTATTTTTAAAATGCCAATCGGCAACTATATCTGAAATGCCTATCGGCACCTATTTTTGAAATGCCTTTCGGAAACTACATCTGAAATGCCTATCTGCTACTATATTTGAAATGCCTATCGGCAACCATATCTGAAATGCCTATCGACACCTATAATTGAAATACCTATCGGCTTTTATATCTGAAATGCCTATCGGCACCTGTTCTTAAAATGCCAATCGGCAACTATATCTGAAATGCCTATCGGCACCTATAACTGAAATGCTTATCGGCATCAATTTTTGAAATGCCTATCGGAAAATACATCTAAAATGCCTATCAGCACCTATATGTGAAATGCCTATCGGCACCTATTTTTAATATGCCAATTGGCAACTATATCTGAAATGCCTATCGGCACCTATATCTGAAATGCCTATCGGCACCTATATCTGAAATGCCTATCGGCACCTATTTTTGAAATGCCTATCGGAAACTACATCTGAAATGCCTATCAGCACCTATATTTGAAATGCCTATCGGCACCTATTTTTAAAATGCCAATCGGCAACTATATCTGAAATGCCTATCGGCACCTATATCTGAAATGCCTATCGGCACCAATTTTTGAGATGCCTATCGGAAATTACATCTGGAATGCCTATCAGCACCTATATTTGAAATGCCTATCGGCAACTATATCTGAAATGCCTATCAGCACCTATATTTGAAATGCCTATCGGCACCTATTTTTAAAATGCCAATCGGCAACTATATCTGAAATGCCTATCGGCACCTATATCTGAAATGCCTATCGGCACCAATTTTTGAGATGCCTATCGGAAATTACATCTGGAATGCCTATCAGCACCTATATTTGAAATGCCTATCGGCAACTATATCTGGAATGCCTATCGGCACCTATATTTGAAATGCCTATCGGCTTCTATATCTGAAATGCCTATCGACACCTATTTTTAAAATGCCAATCGGCAACTATATCTGAAATGCCCATTAGCACCTATATTTGAAATGCCCATCAGCAACCATATCTGAAATGCCTATCGGCACCTATATTTGAAATGCCTATCGGCTTCTATATCTGAAATGCCTATCGGCACCTATTTTTAAAATGCCAATCGGCAACTATATCTGTAATGCCTATCGACATCTATATCTGAAATGCCTATCGGCACCTATTTTTGAAATGCCTATCGGAAGCTACATCTGCAATGCCTATCAGCACCAATATTTGAAATGCCTATCGGCAACCATATCTAAAATGCCTATCCACACCTATATTTGAAATACCTATCGGCTTCTATATCTGAAATGCCTATCGGCACCTGTTTTTAAAATGCCAATCGGCAACTATATCTGAAATGCCTATCGGCACCTATAACTGAAATGCCTATCGGCATCAATTTTTGAAACGCCTATCGGAAACTACATCTAAAATGCCTATCAGCACCTATATTTGAAATGCCTATCAGCAACCATATCTGGAATGCCTATCGGCACTTATATTTGAAACGCCTATCGGCTTCTATATCTAAAAAGCCTATCGGCACCTATTTTTAAAATGCCAATCGGCAACTATATCTGAAATGCCTATCGGCACCTATTTTTGAAATTCCTATCGGAACCTACATCTGAAATGCCTATCAGCACCTATATTTGAAATGCCTATCGGCAACCATATCTGAAATGCCTATCGGCACCAATTTTTGAATTGCCTATCGGAAACTACATCTAAAATGCCTATCAGCACCTATATTTGAAATGCCTATCGGCAACCATATCTGGAATGCTTAGCGGCACCTATATTTGAAATGCCTATCGGCTTCTATATCTGAAATGTCTATCGGCACCTATTTTTAAAATGCCAATCTGCAACTATATCTGAAAAGCCTATCGGCACCTATTTTTGAAATTCCTATCGGAACCTACATCTGAAATGCCTATCAGCACCTATATTTGAAATGCCTATCGGCAACCATATCTGGAATGCCTAACGGCACCTATATTTGAAATGCCTATCAGCTTCTATAACTGAAATGCCTATCGGCACCTATTTTTAAAATGCCAATCGGCAACTATATCTGTAATGCCTATCGGCACCTATATCTGAAATGCCTATCGGCACCTATTTTTGAAATTCCTATCGGAACCTACATCTGAAATGCCTATCAGCACCTATATTTGAAATGCCTATCGGCAACCATATCTGGAATGCCTAACGGCACCTATATTTGAAATACCTATCGGCTTCTATAACTGAAATGCCTATCGGCACCTGTTTTTAAAATGCCATTCGGCAAATATATCTGAAATGCCTATCGGCACCTATATCTGAAATGCCTATCGGCATCAATTTTTGAAATGCCTATCGGAAACTACATATAAAATGCCTATCAGCACCTATATTTGAAATGCCTATCGGCAACCATATCTGGAATGCCTATCGGAACCTATATTTGAAATGCCTATCGGCTTCTATATCTGAAATGCCTATCGGCACCTTTTTTAAAATGCCAATAGGCAACTATATCTGAAATGCCTATCGGCACCTATATCTGAAATGCCTATCGGCAACAATTTTTGAAATGCCTATCGGAAACTACATCTGGAATGCCTATCAGCACCTACATTTGAAATGCCTATCGGCAACCATATCTGGAATGCCTATCGGCACCTATATTTGAATTGCCTATCGGCTTCTATATCTGAAATGCCTATCGGCGCCTATTTTTAAAATGCCAATCGGCAACTATATCTGAAATGCTTATCAGCACCTATATCTGAAATGCCTATCGGCACCTATTTTTGAAATGCCTATCGAAAACTACATCTGAAATGCCTATCAGCACCTATATTTGAAATGCCTATCGGCAACTATATCTGGAATGCCTATCGGCACCTGTATTTAAAATGCCTATCGGCTTTTATATCTGAAATGCCTATCGGCACCTATTTTTAAAATGCCAATCGGCAACTATATCTGAAATGCCTATCGGCACCTATATCTGAAATGCCTATCGGCACCTATTTTTGAAATGCCTATCGGAAACTACATCTGAAATGCCTATCAGCACCTATATTTGAAATGCCTATTGGCAACCATATCTGGAATGCCTATCGGCACCTATATTTGAAATGCCTATCGGCTTCTATATCTAAAATGCCTATCGGCATCTATTTTTAAAATGCTAATCGGCAACTGTATCTGTAATGCCTATCGGCACCTATATCTGAAATGCCTTTCGGCACCTATTTTTGAAATGCCTATCAGAAACTACATCTGAAATGCCTATCAGCACCAATATTTGAAATGCCTATCGGCAACCATATCTGAAATGCCTATCGACACCTATATTTGAAATACCTATCGGCTTCTATATCTGAAATGCCTATCGGCACCTATTTTTAAAATGCCCATCGGCAACTATATCTGAAATGCCCATCGGCACCTATATCTGAAATGCCTATCGGCACCAATTTTTAAAATGCCTATCGGAAACTACATCTGAAATGCCTATCAGCACCTATATTTGAAATGCCTATCGGCAACCATATCTGGAATGCCTATCAGCACCTTTATTTGAAATGCCTATTGGCTTCTATATCTGAAATGCCTATCGGCACCTATTTTTAAAATGCCAATCGGCAACTATATCTGAAATGCCTATCGGGACATATATCTGAAATGCCTATCGGCACCTATTTTTGAAATGCCCATCGGAAACTACATCTGAAATGCCTATCAGCACCTATATTTGAAATGCCTATTGGCAACCATATCTGGAATGCCCATCGGCACCTATATTTGAAATGCCTATCGGCTTCTTTATCTGAAATGCTTATCGGCACCTATTTTTAAAATGCCAATCGGACATATATCTGAAGTGCCTATCGGCACCTATACCTGAAATGCCTATCGGCACCTATTTTTGAAATGCCTATCGAAAACTACATCTGAAATGCCTATCAGCAGCTATATTTGAAATGCCTATCGGCAACCACATCAGAAATGCCTATCGGCACCTATATCTAAAATGCCTTTCGGCATTTATATCTGAAATGCCTATCGACACCTATATTTGAAATGCCTATCAGCACCTATATTTTAAATGCCTATCGCCAACTATATCTGATATGCCTATCGGCACCTATATCTGAAATGCCTATCGGCACCTATTTTTGAAATGCCTTTCGGAAACTACATCTAAAATGCCTATCGGCACCTATTTTAAAAATGTCAATCGGCAACTCGATCTGAAATGCCTATCGGCACCTATATCTGAAATGCCTATCGGCACCTATTTTTGAAATGCCTATCGGAAACTACATCGGAAATGCCTATCAGCACCTATATTTGAAATGCCTATCGGCAACCATATCTGAAATGCCTATCGACACCTATATTTGAAATACCTATCGGCTTCTATATCTGAAATGCCTATCGGCACCTATTTTTAAAATGCCAATCGGCAACTATATTTGAAATGCCTATCGGCACCTATATCTGAAATGCCCATCGGCACCAATTTTTGAAATGCCTATCGGAAACTACATCTGAAATGCCTCTCAGCACCTATATTTGAAATGCCTATCGGCAACCATATCTGGATTGCCTATCAGCACCTATATTTGAAATGCCTATCGGCTTCTGTATCTGAAATGCCTATCGGCACCTATTTTTAAAATGCCAATCGGCAACTATATCTGAATGGCCTATCGGCACCTATATCTGAAATGCCTATCGGCACCTATTTTTGAAATGCCTTTCGGAAACTACATCTGAAATGCCTATCTGCTCCTATATTTGAAAT
This sequence comes from Venustoraphidia nigricollis, assembly GCA_034508555.1. Classification (NCBI taxonomy): domain Eukaryota; kingdom Metazoa; phylum Arthropoda; class Insecta; order Raphidioptera; family Raphidiidae; genus Venustoraphidia; species Venustoraphidia nigricollis. Next base: position 4,594,976 of record JAVRKA010000041.1, read on the forward strand.
GCCTAACGGCAACCATATCTGAAATGCCTATCGACACCTATATTTGAAATTCCTATCGGCTTCTATATCTGAAATGCCTATCGGCCCCTGTTTTTAAAATGCCAATCAGCAACTATATCTGAAATGCCTAACGGCACCTATATCTGATATGCCTATCGGCCTCAATTTTTGAAATTCCTATCGGAAACTACATCTTAAATTCCTATCAGCACCTATATTTGATATGCCTATCGGCAACCATATCTAAAATGCCTATCGGCACCTATATTTGAAATGCCTATCGGCTTCTATATTTGAAATGCCTATCGGCACCTATTTTTAAAATGCCAATTGGCAACTATATCTGAAATGCCTATCGGCACCTATATCTGAAATGCCTATCAGCACCTATTTTTGAAATGCCTATCGGCTTCTATATCTGAAATGCCTATCGGCACCTTTATTTGAAATGCCTATCGGCAACCATATCTCGAATGCCTATCGGCACCTATTTTTAAAATGCCTATCGGCAACTATATCTGAAATGCCTATCGGCACCAATTTTTGAAATGCCTATCGGAAACTACATCTGAAATGCCTATCAGCACCTATATTTGAAATGCCTATCGGCAACCATATCTGGAATGCCTATCGGCACCTTTATTTGAAATGCCTATCGGCTTCTATATACGAAAATGCCTATCGGCACCTATTTTTACAATGCCAATCGGCAACTATATCTGAAATGCCTATCGGCACCTATATCTGAAATGCCTATCGGCACCTATTTTTGAAATGCCTATCGGAAACTACATCTGAAATGCCTATCAGCACCTATATTTGAAATGCCTATCGGCAACCATATCTGAAATGCCTATCGGCACCTATATCTGAAATGCCTATCGGCATCAATTTTTGAAATGCCTATCGGAAACTACATCTAAAATGCCTATCAACACCTATATTTGAGATGCCCATCGGCTTCTATATCTGAAATGCCTATCGGCACCTATTTTTACAATGCCAATCGGCAACTATATCTGAAATGCCTATCGGCACCTATATCTGAAATGCCTATCGGCACCTATTTTTGAAATGCCTATCGGAAACTACATCTGGAATGCCTATCAGCACCTATATTTGAAATGCCTATCGGCAACCATATCTGGAATGCCTATCGGCATCTATATTTGAAATGCCTATCGGCTTCTATATCTGAAATGCCTATCGACACCTATTTTTAAAATGCCAATCGGTAACTATATCTGAAATGCCTATCGGCACCTATATCTGAAATGCCTATCGGCACCTATTTTTGAAATGCCTATCGGAAACTACAACTGAAATGCCTATCAGCACCTATATTTGAAATGCCTATCGGCAACCATATCTGAGATGCCTATCGAACCTATATTTGAAATACCTATCGGCTTCTATATCTGAAATGCCTATCGGCACCTATTTTTAAAATGCCAATCGGCAACTATATCTGAAATGCCTATCGGCACCTATATCTGAAATGCCTATCAGCACCTATATTTAAAATGCCTATCGGCAACCATATCTGGAATGCTTATCGGCACCTATATTTGAAATGCCTATTGGCTTCTATATCTGAAATGCCTATCGGCACCTATTTTTAAAATGCCAATCGGCAACTATATCTGAAATGCCTATCAGCACCTATATCTGAAATGCCTATCGGCACCTATTTTTGAAATGCCTATCGGAAACTATATCTGAAATGCCTATCAGCACCTATATTTGAAATGCCTATTGGCAACCATATCTGGAATGCCTATCGGCACCTGTATTTAAAATGCCTATTGCCTTCTATATCTGAAATGCCTATCGGCACCTATTTTTAAAATGCCAATCGGCAACTATATCTGAAATGCCTATCGGCACCTATATCTGAAATGCCTATTGGCACCTATTTTTGAAATGCCTATCGGAAACTATATCTGAAATGCCTATCAGCACCTATATTTGAAATGCCTATTGACAACGATATCTTGAATGCCTATCGGCACCTATATTTGAAATGCCTATCGGCTTCTATATCTGAAATGCCTATCGGCACCTATTTTTAAAATGCTAATCGGCAACAATATCCGTAATGCCTATCGGCACCTATATCTGAAATGCCTATCGGCACCTATTTTTGTAATGCCTATCGTAAACTACATCTGAAATGCCTATCAGCACCAATATTTGAAATGCCTATCGGCAACCATATCTGAAATGCCTATCGACACCTATATTTGAAATACCTATCGGCTTCTATATCTGAAATGCCTATCGGCACCTATTTTTAAAATGCCAATCGGCAACTATATCTGAAATGCCTATCGGCACCTATATCTGAAATGCCTATCGGCACCAATTTTTAAAATGCCTATCGGAAACTACATCTGAAATGCCTATCAGCACCTATATTTGAAATGCCTATCGGCAACCATATCTGGAATGCCTATCGGCACCTATATTTGAAATGCCTAACGGCTTCTATATCTGAAATGCCTTTCGGCACCTATTTTTAAAATGCCAATCGGCAACTATATCTGAAGTGCCTATCGGCACCTATATCTGAAATGCCTATCGGCACCTATTTTTGAAATGCCTATCGGAAACTTCATCTGAAATGCCTATCAGCACCTATATTTGAAATGCCTATCGGCAACCATATCTGGAATGCCTATCGGCACCTATATTTGAAATGCCTATCGGCTTCTATATCTGAAATGCCTATCGGCACCTATTTTTAAAATGCCAATCGGCATCTATAACTGAAATGCCTATCGGCACCTATATCTGAAATGCCTATCGGCACCTATTTTTGAAATGCCTATCGGAAACTACATCTGAAATGCCTATCAGCACCTATATTTGAAATGCCTATCGGCAACCATATCTGGAATGCCTATCGGCACCTATATTTGAAATGCCTATCGGCTTCTATATCTGAAATGCCTATCGACACCTATTTTTAAAATGCCAATCGGCAACTATATCTGAAATGCCTATCGGCACCTATATCTGAAATGCCTATCGGCACCTATTTTTGAAATGCCTATCGGTAACTACATCTGAAATGCCTATCAGCACCAATATTTTAAATGCCTATCGGCAACCATATATGAAATGCCTATCGACACGTGTATTTGAAATACCTATCGGCTTCTATATCTGAAATGCCTATCGGCACCTTTTTCTAAAATGCCAATCGGCAACTATATCTGAAATGCCTATCGGCACCTATATCTGAAATGCCTATCGGCATCTATTTTTGAAATGCCAATCGGCAACTATATCTGAAATGCCTATCGGCACCTATATCTGAAATGCCTATCGACACCTATTTTTGAAATGCCTATCGGAAACTACATCTAAAATGCCTATCAGCACCTATATTTGAAATGCCTATCGGCAACCATATCTGAAATGCCTATCGACACCTATATTTGAAATACCTATCGGCTTCTATATCTGAAATGCCTATCGGCACCTTTTTCTAAAATGCCAATCGGCAACTATATCTGAAATGCCTATCGGCACCTATATCTGAAATGCGTATCGGCACCAATTTTTGAAATGCCTATCGGAAACTACATCTGAAATGCCTATCAGCACCTATATTTGAAATGCCTATCGGCAACCATATCTGGCATGCCTATCGGCACCTATATTTGAAATGCCAATCGGCTTCTATATCTAAAATGCCTATCGGCACCTATTCTTAAGATGCCAATCGACAACTATATCTGAAGTGCCTATCGGCACGTATATCTGAAATGCCTATCGGCACCTATTTTTGAAATGCCTATCGGCAACCACATCAGAAATGCCTATCGGCACCTATATCTGAAATGCCTTTCGGCATTTATATCTGAAATGCCTATCGACACCTATATCTGAAATGCCTATCGGCACCTATATCTGAAATGCCTATCGGCACCAATTTTTAAAATGCCTATCGGAAACTAGATCTGAAATGCCTATCAGCACCTATATTTGAAATGCCAATCGGCAACCATATCTGGAATGCCTATCGGCACCTATATTTGAAATGCCTATCGGCTTCTATATCTAAAATGCCTATCGGCACCTATTCTTAAGATGCCAATCGGCAACTATATCTGAAGTGCCTATCGGCACCTATATCTGAAATGCCTATCGGCACCTATTTTTGAAATGCCTATCGAAAACTACATCTGAAATGCCTATCAGCACCTATATTTGAAATTCCTATCGGCAACCACATCAGAAATGCCTATCGGCACCTATATCTGAAATGCCTTTCGGCATTTATATCTGAAATGCCTATCGACACCTATATTTGAAATGCCTATCGGCACCTATATTTTAAATGCCTATCGGCAACTATATCTGATATGCCTATCGGCACCTATATCTGAAATGCCTTTCGGCATTTATATCTGAAATGCCTATCAGCACCTATATTTGAAATGCCTATCGGCAACCATATCTGGAATGCCTATCGGCACCTATATTTGAAATGCCTATCGGCTTCTATACCTGAAATGCCTATCGGCACCTATTTTTAAAATGCCAATCGGCAACTGTATCTGAAGTGCCTATCGGCACCTATATCTGAAATGCATATCGGCACCTATTTTTGAAATGCCTATCGAAAAATAGATCTGAAATGCCTATCAGCACCTATATTTGAAATGCCTATCGGCAACCACATCAGAAATGACTATCGACACCTATATTTGAAATGCCTATCGGCTTCTATATCTAAAATGCCTATCGACACTTATTTTTAAAATGCCAATTGGCAACTATATCTGAAATGCCTATCGGCATCTATTTTTAAAATGCCAATCGGCAATTATATCTGAAATGCCTATCGGCACCTATATCTGAAATGCCTATCGGCACCTATTTTTGAAATGCCTATCGGAAACTACATCTGAAATGCCTATCAACACCTATATTTGAAATGCCTATCGGCAACCATATCTGAAATGCCTATCGACACCTATATTTGAAATACCTATGGGCTTCTATATCTGAAATGCCTATCGGCACCTATTTTTAAAATGCCAATCGGCAACTATATCTGAAATGCCTATCGGCACCTATATCTGAAATGCCTATCGGCACCAATTTTTGAAATGCCTATCGGAAACTACATCTGAAATGCCTGTCAGCACCTATATTTGAAATGCCTAACGGCAACCATATCTGGAATGCTTATCGGCACCTATATTTGAAATACCTATCGGCTTCTATATCTGAAATGCCTATCGGCACCTATTTTTAAAATGCCAATCGGCAACTATATCTGAAATGCCTATCGGCAACTATATCTGAAATGCCTATCGGCACCTATTTTTGAAATGCCTATCGGAAACTACATCTGAAATGCCTATCAGCACCTATATTTGAAATGCCTATCGGCACCTATATCTGAAATGCCTATCGGCACCTATTTTTGAAATGCCTATCGGAAACTACATCTTATATGCCTATCGGCACCTATTTTTAAAATGCCAATCGGCAACTCTATCTGAAATGCCTATCAGAAGCTATACTGAAATGCCTATCGGCAACTATTTTTGAAATGCCTATCGGAAACTACATCTGAAATGCCTATCAGCACCTATATTTGAAATGCCTATCGGCAACCATATCTGGAATGCCTATCGGCACCTATATTTGAAATGCCTATCGGCTTATATATCTTAAATGCCTATCGGCACCTATTTTTAAAATGCTAATCGGCAACTATATCTGTAATGCCTATCGGCACCTATATCTGAAATGCCTATCGGCACCTATTTTTGAAATGCCTGTCGGAAACTACATCTGAAATGCCTATCAGCACCAATATTTGAAATGCCTATCGGCAACCATATCTGAAATGCCTATCGGCACCTATTTTTGAAATGCCTGTCGGAAACTACATCTGAAATGCCTATTAGCACCAATATTTGAAATGCCTATCGGCAACCATATCTGAAATGCCTATCGACATCTATATTTGAAATACCTATCGGCTTCTATATCTGAAATGCCTATCGGCACCTATTTTTAAAATGCCAATCGGCAACTATATCTGAAATGCCTATCGGCACCAATTTTTGAAATGCCTATCGGAAACTACAACTGAAATGTCTATCAGCATCTATATTTGAAATGCCTATCGGCAACCATATCTGGAATGCCTATCGGCACCTATATTTGAAATGCCTATCGGCTTATATATCTTAAATGCCTATCGGCACCTATTTTTAAAATGCTAATCGGCAACTATATCTGTAATGCCTATCGGCACCTATATCTGAAATGCCTATCGGCACCTATTTTTGAAATGCCTGTCGGAAACTACATCTGAAATGCCTATCAGCACCAATATTTGAAATGCCTATCGGCAACCATATCTGAAATGCCTATCGACACCTATATTTGAAATACTTATCAGCTTCTATATCTGAAATACCTATCGGCACCTATTTTCAAAATGCCAATCGGCAACCATATCTGAAATGCCTATCGGCACCAATTTTTGAAATGCCTATCGGAAACTACATCTGAAAAGCCTATCGGCACCTATATTTAATATGTTTATCGGCTTCTATATCTGAAATGCCTATCGACACCTAATTTTAAAATGCCAATCGGCAACTATATCTGAAATGCCTATCGGCACCTATTTTTGAAATGCCTATCGGAAACTACATCTGAAATGCCTATCAGCACCAATATTTGAAATGCCTATCGGCAACCATATCTGAAATGCCTATCGACACCTATATTTGAAATACCTATCGGCTTCTATATCTGAAATGCCTATCGGCACCTATTTTTAAAATGCCTATCGGCACCAATTTTTAAAATGCCAATCGGCAACTATATCTGAAGTGCCTATCGGCACCTATATCTGAAATGCCTATCGGCACCTCTTTTTGAAATGCCTATCGAAAACTACATCTGAAATGCCTATCAGCACCTATATTTGAAATGCCTATCGGCAACCACATCAGAAATGCCTATCGGCACCTATATCAGAAATGCCTTTCGGCATTTATATCTGAAATGCCTATCGACACTTATATTTGAAATGCCTATCGGCACCTATATTTTAAATGCTTATCGGCAACTATATCTGATATGCCTATCAGCACCTATATCTGAAATGCCTATCGGCACCTATTTTTGAAATGCCTATCGGAAACTACATCTAAAATGCCTATCGGCACCTATTTTTAAAATGCCAATCGGCAACTCTATCTGAAATGCCTATCGGCACCTCTATCTGAAATGCCTATCGGCACCTATTTTTGAAATGCCTATCGGAAACTACATCTGAAATGCCTATCGGCACCTATATTTGAAATGCCTATCGGCACCTATTTTTGAAATGCCTATCGGAAACTACATCTGAAATGCCTATCAGCACCTATATTCGAAATGCCTATCGGCAACCATATCTGGAATGCCGATCGGCACCTATATTAGAATGCCTATCGGCTTCTATATCTGAAATACCTAACGGCACCTATTTTTAAAATGCCAATCGGCAACTATATCTGAAGTGCCTATCGGCACCTATATCTGAAATGCCTATCAGCACCTATTTTTTAAATGCCTATCGAAAACTACATCTAAAATGCCTATCAGCACCTATATTTGAAATGCCTATCGGCACCTATATTTTAAATGCCTATCGGCAACTATATCTGATATGCCTATCGGCACCTTTATCTGAAATGCCTATCGGCACCTATTTTTGAAATGCCTATCGGAAACTACATCTAAAATGCCTATCGGCACCTATATCTGAAATGCCTATCGGCACCTATTTTTGAAATGCCTATCGGAAACTACATCTGAAATGCCTATCAGCACCTATATTTGAAATGCCTATCGGCAACCATATCTGGAATGCCTATCGGCACCTATATTTGAAATGCCTATCGGCTTCTATATCTGAAATGCCTATCGACACCTATTTTTAAAATGCCAATCGGCAACTATATCTGAAATGCCTATCGGCACCTTGTTTTGAAATGCCTATCGGAAACTACATCTGAAATGCCTATCAGCACCTATATTTGAAATGCCTATCGGCAACCATATCTGAAATGCCTATCGACACCTATATTTGAAATACCTATCGGCTAATATATCTGAAATGCCTATCGGCACCTATTTTTAAAATGCCAATCGGCAGCTATATCTGAAATACCTATCGGCACCTATATCTGAAATGCCTATCGGCACCAATTTTTGAAATGCCTATCGGAAACTACATCTGAAATGCCTATCAGCACCTATATTTGAAATGCCTATCGGCAATCATACCTGGAATGCTTATCGGTACCTATATTTGAAATGCCTATCGGCTTCTATATCTGAAATGCCTATCGGCACATATTTTTAAAATGCCAATCGGCAACTATATCTGAAATGCCTATCGGCAGCTATATCTGAAATGCCTAACGGCACCTTTTATTGAAATGCCTATCGGAAACTACATCTGAAATGCCTATCAGCACCTATATTTGAAATGCCTATCGGCAACCATATCTGGAATGCCTCTCGGCACCTATATTTGAAATACCTATCGGCTTCTATATCTGAAATGCCTATCGGCACCTATTTTTAAAATGCCAATCGGCAACTATATCTGAAATGCCTATCGGCACCTATATCTGAAATGCCTATCGGCACCTATTTTTGAGATGCCTATCGGAAACTACATGTGAAATTCCTATCAGCACCTATATTTGAAATGCCTAACGGCAACCATATCTGGAATGCATATCGGCACCTATATTGGAAATGCCTATCGGCTTCTATATCTGAAATGCCTATCGGCACCTATTTTTAAAATGCTAATCGGCAACTATATCTGTAATGCCTATCGGCACCTATATCTGAAATGCCTATCGGCACCTATTTTTGAAATGCCTATCGGAAACTACATCTGAAATGCCTATCAGCACCAATATTTGAAATGCCTATCAGCATCCATATCTGAAATGCCTATCGACACCTATATTTGAAATACCTATCGGCTTCTATATCTGAAATGCCTATCGGCACCTATTTTTAAAATGCCAATCGGCAACTATATCTGAAATGCCTATCGGCACCTTGTTTTGAAATGCCTATCGGAAACTACATCTGAAATTCCTATCAGCACCTATATTTGAAATGCCTATCGGCAACCATATCTTGAATGCCTACCGGCACCTATATTTGAGATGCCTATCGGCTTCTATATCTGAAATGCCTATCGGCACCTATTTTTAAAATGCCAATCGGCAACTATATCTGAAATGCTTATCGGCACCTATATCTGAAATGCCTATCGGCCCCTATTTTTGAAATGCCTATCGGAAACTACATCTGAAATGCCTATCAGCACCTATATTTGAAATGCCTATCGGCAAACATATCTGGAATGCCTATCGGCACCTATATTTGAAATGTCTATCGGCTTCTATATTTGAAATGCCTATCGGCACCTATTTTTAAAATGCCAATCGGCAACTATATCTGAAGTACCTATCGGCACCTATATCTGAAATGCCTATCGGCACCTCTTTTTGAAATGCCTATCGAAAACTACATCTGAAATGCCTATCAGCACCTATATTTGAAATGCCTATCGGCAACCACATCAGAAATGCCTATCGGCACCTATATCTGAAATGCCTTTCGGCATTTATATCTGAAATGCCTATCGACACCTATATTTGAAATGCCTATCGGCACCTATATTTTAAATGCTTATCGGCAACTATATCTGATATGCCTATCGGCACCTATATCTGAAATGCCTATCGGCACCTATTTTTGAAATGCCTATCGGAAACTACATTTAAATGCCTATCGGCACCTATTTTTAAAATGCCAATCGGCAACTCTATCTGAAATGCCTATCGGCACCTCTATCTGAAATGCCTATCGGCACCTATTTTTGAAATGCCTATCGGAAACTACATCTGAAATGCCTATCAGCACCTATATTTGAAATGCCTATCGGCACCTATATTTGAAATGCCTATCGGCACCTATTTTTGAAATGCCTATCGGAAACTACATCTGAAATGCCTATCAGCACCTATATTCGAAATGCCTATCGGCAACCATATCTGGAATGCCGATCGGCACCTATATTAGAATGCCTATCGGCTTCTATATCTGAAATACCTAACGGCACCTATTTTTAAAATGCCAATCGGCAACTATATCTGAAGTGCCTATCGGCACCTATATCTGAAATGCCTATCGGCACCTATTTTTTAAATGCCTATCGAAAACTACATCTGAAATGCCTATCAGCACCTATATTTGAAATGCCTATCGGCACCTATATTTTAAATGCCTATCGGCAACTATATCTGATATGCCTATCGGCACCTTTATCTGAAATGCCTATCGGCACCTATTTTTGAAATGCCTATCGGAAACTACATCTAAAATGCCTATCGGCACCTATATCTGAAATGCCTATCGGCACCTATTTTTGAAATGCCTATCGGAAACTACATCTGAAATGCCTATCAGCACCTATATTTGAAATGCCTATCGGCAACCATATCTGGAATGCCTATCGGCACCTATATTTGAAATGCCTATCGGCTTCTATATCTGAAATGCCTATCGACACCTATTTTTAAAATGCCAATCGGCAACTATATCTGAAATGCCTATCGGCACCTTGTTTTGAAATGCCTATCGGGAACTACATCTGAAATGCCTATCAGCACCTATATTTGAAATGCCTATCGGCAACCATATCTGAAATGCCTATCGACACCTATATTTGAAATACCTATCGGCTAATATATCTGAAATGCCTATCGGCACCTATTTTTAAAATGCCAATCGGCAACTATATCTAAAATACCTATCGGCACCTATATCTGAAATGCCTATCGGCACCAATTTTTGAAATGCCTATCGGAAACTACATCTGAAATGCCTATCGGCAATCATACCTGGAATGCTTATCGGTACCTATATTTGAAATGCCTATCGGCTTCTATATCTGAAATGCCTATCGGCACCTATTTTTAAAATGCCAATCGGCAACTATATCTGAAATGCCTATCGGCAGCTATATCTGAAATGCCTAACGGCACCTTTTATTGAAATGCCTATCGGAAACTACATCTGAAATGCCTATCAGCACTTATATTTGAAATGCCTATCGGCAACCATATCTGGAATGCCTCTCGGCACCTATATTTGAAATACCTATCGGCTTCTATATCTGAAATGCCTATCGGCACCTATTTTTAAAATGCCAATCGGCAACTATATCTGAAATGCCTATCGGCACCTATATCTGAAATGCCTATCGGCACCTATTTTTGAAATGCCTATCGGAAACTACATGTGAAATTCCTATCAGCACCTATATTTGAAATGCCTAACGGCAACCATATCTGGAATGCATATCGGCACCTATATTGGAAATGCCTATCGGCTTCTATATCTGAAATGCCTATCGGCACCTATTTTTAAAATGCTAATCGGCAACTATATCTGTAATGCCTATCGGCACCTATATCTGAAATGCCTATCGGCACCTATTTTTGAAATGCCTATCGGAAACTACATCTGAAATGCCTATCAGCACCAATATTTGAAATGCCTATCAGCATCCATATCTGAAATGCCTATCGACACCTATATTTGAAATACCTATCGGCTTCTATATCTGAAATGCCTATCGGCACCTATTTTTAAAATGCCAATCGGCAACTATATCTGAAATGCCTATCGGCACCTTGTTTTGAAATGCCTATCGGAAACTACATCTGAAATGCCTATCAGCACCTATATTTGAAATGCCTATCGGCAACCATATCTGTAATGCCTATCGGCACCTATATTTGAGATGCCTATCGGCTTCTATATCTGAAATGCCTATCGGCACCTATTTTTAAAATGCCAATCGGCAACTATATCTGAAATGCTTATCGGCACCTATATCTGAAATGCCTATCGGCACCTATTTTTGAAATGCCTATCGGAAACTACATCTGAAATGCCTATCAGCACCTATATTTGAAATGCCTATCGGCAAACATATCTGGAATGCATATCGGCACCTATATTTGAAATGCCTATCGGCTTCTATATTTGAAATGCCTATCGGCACCTATTTTTAAAATGCCAATCGGCAACTATATCTGAAGTACCTATCGGCACCTATATCTGAAATGCCTATCGGCACCTCTTTTTGAAATGATTATCGAAAACTACATCTGAAATGCCTATCAGCACCTATATTTGAAATGCCTATCGGCAACCACATCAGAAATGCCTATCGGCACCTATATCTGAAATGCCTTTCGGCATTTATATCTGAAATGCCTATCGACACCTATATTTGAAATGCCTATCGGCACCTATATTTTAAATGCCTATCGGCAACTATATCTGATATGCCTATCGGCACCTATATCTGAAATGCCTATCGGCACCTATTTTTGAAATACCTATCGGAAACTACATCTAAAATGCCTATCGGCACCTATTTTTAAAATGCCAATCGGCAACTCTATCTGAAATGCCTATCGGCACCTATATCTGAAATGCCTATCGGCACCTATTTTTGAAATGCCTATCGGAAACTACATCTGAAATGCCTATCAGCACCTATATTTGAAATCCCTATCGGCAACCATATCTGAAATGCCTATCGACACCTATATTTGAAATACCTATCGGCTTCTATATCTGAAATGCCTATCGGCACCTATTTTTAAAATGCCAATCGGCAACTATATCTGAAATGCCTATCGGCACCTATATCTGAAATGCCTATCGGCACCAATTTTTTAAATGCCTATCGGAAACTACATCTGAAATGCCTATCAGCACCTATATTTGAAATGCCTATCGGCAACCATATCTGGAATGCCTATCGGCACCTATATTTTAAATGCCTATCGGCTTCTATATCTGAAATGCCTACCGACACCTATTTTTAAAATGCAAATTGGCAACTATATCTGAAATGCCTTTCGGCACCTATATCTGAAATGCCTATCGGTACTTATTTTTTAAATGCCTATCGGAAACTATATCTGAAATGCTTATCTGTTCCTATATTTGAAATGTATATCGGCAACCATATCTGAAATGCCTATCGACACCTATATTTGAAATACCTATCGGCTCCTATATCTGAAATGCCTATCGGCACCTGTTTTTAAAATGCTAATCGGCAACTATATCTGTAATGCCTATCGGCACCTATATCTGAAATGCCTATCGGTATCAATTTTTGAAATGCCTATCGGAAACTACATCGAAAATGCCTATCCGCTCCTATATTTGAAATGCCTATCGGCAACCATATCTGGAATGCCTATCGGCACCTATATTTAAAATGCCTATCGGCTTCTATATCTGAAATGCCTATCGGCACCTATTTTTAAAATGCCAATTGGCAACTATATCTGAAATGCCTATCGGCACCTATTTTTAAAATGCCAATCGGCAACTATATCTAAAATACCTATCGGCACCTATATCTGAAATGCCTATCGGCACCAATTTTTGAAATGCCTATCGGAAACTACATCTGAAATGCCTATCGGCAATCATACCTGGAATGCTTATCGGTACCTATATTTGAAATGCCTATCGGCTTCTATATCTGAAATGCCTATCGGCACCTATTTTTAAAATGCCAATCGGCAACTATATCTGAAATGCCTATCGGCAGCTATATCTGAAATGCCTAACGGCACCTTTTATTGAAATGCCTATCGGAAACTACATCTGAAATGCCTATCAGCACCTATATTTGAAATGCCTATCGGCAACCATATCTGGAATGCCTCTCGGCACCTATATTTGAAATACCTATCGGCTTCGATATCTGAAATGCCTATCGGCACCTATTTTTAAAATGCCAATCGGCAACTATATCTGAAATGCCTATCGGCACCTATATCTGAAATGCCTATCGGCACCTATTTTTGAAATGCCTATCGGAAACTACATGTGAAATTCCTATCAGCACCTATATTTGAAATGCCTAACGGCAACCATATCTGGAATGCATATCGGCACCTATATTGGAAATGCCTATCGGCTTCTATATCTGAAATGCCTATCGGCACCTATTTTTAAAATGCTAATCGGCAACTATATCTGTAATGCCTATCGGCACCTATATCTGAAATGCCTATCGGCACCTATTTTTGAAATGCCTATCGGAAACTACATCTGAAATGCCTATCAGCACCAATATTTGAAATGCCTATCAGCATCCATATCTGAAATGCCTATCGACACCTATATTTGAAATACCTATCGGCTTCTATATCTGAAATGCCTATCGGCACCTATTTTTAAAATGCCAATCGGCAACTATATCTGAAATGCCTATCGGCACCTTGTTTTGAAATGCCTATCGGCACCTTGTTTTGAAATGCCTATCGGAAACTACATCTGAAATGCCTATCAGCACCTATATTTGAAATGCCTATCGGCAACCATATCTGGAATGCCTATCGGCACCTATATTTGAGATGCCTATCGGCTTCTATATCTGAAATGCCTATCGGCACCTATTTTTAAAATGCCAATCGGCAACTATATCTGAAATGCTTATCGGCACCTATATCTGAAATGCCTATCGGCACCTATTTTTGAAATGCCTATCGGAAACTACATCTGAAATGCCTATCAGCACCTATATTTGAAATGCCTATCGGCAAACATATCTGGAATGCCTATCGGCACCTATATTTGAAATGCCTATCGGCTTCTATATTTGAAATGCCTATCGGCACCTATTTTTAAAATGCCAATCGGCAACTATATCTGAAGTACCTATCGGCACCTATATCTGAAATGCCTATCGGCACCTCTTTTTGAAATGATTATCGAAAACTACATCTGAAATGCCTATCAGCACCTATATTTGAAATGCCTATCGGCAACCACATCAGAAATGCCTATCGGCACCTATATCTGAAATGCCTTTCGGCATTTATATCTGAAATGCCTATCGACACCTATATTTGAAATGCCTATCGGCACCTATATTTTAAATGCCTATCGGCAACTATATCTGATATGCCTATCGGCACCTATATCTGAAATGCCTATCGGCAACTATTTTTGAAATACCTATCGGAAACTACATCTAAAATGCCTATCGGCACCTATTTTTAAAATGCCAATCGGCAACTCTATCTGAAATGCCTATCGGCACCTATATCTGAAATGCCTATCGGCACCTATTTTTGAAATGCCTATCGGAAACTACATCTGAAATGCCTATCAGCACCTATATTTGAAATCCCTATCGGCAACCATATCTGAAATGCCTATCGACACCTATATTTGAAATACCTATCGGCTTCTATATCTGAAATGCCTATCGGCACCTATTTTTAAAATGCCAATCGGCAACTATATCTGAAATGCCTATCGGCACCTATATCTGAAATGCCTATCGGCACCAATTTTTTAAATGCCTATCGGAAACTACATCTGAAATGCCTATCAGCACCTATATTTGAAATGCCTATCGGCAACCATATCTGGAATGCCTATCGGCACCTATATTTTAAATGCCTATCGGCTTCTATATCTGAAATGCCTACCGACACCTATTTTTAAAATGCAAATTGGCAACTATATCTGAAATGCCTTTCGGCACCTATATCTGAAATGCCTATCGGTACTTATTTTTTAAATGCCTATCGGAAACTATATCTGAAATGCTTATCTGTTCCTATATTTGAAATGTATATCGGCAACCATATCTGAAATGCCTATCGACACCTATATTTGAAATACCTATCGGCTCCTATATCTGAAATGCCTATCGGCACCTGTTTTTAAAATGCTAATCGGCAACTATATCTGAAATGCTTATCGGCACCTATATCTGAAATGCCTATCGGTATCAATTTTTGAAATGCCTATCGGAAACTACATCGAAAATGCCTATCCGCTCCTATATTTGAAATGCCTATCGGCAACCATATCTGGAATGCCTATCGGCACCTATATTTAAAATGCCTATCGGCTTCTATATCTGAAATGCCTATCGGCACCTATTTTTAAAATGCCAATTGGCAACTATATCTGAAATGCCTATCGGCACCTATATCTGAAATGCCTATCGGCACCTATTTTTGAAATGTCTATCGGCTTCTATATCTGAAATGCCTATCGGCACCTATATTTGAAATGCCTATCGGCTTCTATAACTGAAATGCCTATCGGTACCTATTTTAAAAATGCCAATCGGCAACTATATCTGAAATGCCTATCGGCACCTATATCTGAAATGCCTATCGGCACCTAGTTTTGAAATGCCTATCGGAAACTACATCTGAAATGCCTATCAGCACCTATATTTGAAATGCCTATCGGCAACCATATCTGAAATGCCTATCGACACCTATATTTGAAATACCTATCGGCTTCTATATCTGAAATGCCTATCGGCACCTATTTTTAAAATGCCAATCGGTAACTATATCTGAAAGGCCTATCGGCACCTATATCTGAAATGCCTATCGGCACCAATTTTTGAGATGCCTATCGGAAACTACATCTGGAATGCCTATCAGCACCTATATTTGAAATGCCTATCGGCAACTATATCTGGAATGCCTATCGGCACCTATATTTGAAATGCCTATCGGCTTCTATATCTGAAATGCCTATCGACACCTATTTTTAAAATGCCAATCGGCAACTATATCTGAAATGCCTATCGGCACCTATATCTGAAATGCCTATCGGCACCTATTTTTGAAATGCCTATCGGAAACAACATCTGAAATGCCTATCAGCACCTATATTTGAAATGCCTATCGGCAACCATATCTGAAATGCCTATCGACACCTATATTTGAAATACCTATCGGCTTCTATATCTGAAATGCCTATCGGCACCTATATTTAAAATTCCAATCGCCAACTATATCTGAAATGCCTATCGGCACCTATATCTGAAATGCCTATCGGCACCAATTTTTGAAATGCCCATCGGAACTACATCTGAAATGCCTATCAGCACCTATATTTGAAATGCCTATCGGCAATTATATCTGGAATGCTTATCGGCACCTATATTTGAAATGCCTATCGGCTTCTATATCTGAAATGCCTATCGGCACCTATTTTTAAAATGCCAATCGGCAACTATATATGAAATGCCTATCGGCACCTATATCCGAAATGCCTATCGGCACCTATTTTTAAAATGCCTATCGGAAACTACATCTGAAATACCTAACAGCACCTATATTTGAAATGCCTATCGGCAACCATATCTAGAATGCCTATCGGCACCTATATTTGAAATGCCTATCGGCTTCTATATCTGAAATGCCTATCGGCACCTATTTTTAAAATGCCAATCGGCAACTATATCTGAAGTGCCTATCGGCACCTATATCTGAAATGCCTTTCGGCATTTATATCTGAAATGCCTATCGACACCTATATTTGAAATGCCTATCGGCACCTATATTTTAAATGCCTATCGGCAACTATATCTGATATGCCTATCGGCACCTATATCTGAAATGCCTATCGGCACCTATTTTTGAAATGCCTATCGGAAACTACATCTAAAATGCCTATCGGCAACAATTTTTAAAATGCCAATCGGCAACTCTATCTGAAATGCCTATCGGCACCTATATCTGAAATGCCTATCGGCATCTATTTTTGAAATGCCTATCGAAAACTACATCTGAAATGCCTATCAGCAACTATATTTGAAATGCCTATCGGCACCTTGTTTTGAAATGCCTATCGGAAACTACATCTGAAATGCCTATCAGCACCTATATTTGAAATGCCTATCGGCAACCATATCTGGAATGCCTATCGGCACCTATATGTGAGATGCCTATCGGCTTCTATATCTGAAATGCCTATCGGCACCTATTTTTAAAATGCCAATCGGCAACTATATCTGAAATGCCTATCGGCACCTATATCTGAAATGCCTATCGGCACCTATTTTTGAAATGCCTATCGGAAACTACATCTAAAATGCCTATCAGCACCTATATTTGAAATGCCTATCGGCAAACATATCTGGAATGCCTATCGGCACCTATATTTGAAATGCCTATCGGCTTCTATATTTGAAATGCCTATCGGCACATATGTTTTAAATGCCTATCGGCAACTATATCTGATATGCCTATCGGCACCTATATCTGAATTGCCTATCGGCACCTATTTTTGAAATACCTATCGGAAACTACATCAAAAATGCCTATCGGCACCTATTTTTAAAATGCCAATCGGCAACTCTATCTGAAATGCCTATCGGCACCTATATCTGAAATGCCTATCGGCACCTATTTTTGAAATGCCTATCGGCACCTATTTTTGAAATGCCTATCGGAAACAACATCTGAAATGCCTATCAGCACCTATATTTGAAATCCCTATCGGCAACCATATCTGAAATGCCTATCGACACCTATATTTAAAATACCTATCGGCTTCTATATCTGAAATGCCTATCGGCACCTATTTTTAAAATGCCAATCGGCAACTATATTTGAAATGCCTATCGGCACCTATATCTGAAATGCCTATCGGCACCAATTTTTGAAATGCCTATCGGAAACTACATCTGAAATGCCTATCAGCACCTATATTTGAAATGCCTATCGGCAACCATATCTAGAATACCTATCGGCACCTATATTTGAAATGCCTATCGGCTTCTATATCTGAAATGCCTACCGACACCTATTTTTAAAATGCAAATTGGCAACTATATCTGAAATGCCTTTCGGCACCTATATCTGAAATGCCTATCGGTACCTATTTTTGAAATGCCTATCGGAAACTACATCTGAAATGCTTATCTGCTCCTATATTTGAAATGTATATCGGCAACCATATCTGAAATGCCTATCGACACCTATATTTGAAATACCTATCGGCTTCTATATCTGAAATGTCTATCGGCACCTGTTTTTAAAATGCTAATCGGCAACTATATCTGAAATGCCTGTCGGCACCTATATCTGAAATGCCTATCGGCATCAATTTTTGAAATGCCATTCGGAAACTACATCTAAAATGCCTATCCGCTCCTATATTTGAAATGCCTATCGGCAACCATATCTGGAATGCCTATCGGCACCTATATTTAAAATGCCTATCGGCTTCTATATCTGAAATGCCTATCGGCACCTATTTTTAAAATGCCAATTGGCAACTATATCTGAAATGCCTAACGGCACCTATATCTGAAATGCCTATCGTCACCTATTTTTGAAATGTCTATCGGCTTCTATATCTGAAATGCCTATCGGCACCTATATTTGAAATGCCTATCGGCAACCATATCTAGAATACCTATCGGCACCTATATTTGAAATACCTATCGGCTTCTATATCTGAAATGCCTATCTGCACCTATTTTTAAAATGCCAATCGGTAACTATATCTGAAATGCCTATCGGCACCTATATCTGAAATGCCTATCAGCACCAATTTTTGAAATGCCTATCGGCAACCACATCAGAAATGCCTATCGGCACCTATATCTGAAATGCCTTTCGGCATTTATATCTGAAATGCCTATCGACACCTATATCTGAAATGCCTATCCGCACCTATATCTGAAATGCCTATCGGCACCAATTTTTAAAATGCCTATCGGAAACTACATCTGAAATGCCTATCAGCACCTATATTTGAAATGCCTATCGGCAACCATATCTGGAATGCCTATCGGCACCTATATTTGAAATGCCTAACGGCTTCTATATCTGAAATGCCTTTCGGCACCTATTTTTAAAATGCCAATCGGCAACTATATCTGAAGTGCCTATCGGCACCTATATCTGAAATGCCTATCGGCACCTATATTTGAAATGCCTATCGGCAACCATATCTGGAATGCCTATCGGCACCTATATTTGAAATGCCTATCGGCTTCTATATCTGAAATGCCTATCGACACCTATTTTTAAAATGCCAATCGGCAACTATATCTGAAATGCCTATCGGCACCTATATCTGAAATGCCTATCGGCACCAATTTTTGAAATGCCCATCGGAAACTACATCTGAAATGCCTATCAGCACCTATATTTGAAATGCCTATCGGCAACCATATCTGGAATGCTTATCGGCACCTATATTTGAAATGCCTATCGGCTTCTATATCTGAAATGCCTATCGGCACCTATTTTTAAAATGCCATTCGGCAACTATATCTGAAATGCCTATCGGCACCTATATCTAAAATGCCTATCGGCACCTATTTTTAAAATGCCTATCGGAAACTACATCTGAAATACCTAACAGCACCTATATTTGAAATGCCTATCGGCAACCATATCTGGAATGCCTATCGGCACCTATATTTGAAATGCCTATCGGCTTCTATATCTGAAATGCCTATCGGCACCTATTTTTAAAATGCCAATCGGTAACTATATCTGAAATGCCTATAGGCACCTATATCTGAAATGCCTATCGGCACCTATTTTTGAAATGCCTGTCGGAAATTACATCTGAAATGCCTATCAGCACCTATATTTGAAATGCCTATCGGCAACCATATCTGGAATGCCTATCGGCACCTATATTTGAAATGCCTATCGGCTTCTATATCTGAAATGCCTATCGGCACCTATTTTTAAAATGCCAATCGGCAACTATATCTGAAGTGCCTATCGGCACCTATATCTGAAATGCCTATCGGCATCTATTTTTTAAAAGCCTATCGAAAACTACATCTGAAATGCCTATCAGCACCTATATTTGAAATGCCTATTGGCACCTTGTTTTGAAATGCCTATCGGAAACTACATCTGAAATGCCTATCAGCACCTATATTTGAAATGCCTATCGGCAACCATATCTGGAATGCCTATCGGCACCTATATGTGAGATGCCTATCGGCTTCTATATCTGAAATGCCTATCGGCACCTATTTTTAAAATGCCAATCGGCAACTATATCTAAAATGCCTATCGGCACCTATATCTGAAATGCCTATCGGCACCTATTTTTTAAAAATGCCTATCGGAAACTACATCTGAAATGCCTATCAGCACCTATATTTGAAATGCCTATCGGCAAACATATCTGGAATGCCTATCGGCACCTATATTTGAAATGCCTATCGGCTTCTATATCTGAAATGCCTATCGGCACCTATTTTTAAAATGCCAATCGGCAACTATATCTGAAGTGCTTATCGGCACCTATATCTGAAATGCCTATCGGTACCTCTTTTTGAAATGCCTATCGAAAACTACATCTGAAATGCCTATCAGCACCTATATTTGAAATGCCTATCGGCAACCATATCTGGAATGCTTATCGGCACCTATATTTGAAATGCCTATCGGCTTCTATATCTGAAATGCCTATCGGCACCTATTTTGAAAATGCCAATCGGCTACTATATCTGAAGTGCCTATCGGCACCTATATCTGAAATGCCTATCGGCATCTATTTTTTAAATGCCTATCGAAAACTACATCTGAAATGCCTATCAGCACCTATATTTGAAATGCCTATCGGCAACCATATCTGGAATGCCTATCGGCACCTATATGTGAGATGCCTATCGGCTTCTATATCTGAAATGCCTATCGGCACCTATTTTTAAAATGCCAATCGGCAACTATATCTAAAATGCCTATCGGCACCTGTATCTGAAATGCCTATCGGCACCTATTTTTAAAATGCCTATCGGAAACTACATCTGAAATACTTAACAGCACCTATATTTGAAATGCCTATCGGCAACCATATCTGGAATGCCTATCGGCACCTATATTTGAAATGCCTATCGGCTTCTATATCTGAAATGCCTATCGGCACCTATTTTTAAAATGCCAATCGGTAACTATATCTGAAATGCCTATAGGCACCTATATCTGAAATGCCTATCGGCACCTATTTTTGAAATGCCTGTCGGAAATTACATCTGAAATGCCTATCAGCACCTATATTTGAAATGCCTATCGGCAACCATATCTGGAATGCCTATCGGCACCTATATTTGAAATGCCTATCGGCTTCTATATCTGAAATGCCTATCGGCACCTATTTTTAAAATGCCAATCGGCTACTATATCTGAAGTGCCTATCGGCACCTATATCTGAAATGCCTATCGGCATCTATTTTTTAAATGCCTATCGAAAACTACATCTGAAATGCCTATCAGCACCTATATTTGAAATGCCTATTGGCACCTTGTTTTGAAATGCCTATCGGAAACTACATCTGAAATGCCTATCAGCACCTATATTTGAAATGCCTATCGGCAACCATATCTGGAATGCCTATCGGCACCTATATGTGAGATGCCTATCGGCTTCTATATCTGAAATGCCTATCGGCACCTATTTTTAAAATGCCAATCGGCAACTATATCTGAAATGCCTATCGGCACCTATATCTGAAATGCCTATCGGCACCTATTTTTGAAATGCCTATCGGAAACTACATCTGAAATGCCTATCAGCACCTATATTTGAAATGCCTATCGGCAAACATATCTGGAATGCC
>JAVRKA010000041.1:4622500-4628913 GCA_034508555.1 Venustoraphidia nigricollis
TTTCTTTTCAATAGCGCTCTAAAACAGTCTTCTTCTTCTTCTTGTTCTTGTTTTTGTTGTTGTTAACCCCCACCAATTTAGAGTCTCTGACGCGGTCACCGACGGCGATGTCGTCTCTTAATTCTCTTCTTATGAAATCATCCGTGTCCGTGACTTTGTCTTCTGGCTCAATTTTTAAATTTTGTTGTAGTTTTTGCACGAGACAGTAGATGTCTTTTTGTAAATTTACATCAGTCTTCAAAAGTTTCAACCGTACCAAACAGGTGTATATTTTGTTGTAGAGATTGTCCAAGGTTTGTTTATCGGTGACGTGGAGCAAAAAGACCTTTATGCAATGTGTATTTTTGATAAACACAGTGAAAACTATACGACTGTCGTCTAAAACAAATCGCACGTGACGAGGATCCATTTTTAAAAATCTTATACCCTCATTCCAGGGAATGGGTGTTTGCTGTACAACGTTATTTTTATCGAAAGTAAATCCCCATTCTTCTAGTTTTCGTTTCTCGTCTGCAGTGAGATTTGAAAAACGTCTGCTCTGATTGAACAACTCTACGCCGAGAATTTCTTCTAGAGTAGTCGTCGGTGAGCAGCTTGGCACGAAACCAACACTCCAAAGATTATTATCAACACCGCCAACACAGTCATAATCACTTGTACTTTGCATTTTTTGTTAAAGACTGAATAATTTAAAAATAACTTTGTCTTATATACATTATTCAAATCCTCACTCCCCCCACCATAATGTTTGCACAGCAACCGCCTTTGTTTTATTCATTTAGATATTTTTGCAGCTTGAGTACATTTATGCATGCGCAATTGTTATTAAAAAAATGTTACGTTTGAACGCAGATTACACACGATTTTATTATTAATTAACGAATTATTATTAATTTCAAAAAAAACATTTTACTACCCTATACTAGACAATTTATGAAAAAAAAAAAACAATTTTTTGAGCCCATCATTACAATGGAATAAATTTCCCTACCTTTGCCGCCGCCTCCAGTATCAAATCCGGAAATTCTTTTCCGTATGTCCTCAGTTTTAAGACGTTTTTATATGCGCAGCTGCTATCAAATTCTGTATTATTGTGCAGTTCGCACATGATTTCATTTTCAATTGAGTGTGGCGGCAAGGGTAATATTTTTAATGCGAGGCATTTTGAATCTAAATCTACATAAAGTAAATCAGGCCCGTTCTTTTTTAGAAATCTTTGTTTTTGGAGTCCTTTAACTAAAATTAGAGATGAACCTTTAAACATCTTTGTCAGTTGTTTATTTAGTTCACGATAGTCAATGTTGCCATAGTTCCAGTCGAGACCGTTTATTCTACTTTTATTGTAAGCATTCTGTTTTCTATACTTTTCATCGAGGCAGCGTTTCTCGTACGGCGGCTCAAACACAATACATTGTGGTATACTGCCACTAAACAGTTCACAATAGGCCAATTCCTTTGCAAAATATTCATGCTCGTTACCGACAACGAATTGAATATCGCACACTGCAATTTTTAATGCCATATTGCTTTTTTAACGTTTAAAATGTTTTATAAATTTTATAAATTTTTAGAGTACACACTCACTATTGTTGAATAAATTTAACTATTAACTTCAGCTTGAAGAGAGACGCTTTTTATAGCATAATTTTTTTGATGTTGGGGAGAGAATTGTAGGAAGTATTTTAGTTTTGCATAAACAAAAATATGCAATTTGATGGTAAACAACTTTACGTCATATAAAATCAAGGTTTGTTTGTGAGACTGAATTAAAGGTAGTTGTCGTGAGATTAATGCACACCGTCAGAAAACTTCCTGATAACCATAATATGACTGCATGATCATTTTTTAATAGTGCATTGTTTACAGTGTGGGATTAAGGACAACGCGGGGGTCTGTAGCAAATTCTGTCAAGGGGCTTTTGGTTTTGCTTTAAGTTCTCAAGTTTAGGATATTAAACAGAACAAAACTGTTACAAATGAACTTTTCTGGATTTAATATAAGACAAAAAAAAATAGAGATAATACTTTCAAAATAGACTTCTTTAAGCAAATCATGCTTTCTATATTCAACAAAGTGTGTGTGTGTGAGAGAGAGAGAGAGAGAGAGAGAGATGATTAAGGCGTTCTTGAATCCACCATGTTTTCTAATTCATTTTAATGTTCGCCACTGCAAAATTTATTGTATTAAATAATGAGTAATAAAAAAATAATAAGGTCCCCCAAAATTCGCGATGTCCATATCATTTGCTACTCTTGCTATATGGCTAATCCGACACTGATTACATATAAATGCTGTTGTTCATTCTTATGCAAAAATTTAAAAAATTGCATAGACGTGCCTGCCTTGAAAGTCTCTGTGTAAATCTAAAGTGCAATGTACGTAAATTATCTTGCTAATCTGAGCTGCATCGCTTTGTTTGAAATCGTTCTTTGTTTATCAATAACTACATATATCTCAAATTTTAAAAAATTGCATAGACGTGCCTGCCTTGAAAGTCTCTGTGTAAATCTAAAGTGCAATGTACGTGAATTATCTTGCTAATCTGAGCTGCATCGCTTTGTTTGAAATCGTTCTTTGTTTATCAATAACTATATCTGGGGTAAGTGGGTAAAAAGTCATATGTTCACTTTGGAAGATTTTACAGGAGAGCACTTTTTAATTTTTAAGGCATATATTACTTTTTTTTAAACTGTGGGATATTTGTATATGTGATATGGGTAAATATTATACTGGTTAACATTAAAAAATGAAAATCAACTACGATTAAAATGATTTTTGTGGATAATAATTAATTATGACTTTATGCTCAATTTTCTTTGGGCGAGTAAAATGTTATAACTTGACTTATCTAGTTTTACCTGTGTTAGTATTTTCAAAATAGTTCGCGTTTTAATTGTGTAAAAGGTCTCTAATCGAGTTATGACTGTAATCACAGAAAAAAAGAAACGAGGAAAAAAGCATAAGTAGATTTAATGCCTTATGCACGAACTGACACTAAATCCATACATATAAACATCAAATTGATTAAGTCAAATTGTTACTTTAAGCACGAGCACAAAAAACTAAAATAAGTACGGTAATAACGTCACATTTCGACTTATGATTTGGTGGAGTTTGGCATTTGTAGTTTATTGACACATATGATTTTATGTATAAAAAAAACGTTGGTAAGAAAGTGGTTTACACTTATGATCTTTTACCCGAATAACTATTTGATTTCTGGAAATTTATAGGTCTAATATAGACATATTTAAAAAATTACGACATATGACCTTTTACTCGCCTACCCCAGATATATATCTCAAATTTAAAAAAATTGCATAGACGTGCCTACCTTGAAAGTCTCTGTGTAAATCTAAAGTGCAATGTACGTAATTTGCCATGGTAATCTGAGTTGCAACGCTTTGTTTGAAATACTCCTTTTTTCCGACTTGTAATGTTGAAAGTTGAGTTCTTTGTTTATTAACGACTATATATATCTCAAGTGATTTAAACATCACAGTTCTCTCTTGTACGTGTTCGTAAATGGAGATAATTTTACACAACTCCACACAGTTCGGTATTATAACAATTTTGGTTAATTTGAAAGTGATACAGTGCGCAGATGTTGATGTAAATACATTTCATATCGTTCGAGTGACATTTAATTCAAAAAATTCTTTAACAATTACTTTAAAATATAATTGTACTGAATTTCAAGTTGAACATATATTTCACGACCAGACAGATCACGAACTTTTCACTATAGACCCCTCGTCGACAAAATATCTCGAAGTGTGTGTTTCAAATCAGCAGAGAACTCAAAATTTTTACTTTAAACGAAAATTGCATCATTTTGTCGAAATTTCATCGGTTGAAGAGGAAATTCAACACTATAAACGTGAAGTGTACGAGTCAAATTTACTGTTGAGTCAAAAATATTTATACAACTACATATCAATCCACAAAAAAGTAAATATCGAGAGGGCTTATAAGGTAAAACATTTTTTATTTTAATAATTTTGTTTACATGCATGCAGTGCACGGTTTATATGTATGTACATTTTTTTAATTATTACTTTTGTTTTTGCAGATGGACAAATTCAATAAGATTGGAAACTGTGAAAGTAACACCGATCATAATGAACAATTTCGTAAAATTAGCGATCTAATCATAAACAAAAAATACGAAATCAAAAAAATCCATACAATGAATACGAAATACGGACCCAAAATAATAATAAATCTTTCGGAAGAGAATGGTGTATTTTTCTTACCAGCCAGATTCCAGAAAATGAGCGATACTGAAAAAGAGGAATTGATGAAAATGAAAAACATATCATTTATATACAAGGGTGAAAAGATCATTGGAAAATATAATAATAAGACATCGATAGTAAATTTTTTAGAAAATGATCAAGAAGAAGAATGTGTAGAGGAATCGGATGAGAACAAAGATGAAGAAGAACCAAAAAAGAAAAAAAAGAAAACTTCCACCCCCACAACCGCCAACGTCTAATTTTTCTTCTTCTTCTTTGTTTTCGCAGATGGACAAATTCAATAAGATTTGGAAACTGTGAAAGTTACACCGATCATAATGAACAATTTCGTAAAATTAGCGATCTAATCATCAACAAAAAATACGAAATCAAAAAAATCCATACAATGAATACGAAATACGGACCCAAAATAATAATAAATCTTTCGGAAGAGAATGGTGTATTTTTCTTACCAGCCAGATTCCAGAAAATGAGCGATACTGAAAAAGAGGAATTGATGAAAATGAAAAACATATCATTTATATACAAGGGTGAAAAGATCATTGGAAAATATAATAATAAGACATCGATAGTAAATTTTTTAGAAAATGATCAAGAAGAATGTGTAGAGGAATCGGATGAGAACGAAGATGAAGAAGAACCAAAAAAGGAAACTTCCACCCCCACAACCGCCTTTTCAGAACCTACTAGAGAGAGAGATGTTATCTAAATGTACCTATAATAAATACTGTGTATTATTGCGCTCTCATAGATTATGATAATGTACTATATTTTTTAATAAAGCCAGATTGAAAAATAAATACTCAAAAATGTTTACGTGTAGTGTATGCAAAAAGGTTTTCACAAAGCGGAGATATAGACAGAAACATCTTAAAATTCATGACAAAACCGAAATTTCGGAGTGTATTGTATGTGGTGAATATTTTAAAAGAACCGATAACATGAAACGTCATTTGGCAAGGGCGCATTCTATAAAAAAACGTGTAGTTTCTAAAGAAGATAACATTTCTCAAATGGACTATGAGGGTGTTGCATCTACTAGTAAACGGGTCAGCAGTAGTGAACGTGAAAGTGGGCCAGTGAAACGAGTTAGAAACGAACAATTATGTGAAGTCTGCGGTATTCTGGTACCCTCTAAAGGGTTGCTCGGACACAGAAACAGCACTTTACATAAAGAAAACTCGTTTATAACTGTTCGCAATAACATATCAGTTTGCAAGTCAGCCTTTAAAAAACGTATTTGTTCGTATAAAATTAATAATAACAACAAGTCAAATTTAGATGTAAAGCTCTTTTTACAATCGGTCAAATCCGACATACTCGACTTGCTTGTGCTCTGTTTGGAGCGTCATGTAGCTTTAAAATTCAATTTAGAACTATTTGCAGACTTCTATAAGATGAAGCAGAACAACGATGCGATGATGTACGAACTGAAATCGTTTAATTCAAAAAGCCTAGTGCTTACTCAGGGCAGTGATCCGCCTACTGTCTATGATGAAATGGCTGTTAAGATTGTAAAGAAAACAGAAGAATTTCAGGAGGTTCAAAGCGGTTGGGCGATAGGGCAGATACGCTATATAGAATTAAACATAAGTAAGTACAATCCATTGCGCGGTTCCAGCTTCATAGAACTGCCTTGGAAAATTCTCAAAAAGCAAGCCGTGGTGAATGTTGAAAACGACGATAACGCCTGCTTTGCTTGGAGTTTAATGGCTGCGTTATACCCAGTGAAAAATAATCCACATCGCACAGCATCGTATGCGCATTACGATACGGTGTTAAATTTTAAAAACATAAACTTTCCACTGAGAATTAAAGATGTGTGCAAGTTTGAGAGACAAAATCTTAGTATAAGCGTAAATGTATATGGATTGAATGAAAACAATGAAATAATTATCTTATATATCACTAATAATAGAAAATTTAATCATGTGAATGTATTGTATTTATGTAATGATGAAGATAAGACGCACTATGCATGGATTAAACACCTATCGCGTTTAATTAGCAGTCAGTTGACCGCACACAATGGCCAAATCTATCTATGCGATGGGTGTTTGATTTCATTTCCCAATATGTTTAAGCTGCAAAGACACCAGGAGCAGGATTGCGGTAGGGTTCGTGTATCTTTGCCTACAGCTGACATTGTGATGG